>NW_019168060.1:131471-232983 GCF_002303985.1 Durio zibethinus
AGTAGTTAACTAGCCTAAGGAATGACCTCAACTTAATTACCTTGGCTGATGATTCCCAATCTAGAATGGCATACACCTTGGCTGCATCCATGTGTATCTTGCCACCTCCCATTATGTGGCCTAAAAATGGTACCTCTCACTAGGCAAATGAGCACTTCTTCTTCATATACAGTTTATGTATCGATAACACCTTGGACACCTATCTCAAGTGGTCTACATGGTCTTCTAATGTCTGGCTCTATATCACAATGTCATTAAGATAAACCATAATAAAATGATCAAGAAACGATTGAAGTACCTTGTTTATAAGAGTGCAAAATGTGGCTAGAGCATTGGTGAGTCCAAATGGCATAACTAAGAACTCATAAAAATCATAACAGGTGACACACTCTATCATGGCCTCATCTTTTTATCTGATTCTGACCTGGTAATAACTTGACCTTAAATCTAGCATGGTTAACCACTTTCACCTTCAAGTTGGTCGAACAAGTCTGTAATGAGTGGGATAAGATACTTGTTCTTGATGGTTAACTTGTTTAGTGTCCTATAATCCACACACAACTGCAAGGATCTGTCATGCTTGTGATGGAAAAAAATTGAAGTATCGTACAAGCTCTTTGATGGCCTAATATAGCAACCTCAATCAACTCACCAAGTTACTTCCTCAGCTCCTCCAACTTTAGGGATGACATTCTGTAAGAAGCCTTGCCTGATGGCTTCGCCTCAAGCACCAGTTCAATCCTGTGGTCCACCTCTCTTTTGGTGGTAACCTACTAGGTAGCTATTGGGTATCACATCGTTAAAGGTTTCCAGCATCTCTAGCACCTCCAAAGGGGTGTCAATCTCTTTCTTTTTTAGCCCATCATACTTTAGGGTATCCAAGAAGGTGTCTTTATTCTTGCTCACGACATTGGCAAATTGTATGACGGATAGCACCTTGGTTCCAATCTTGGACCCTCACCTTAATAGTACAAATGATTAGCACCACTCATCCATAATACAAATACAATTGACAAAAGGCACAAGATGGGTGTAAATTTGAACAAGGAAATCTAAACCAATCACAAACTCATAGTCATCCAAAGGTATTACTTTGTTGGTTTCTTTGCCCTTTCAGTCTTCGAGTTGTAACTCTACCCTATGAGCTACTCGAATGGTTGGCACCTCTTTGGAATTCACAATCTTGATGGTACCAGTCCCTTTTTGCTACTTCAGTTTGAGCTTGTAGGCTTTATCACCTGAAATGAACAAGTGTGATGCTCTTGTGTCCACTAGAGCATTCACTTTTTATCTTACAACTAATAGATCCGCATATATCAAGACCTTTGGCTTATGGCTGCCCTTGTTTTAGATAACATTGAGCACTATCGGGCCAAGCTTTGCTACTCTTTTTTCTATCTCCTCATCGAACACCTTGTCTATGATTGCAAGCTTACCCATCTATGGGTAGTTTCATGCTATATGACTTTCTCCACATAGGTAGCATGAGATCGACTCTTAGTCCTTCTTAGCCTTCTGTTTCCCTACTAGTGGCTTCTCTTAGCCATCTTTCTCCAAACAATCTCAGTCCCTATCCTTGGGCTATAGATCATAGTCCTTTCCCTTGGACTACTTCTTTCAGTCCTTATTGTCCCTACCCTTCCCTTTAGGCTTGGAAGACTCATACTTGTTCTATGGCCTAAACTCTACTGAGAACTCAATTGTAGTCATGGTTTTGGCTAGATCACGAACTCCTCGCCTTTGTAACTCATTCTTCATCCATGGCTTAAGCCCATCCATAAAGGTAAATAGACCCTCAACCTCAATCAGATCTAAAATCTAAATCATCAATTCAGAGAACTTTTAGACATACTCTTTTATGTCCCCTTACTAAGTAAGTCGACGTAACTTTGCTCGTGCCTTATTATTGGTATACTCTAGGTAAAACTACTCTTTGAACTCTTTTTTGAACACATCCTAGATTCTAATCATGGTGCCCCTATGCTTCACATCATCATACATGCACCTCCACCATAATAAGCTGACATTATTAAGATACATGAAAGTACTGCTTACCTTACTGGCATTATCCTGTATGCTTGTAGCTTGAAAGTACTATTCCATCTCCCATAGAAATTTGTCCACTTTCATTGCAGTATTAGTTCCCTTGAACTCCTTTGTGCTTGGAGATCTCCATATGAGACTTGGGCACACCAGTAATCATGCCATTCCTAATGGTTGTCTTGCAAGTAGTGAGCTCCCCCTTAAGTTGCTCAAACTCGTTATGCTTGGTCTCCATCATGGCCTATAAGGCTTCATTCCTCTAGGTGAGGATGTTAATTATCTCATTTAGGGTAGCCTACATCTCACCTTTGAGCTCTTTTCCCCTGGAGTCCATATCCTCAAAGCAAGCCTCCACCTCATCAAGCTTGTCTCTCACATTGGCCACTATCACCTCTACCTTGGCCAACCTCCCATCCATGGTAGACCAGATGTCTCTCAAACTAGCTTTCTTCTCTCATCCATGGCCTTGCACCTGGACCTTTGGTTGTTAGCTAGCAACATCTCTCTAGGATGTCATCTTCTCAACTGTAATCTAGCAACCTACACATAAAACATGCAGGTAACACCTACTCAGATACCAAATTCGGTTGGAACCTGCTCTGATACTAACTATCACAAGCTCTTAACTTAAGCTTGAATCTGTGCAACATTAGGGATGGAATTAACTTCATATGCCCAAGTTCAGCCTATGCAACTAGCATGTAGGCAAATAAGAATAAGAAAGGGTAGAATACGCAAGTTAGAGAACACAATAGAGAATGCTGAAATATGCTATATATTACTAAAGACAGAATGTGTTGAAGGATGTAATGATGTACAACTAAGGTGGGCCAACACTCTTTTTATAGTTAAGGCCACTAGCTCTACTTATGGCTAACTCTAAAATTAGGGGATTTACAAGATTCTTTAAAATTAAGGATTACACATTATTACACAGATTACAAGGCTCCTCTTAATTTTCAGAGTTAATAGGATCTTCTTACTGAATGCTACCAATCCTAGATTGCTTTGAAAGATTCTAGATTATCCAAGCTCTCTTAGGTTATCTAGGTATGGTACAGGCATGTTACGAATTTGGTCGTGGCTATACTAATAGGCCTGTATGCTATGAAAGTGGTCTGGACTTATCTTCCATGCTTATTACACCAACCCCAACAACTATCCTTAGAGCTCAAGCTTTGGTCCTTGGTGCTCGAGCCTGAAAGATTGAGAGCCTGGTGTGCCCATCCAGGGCATAAAAATTATGCTTAGTTGAAAAGCTAGTGGTATGAGGCTACCATGTGCTAGATTATGATTGAATGCCAATAAGTCAGAATCTAAGCTAGAAGTGATACATGCACCTGTCGCTCGATTGCCGAACCACAATAATAGCCATGTCCCTCAAAGGCACGTGTTGTAAGTGTAGCCCTCGTGGCAGACAAGCCACGCGAGCTTTCTTGGAGCTCAATTCCCATTGAACAATGGGTAAAATTCTTTGTAGACAACTTAAATATGTGACAGTGTATTATAAATAGTAGGGTGGCCTTGCTACCACGATCCACTGAGATTTAGCCCTTTATCGCTTTGATTCATCCCTCCCAAAAGTCCTCTCACTTTATTTTTTTACACTACACCCCTCTAAGGTTGGGGATGAACAGTGTTCTTCATTACAACAGATTTAGCCAAGTGATGACATCCTTCCCTTGAGTGTCTAAGTAAATAAGAATTGAATGCCATTGGTATTTGTTATAGCGATAGGCTTGCCTTTGGTGCGGGTGTCACGGGCTCCAACCTTAGACTCAGAATCTGTGTGGCCTTAGGCTTGGAATCACTTACTTGTAGCCAAAGTCATCCTAAAACACCAGCACGGGCACTAGAACAATGGGAAGGGCTGATGTGCAAGTTTGAAAGAAACAGGGAAATAAGATAACTTGCTGGAATATGTTTTGTATTCACTGAAATAGAAGTGTATGATGGTGTACAAACAAGGGCGGAGTAGCCCTCTATTTATAGTTGAGGCTCCCAGGTACACTTATGGCTAAATCCTTAGGATCAAGGCTAAAATCAAGGAATTATAGAGATTACAATCAATTTGGATTCTATCTCCTGATTCTAAGGGTCAATCGAATCTGCCAGAAAGCTCCTGCTGATCTTGTGATTTTTAAAAAGATCCCCTTGTGTATCTCCCATATTGGGCCCTGCTGGATGTGGTGCGAGCATCATGTAGGCTAGACCTTGGCCTTACGAGTTGGCCTGTAAGCTATGCGGGCATTCTAGCCTTACCTCCATGGCCTTGTGCGCTAACTCCAACCAGTGCGCCTGGTGTGCGGTCCTCAACCTCTGGCTCACGTGCTGGTGCACTTGATGTGCCTGATGTGCCCACCTAGGGCATGACATTCTCCCCCACCTGATTGTGTAACGCCCTCGTTGCATCTTCTGCATGGTACTGCTTGATCTGGTCCTTAAATTGCCATAAGTCCTCTGCTGGTTCCCAACTTGCCTCACTATCTGGAAGTTTCTTCTAACACACTAAGTACTCTTATCTTGGTTGGTAGTTTTTCTGTCTCACCTTCCGATCAGGTATGATGCTGTGGACCTTCTTCTCATATGAGGCCTTTGCTCTCAATGGCGCACGTTTTGACTCTACTCATCCTGGATCTCCTTCATCCTCATGAAATGGCTTAAGCATGCTTACATGGGAACATCGGGTGTACCCTCAGCTTGGTTGGCAAATCCAGCTTGTAGGCAACCTTGCCTAGCCTCTTGACTACTCGAAAAAGTCCCTCATACCTCTGGACTAGGCCTTTGTGTAGCCCCCTGTGGCGCACAATGGGATGCAGCTTCACCAACACTAAGTCTTTAACCTAGAACTGCACGTCCCACCTATTCTGGTCTACCCACTTCTTCGACCTCTTTGTCGCCTTGTGTAGACGACTTTGGCCAAGTCAGTTTCCTCCTGCCATGCCTTAACAAACTTGTATGCTGTTGGATTCGACCCTGTATAACCTGCAGTAATTGAACCAGATGTTAGTGGTTGTTGACCTATCATAACCTCGAATGGGCTCTGGTTTGTTACCCACTCTTTTGTAAGTTATAGGAAAACTACGCAACATTTAGCAGCTTTGGTCAATCCCTTTGTATGGCACTTATATAGTGCCTAAGGTAGACCTCCAATAGTCCATTCACACGTTCAGTCCACCCATCATCTGTGGATGCATACTGGTGGAAAAGTTCAAGTCTGACCCCAACAGCTTGAATAACTCAGTCTAGAACCTGCCCGTGAAACGCTCGTATCGATCACTAACAATGGTCATCGGCACTCCGTAGTACTTAACCATGTTCTTCAAGAACAATCGACCTGCCTCCTCGGCTGGGCACTCCTTGGTTGTTGGAATGAAGATTGCAAACTTGGAAAACCTGTCCACCACTACCGTGATGCTTCCAAACCCCTCTATCTTAGGTAGACCGACTATAAAGTCTAGAGAAACACTCTCCATAGTTACTTTAGCACTGGCAATGGCTCCAAAAGACTGCTGGTTTCTTGAGCTCCACCTTGTCCTATTGGCACACAAGACAAGTCTTCACATAGGCCTTCACATCATCCTTTATGTGTGGCCAGTAGTACCGATCCTCAAGCAATGCCAAGGTGTGGCTCACTCTGGGTGTCTAGCCTACCTTGAATTATAGCAATCTGTAAAACTTCTTTGTGGAGCTTTCTATGCTGCGGCACAAACAATCTGCTGCCTTTGGTGTACAACAAACCATCATGCACATAAAACTGCCTAGTCTTACCTTACTAGGTGTACTCCATAAGAGCCTTGGCTACAGATCATACGCAAGTCCCTCCTTGATGCACGGTACCAATGACCCCTCTGGTTGGCTAATGGCAACAAGGTTAGCCTTCCTACTCAGGGTGTCTACCATCAGGTTTGCCCACCCTAGCTTGTACTCTATCTGGAAATCAAATTCTCCAAGAAAATCTTACCATCTTGCCTACTTAGGGGATAGTTTCTTTTGTGTCTGGAAGTAACTGGTCACCACATTATCCATCCTAACCATGAACCTCGACCCCAACAGGTAATGGCACCAAGTGCGCAAGCAATGCACCACTGTAATCATCTCTTTGTTTTGGACCATGTACTTGTGCTCAGTCTGGTTCATCTTTCTACTCTCGAACGTGACTGGATGTCCCTCCTACATCAACACACCACCTATGGCAAAGTTTGATGCATCCATATGCACCTCATACGACTTGGCATGGTCTAGCAAGGCCAAGATTGACTCATTGGTCACAGCCTACTTCAACCTGTCAAAAGCTTCCTGGCACCCTGCGCCCCACTCTCAGGCTCTCCCTTTCTTGAGCAAGTCAATCAATGGCATGGCTATTGCTAAGTGACCTTTGATAAAGGGCCTATAGTAGTTGACCAACCCAAGGAATGACCTTAACTCAGTGACTTTGGCTGGTGGTTCCCACTCTAAGATGGCGTGCACCTTGCCTTTATCCATCAGTATCCAGCCACCTCTCACTATGTGGCCTAGGAATGGGATCTCCTGTTGAGCAAATGAGCACTTCTCCCACTTGACAAATAGCTTGTGCACCCGTAACACCTCGAACACCTGTCTCAAGTGGTCTACATGCTCTCCCAAAGTCTGGCTGTAGATCACAATGTCATCCAAATAAACCACAATAAATCGATCAAGGAACGATTGAAGTACCTTGTTTGTAAGGGTGCAAAATGTTACTGGGGCATTTGCAAGTCCGAATGGCATAACCAAGAACTCATACAAACCATACCGAGTGACACATGCTATCTTGGGCTCATCTCCCTTCGCGATCCTAACTTGGTAGTAGCCCGACCTCAAATCCAACTTGGTGAACCACCTTGCACTCTCAAGTTGGTCGAACAAGTTTGCAATAAGTAGGATAGGGTACTTATTCTTAACAGTCAGCTTGTTTAAAGCTCGGTAGTCTATGCACAGCCATAATGACCCATCATGCTTGCACTGGAATAGAACCAATGCACCATATGGTGCCTTCGATGGCCTGATAAAGCCAGCATCAACTAACTCTTTGAGCTACTTCCTTAACTCCTCCAACTCTGGAAGCACATTCGGTAAGGGCCTCCAGCTAGTGGTTTGGCCTCAGACACTAGCTCGATCTTATGGTCCACCTCCTTCTTAGATGGTAGCTGGCTAGGCAGCTTTACGGGCATCACATCACTAAAGGTCTTTAGCACCTTTAGCACCTCAAAGGGTGACTCAATCTCCTTCTCCCTTGGCTCCTCATATGTCAGGGTTGCCAAGAAGGTGTCTTCTTCTTTGCTTATCACCTTGGCAAATTGGATGGCTGACACCACCCGCGACCCAACTCTAGACGCTCTCTTCAATGGTACTAGGCATTGGCACTATGCATCCAAGATGCAAATGTAATTAGCAAAAGGCACAAAGAGGGCGTTAATCCGAACAAGGAAATCCAACCCAATCACAAACTCATAGTTGTCAAGGGGTATTACCTCTATGGTCTCCTTGCCTTTCCAGTCTCTAAGTTGCAACTCTACTCCCCGCTCTACTATAATGGTTGAAACCTCCTTAGAGCTCACCGTTTTAATGGTACTAGTCCCTTTTTGCACCTTTAGTTTGAGCTTTTGGACTCCATCACCTGAAATAAAAAGATTTGAAGCACCTATGTCCACCAGTGCACTCACCTTTTGACCCGTAACCATTAGATCCACAAACACCAAGCCCTTTGGCTTGTGACTCCCCTTACTCTAGATAGTATTGAGCACCAACGACCCAAGCTTTGCTGCCCCTAACTTTGGCTCCTTGTTAGACTCCTTGTCTATAGCAACTAGCTTACCTTTCTGTGGGTAATTGCGTGTTATGTGGCTCCCTCCACATAGGTAGCATGCTAGTGGCTCTCGGTCCCCCTTTGTTTTCCACTTGCCTACTAGTGGCTTTCTTTCATCATCCTTGGTTGAACGGTTTCGATCCCCATCCTTGCACTTCTGATCACGATCTTTCCCCTTGGACTGCTTCTTTCGATCTCTTTCATCCTTGCCTTTACCATTGGGCTTGGAAGACTCAAACTTGTTTAGAGGCTTAAACTTTATCAAGGACTCAGTAGTAGTCATGGCTTTAGCCAAGTCATGAACTCCCCTCCGTTGTAGCTCATGCTTCACCCACGACTTCAACCCATCCATGAAAGCAAATAAGGCATCATTTTCGCCTAGATCCAAGAACTGTAACATCAATTCAGAGAATTTTTAGACATACTCCCTTATGTCCCCTTGTTGGCTCAACCTACGTAACTTTGCTTACACCTCATCATCGGCATACTCCGAGAAAATTACTCACTGAACTCTTTTTGGAACTCTACCCAAGTTCCAATCTTAGCGCTCCCACGCCTAACATCATCACACCTGCACCTCCACCATAATAAGGCTACATTATTGAGATACATAACAGCAGTGCTTACCTTTATTACCTCGTCTTGCATGCCCATGGCCTAGAAATACCGCTCTATACCCCATAGGTAGTTGTCTACTTCCTTGGCCGCCCTAGTTCCCTTAAACTCTTTAGGCTTGGGGACATCCATCCTAGACTTAGACACTCCAGCAAACATGCCATTCCCAATGGCAGTCTTGCAAGCAATGAGCTCGCTGGTGACTACAGCCTCAAAGGTCTCATTCTTTTAAGTGATCAGGTCTATGCCTTTATTGAGAGTAGCTTATAACTTACCATTAAGCTCCTTCTTCCTAGAGTCTAGTGCTTCAATGTGAGTCTCCACATCCTCAAGCTTCTTTTGCATGTCACCCATGCTTACCTCCACCCTGGCCAGCCTACCGTCCATGGTAGACCAGTTGTCTCTCGAGTTGGCCTTCTTGCCTCTTCCACACCCTTGCTCCTGGGCCTCTGGTTGTTGGCTAGCAACATCACTTTGGGATGCCATCTCCTCGACTGTGATCTAACTTGGACAACACAAACATGTAGAACCGAACTTGCTCTGATACCAACTATCACGAGCTCCGACCTTAGACTCAAAATCCATGCGGCCTTAGGCTTGGAATCACCTCTTTGTAGCCTGAGTCAACCTAAAACACCAACGTACGAGTACTAGAATAATGGGAAGGGCTGAATGTGTAAGTTTGAGGAAACAGGAAAATAAGATAACCTACCAAAATATGTTTTATATTCACTGAAACAAAAGTGTGTGATGGTGTACAAATGAGGTTGAAGCAGCCCTCTATTTATAGTTGAGGCTCTCAGCTACACTTATGGCTAAATCCCTAAGATCAAGGTTAAAATCAAAGAATTACAAAGATTACAATCAATTAAGATTCTAT
The DNA here is from genome assembly GCF_002303985.1 of Durio zibethinus. The sequence continues at coordinate 140,837 of NW_019168060.1, forward strand.
CTCCTGATTCTAAAGGTCAACCAAATCTTCTAGAAGGCTCTTGTCGATCTTGTGATCTTCTAGTAGATCCACTTGCGTATCTCCTATCTTAGGCCCTATTGGTGTAGGCATCATGCAGGCCAGACCTCGACCCTTACGGGCTACCCTGCAGGCTGTGCAAGCATTCTAGCCTTGCCTCCAAGGCCTTGCATGCTAACTCTCGCTAGTGCACCTGGTGTGCAGGCCTCAACCTCTGGCTCGTGTGCTAGTGCCCCTGATGTGCCTGGCGTGCCTGCCTAGGGCATGACACGTGCACTTACCTTAAGCTCCAGCAGCACACACTGGCCCCTGGTGTAGATTGATCCCTTAAACACCATTGATAGCATTTGGCCCTTTATTGTTGTGGGCAATCACATCCACACCATCAACAGATGCTAGCCTATTGTTGCCTCAAACACCACCAACAGATGCTGGCCTATTGTTGTCATAGACACCCTCAGCAGATGCTAGTGTCATTGGCTGAGATCAAACTCTAGGTTCGCACAGCTTTAAGACATGGGAATGGACTCTTCTATATCCTAAATCAACCTAACATAGGAAACCATGTAGAAACCTCTAGACTATAAGGCTTGGTGCCTAATACATTGCAAAATGAAAAGGCACAAGTGCTAGAAAAAAGGCTAAAAGAATAACAAAAAGTTTAAGGCAAGAGTGAGGATGTTATTACTCAATGGTTCCAATGTGTGTACAATGAGGGTGGGGGGCTTTCTATTTATAGCTGAGTCCCCTTACAATCAATGTTAAGATACGTGCCTAAACTCTAACGATTACACTGGTTTGAATCCCTTGATTCTAGGAGCTAAGTTACAATCCTTGATTCTACATAATCTTTGACATGTTGAAATCATGCTGAGCACCAGGCCCTCTAGAATCCTCTAAATTTGATCCTCCTAGGACTATGTTCAGGCATGCCTACACTTGGGCCTGACCATGCACCTGCACCTCAATCATTTGTGCTCTTGCTTGGGTTTGACTAGGTTCTCATGCATCGCACATCACACCTACCCCTGGCCCTACCTCAAACTTGCTGAACTTGACTAGCTTTCTTGAACCTCTAGAGTCTTGATCACTACCCACCCCATTGTTGTAGGTTAGTTCCTTATGACCTGGATCTCTAGTGCACCTCAAGGCTTAGTGCCCTTAGCTGTTAGACTCTATCTTGCTAGAACTTGAACTATTACCCAACTCAAAGAGAACCCCTGGGCTTGGACTAGCTTGTGAATTGTGACACTAGCACTTGGTGTAGGCACTTGCCTTGACCACTATCGGTGCAAATAGGCCCTAGATGTTGGCACATGGTGCACCATGTGCATTATGAACCTCCCACCCAAGGTACTTGTCTGCCCCTCAATTGCCATCAGCACCAAATGATGCTCGGTTCATGGGCCACAGGCTGCAGTCTTAAGCCAAACTACGTGTGGCTTTGGACAAAAAATTAACTCCATCTGCCTAAGTCAACCTATAAACACAAGTGCTTAGCATAATTTTAACTTGTCAAAGATTAAGCTACAATATTAGGCCTTCTAGAAGCCTATAAATTTGATCCTTCGAAGACTATGTTCAGGCGTGCCCACACCTGGGTCTAACATGTGCCCACACCTTGATCATTAGCACTTGCACTTGGGTCTAACTGTGTGCTTGTGCATCACTCACTAGCACTTGCACCTAGGCCTAGCTTAATTTTGCCACACCTAAATGCTATGCCTGAGCTGTTGGAGTCTTAAGCACTGCCCATACCACTATTCTAGGTTAGTTCCCTATGACCTGGGTCTCTAGTAGGCCTTAAAGCTTGGTCCCTCTATCTATCAGACCCTATCCCACTAGAACTAGAACTGCTCCATGACTCAGAGAGAACCCCTAGGCCATGACTAGCTTATGGACTGTGACACATGCACATGCTTCGACCACTATCGAGACATGTTGGCCCTTGGTTTTGGCACAGGCTTTGACCACCATTGGCACATGCTGGCCTTTTGTTTAGGTAGTTCCTTGAACTCCAGTGGCACATGTTAGGCTATGCACTATGCATGGGTATCCTGGTCCTGGGCCATGCACCATTCACACCATGATCAGGTAGTACGTGGGCTCAGGCACATCTTCATATTTTCGCCTTGCCACTACCATTGTTATGGCTTATGAATTCATATAAGCACTCACCAATGCTTGCAATTGGGCCTAGCTCAATTATGCCAAAAATGAACATCATGTATGAGCCTCTGCAGTCTTGATGACTGCCCATACCACTATTCTAGGCTAGTTCCCCATAACTTGGGCCTCCAGTGGGCCTCAAGGTCTTGTCCCCCTAGCTATTGACCTATCTCACTAGAATTGGAACTATTCCTTAACTCAAAGAGAACCCTTAGGCTTGACTAGCTTACAGACTATGACACATGTACATGCCTCAATTACCATCGAGACATGATGGCCCTTGGTCTTGGCACATGGTGGGCCACACACCATGTGCGGGTATCCTAAGCCCAGGTCGCACATCGTCCGTATAATGACCGAGCAGTAGGTGGGATCCAGCACATCTTCATATTTTTGCCATGCCAAAGCCATTTTTATAACTTCTAAATTCATATAATGGTCCCTTAAGCCTTGATGTGAAGTTTCATGGCAAGATGACTCACTTTCTATTTTTCAAAATTTTTAAAATTTTTCATTGTTTGGGATTTATGAAAATTTTTTAAAGAGTTTTGGCCCTATATTTGGTATACGTGATCCTTGAATTTTCGTTGGCATCCACAAAAATATTCAACTAAAAAATCAAACTGTAAAAGATTTTGTGGCCATTTCAAAAAAACATCCCTATTTTAGACACTTGAATGGCTACTGGCTGTGAATTTGTAAAACTCTTTTGCTTTTTAAGGGGGTGTGAGTTGCCAAGTTTCCTTGAGGAATAGGGGGCCAAAATAAGGGCCAAAGACCATCACCCATTGTACATCATGTGTGCACACACCCTAACTCTAATCCCCAATCATCAGAACCACTAATGCTACCAGTCAAGTTCTCCGGTGATGCTTCGGTGATGGTGTCCTAGGCAAAAAAAATGCAGCCCCAGCACATGCTGAAGCCTAGCATGTGCACTATGGCCTAAAATAAAACTTTGGCCAAGGCCTCAAACCTCAATGGCATATACTGGCGCATGGTACGACCATATGCCTCAACCATCATTGGCATAAGCTGAACATTGGTATGGGCACATGCCTTTATTAGTATTGGCATAATCTAGACTTGGTACAGGCACATGCCTTGATCAGTATAGGCAGAAGATGGCCCTTAGAGTGGGCAGTTTCCTTGAACACCATTGGCGCATCTTGGCCCTTGCTATAGGCACTTGCCTTAAACCCTATCAGCATATGTTGAGTGTTATAGGTCGCATATTCTTTAAACTAAAACCACGTGTCTATGCAGCACTAAGACTACTCATAGTTTAGGTCAGCATTTTATAAGTCCATTTTCTGATGGATTGCTCTATATCGATCCTTCAAACCATAAGGCCACACATTCCCAAGCTCAATAAAGAGGAATCCAACTACTATCGAATCATTAGTCCATGATTCTTAGGGTGGCCTCGAGCACCCATCTCTACCCACAAGCATCAAAGTCCCGAGCACCGACCCACCTTGCTCATAAAGGTAGACATCTTCGGTTCTTATACTATTATGTCATTCTAGCATGGTGAGAACCCAACACCATGCCTACTCAAATCATCTGCAAGCTCTTGTGCCTAGAATGCAAAGGCATAACATAGATGCTACCCAAAAGCTAGCCCAAAGCCACACTAGGCTTATCTCAGCCTAAGAAACTCATATCTCAAGGCCTTAGCCCTTAACCTCATTCTAAGCTACCCCCATGCATGATGGACACCTTATATCATGTCGATCCCACCTGAAAGGACTCATGTGTGTTACCCCAGCCGTAACACACCTCTACCGATTGCTCATAAGGGTCTAGTAGCATGCCTGCCTACTAGCCCACTCATTTTTTAGGCTCGATGGCGCCCTTCTTATGCAAACACCATCTTATGATCTTTGGATACTTATTGATCTATTTCAAAAAGGAAAAATTAAGGGGCACAATGAATGCTAACATCTAACCCCATGGTTTAATGCAACGACATGATACAAGGCCCACTAACTCTGATCGTCCCTGACTTTACCATGACCTGAGGAGACACCATGCCATACTTATGACACAATGCTGCCCACCCACCTAAACACCATATTTGCCTAGGAGTAGCTCATTTCAAACTAGCCAAGCCTTCACTTGCCCACTAGCTAAAGGGGTGGTGTAGAGCTAACACTAGTCTTCGCCTATAAAAAGTGTAAGAGCTTTCCTAGCCATCTTACTAGGAACTATAAGAATGATTGAAATGGGGACACTTTTCTCTCTAGCCACCTCAAGGCCTTTCTTCAACCAACTTAGGGCCAAGTGACCTGTCACTTGGCCACCATAATTTTGGCATTCCACTTATTGCTCCACCAACCTACTCCAAAGTGCTCGCACATGGCTTTGTGAACAACTTGATTGGCTACCCAGCTCCAAGTCACCTATCCACTCACTTGCACTTGCCCATGCATTTTAGGGCCTTGGGCTCACACTACTTGCACACATTATTAGCAACATGTTCTTGAGCTTGCAATGCCTGTGCATAGCTCCAAGACCACTATCCTGACAACAAAGCCTCGTCTGTTGCTTAGCTCAAGGTTAGTCATGGTAGGATCGAGGCACACCAAGGCCTGACCATGACATTCTCCCCCACATACTATATTGATGCCCTCATCGAGGCCAAGACTACACCTAACTCTCTTGTTGCCTATAGTTAACATTTTCTCATAGTGATGCTCCAACAATGGTTCCTTAGGCGAAAAAATGTGGCACCAACACATGCCTGAGCTTAGTATGTGCATCATGGCCCAGAATCAAACTTCAGTTAAGGCCTCGACCATCAATGTCACATGTTGGCACAAGGTGCAAGCACATGCCTCAACCATCATCGAGGGCACTTACCTTAACCACCATTGGCATATGCTAGCCCTTGGTATAGGCACTTGCCTCAATCACCATTAGCATATGCTAGCCCTTGGTGTAGGCATATGCCTTGATCAACATTGGCTGAAGATAGCCCTTGGTATATGTGGTTGCCTTAAACACCATTGGCATATGCTGGCTCTTATAGCAAGCACTTACCTTAAACAACTTTGGCACATGCTAGGCCTTGGTGCGAGTACATACCTTGACCACCACTAGCATCTACGAACCCTTGGTGCATGATATGCCTATTTGAAGAAAGTGTCACCATTTTAGACACTTTAATGTCTATTGCTAGCATACCTATAAAATCTTTCATACTCTCTAAATGGTGGTTGTCCTGGGCCTACTCTCCCTTCACGGGAGGAGTAGGTATGTGTCATGGGCCTATCATTACATACATGCATGGTAATGTCCCTAGAGCAAATTCCAGGCTATGAATGCTTTTTGGCTATGTTATCCGGTGGCTAGTTGCTTTAGTGACCCACAAATGGCCATGGCCTTGATAGATTAGCATACATGTGAAAAAAAGGCTTAGTTATGCCAAGCTTAAGCCCATGCCTACAGCTCATGCAAGCTTAGACACCAGACCAAGTCTTTGAATCAGGGAATGGCACCCTAAGGTAAGCAAGCAAAATCTATGACCATGGGCTAGGTCTAACTACGTCTTTTGGGTATTTGGTAGTCTCATGGTCCTTTCTTGTCGACCACAAAAATGCCTTGGCCTGGCCAAGCTTCTGCATATGTCACACCTCACATGAGCACCATCGAGGCTAAGGCCCGAGTGCCAGTACATGGAAGCTAGACCTTTACTGAAGCACTAGGTCACATGAACAAGTCCTTATGAGAGTTACTTGATGTTAAACTTAAAGACCATTCGAGAGAAGCTTCTTAAAAGCCCTAGAAAGGTGGTACGGGCACTGTAGGTGTGAAGGCTCTAGATAAGCCTAGTTACAAGCCAAGTGCCTAGGCATAGAGCCTTCTAGAAAGGTGAGATACAAAAATGGGTATGGTTACTATAGCACCAAGTAGGGATGCTTCCAGAAGGCCAGAGGTATAGGCACTTTGCGAGAAAGCCTGGAACCTTCTAGACCTGGTGCACCATAAAATGTTTAGAACCAACTTTTTTCTAGAAATTCCCTAACCTTGTATGTGTTAAGGGCCTTGGAACCTTCTAAAATGTATATAATAGTCACACACTTGGCTCATTGGTGACCACCTTGACCGTAGGGGCTCAAATAAAATAGGGGTGCCTCGTCTCCCATAAGACCAATATATAGGCTAGTGAACTTGTGAACCCACAAAGCTACTAAAGCACATTTGTACATAAGCCACATTGTTCCAGTAATAGAAAGGATATTGTATTCTTTTACCAGTGCCTTTTTAGTGTACTATAATGTTTAATTATCTCTAGGGTCCAACAAGTCATTGGTGAATGGCACATTCACTCAACCCGATTAAAAGATGACTTAGGCATATGTGAATGGTAGTTTCCTGCCTAAGGTTGCATGGTTACAAAGTTTAAGATTGAAGCTTATGATAGTTGGCATCAGAACATAGTTTAGTGTGTGACCCTAATCCAAGACAATGTTTACTTCTTAAAGAGCCCTTAGCACACTGAGAAGCAAGAGACTCATGAGACACACACTGTTGGAATGGGCAAAAAGGCACCAATAAAGGCATGATCTCAACCTTAGATGCTCAATTTGCCAAGGTGGAATTAGCCATGGCTAAAATACAAGACAAGTACGAAAACCAAATGGAGGAATTAGTCTCGACTGTAAAAAAGATCATGAAAGAGTTAAGGCAAACTCTTTATGAAAAAATCAAAAGCCTTACCCATAAGAACTCTACCCTATAGGCCTTAGTGGAGGCTATGAGAGAGGAGATGAAGCAACTCAAGAGGAGGCTTTTTGCATACAAGGCAACCATAGGGGGAGGCATACTTATAATAGCTCTTAAGACTAGGGTAGAGGTTTCCAAGTGAAAGGAGTTCAAGGGTACATGATCTATAAAAGACATAGACAACTTCTTATGGGGCATGAAGTAGTATTTTCAAGCATTGGGCATCGAGAAAGATGTTGCTAAGGTAAGCATTACCTCTATGTATCTTGCAGACATTGTATTTCAATGGTGGCATTACAGGTCTAAGGAGGTTAGGCATGGGGGTGCTGCCATTAGAACATTAGAAGAGTTCCAAAAGGAGTTTAAGTAGTAGCTTTACCCAAGATACGCTATAGACGAGGCACATACCAAGCTATGATAGTTCACCCAACATAAAGAGGTGCAAAACTATGTTCTGGAGTTCTAAGAACTCATGCTCTAAATTTCTAACCTTGGGAAAGATGAGGCCCTTTTTACATTTATGGATAGGCTCAAGCCATGGGCTAAGCAAAAGCTAAAGAGGATGGGTGTCCAAGACCTCACTCAAGCCATGACCATCTCTCAATCCTTAGTGAAATTCAAGAAAGGGTATAATTTTGAGTCTTTCAAGCCCAAAGACAAGGGCAAAGGTAGGGAAGACAAAAACAAGAGTAGTAGTGGTAAGACACCAATATACAAATGAAAGTCCTCTATGGAGGGACACAAGAAGAAGGACAAATAGTCAGTGACCAAAGATGGACTCATGACGTATTTTCTATGTGACAGTCAACATTGAGCCAGAGATTATCCTAATAGAGCCAAGCTCATAGCCATCATCAAGGGGTATGAAGAGCAACTTGAGAATGAAGGACTAAAGCTTGGTTTGATCATGCTAAGTTCCATATTAGCAAAAAAGAGGCATAAGAGAAAGGGGCTCATGTTTGACAAAATCTCAATTGCAGGCAAGTGCTTGAATGCCTTGGTGGACACAAGTACATTTGATCTCTTCATGTTCAAAGGAAAGGCCAAGAGACTAGGGCTCAAGGTCGAGAAGGAGCGGGATAGATTAAGATCATAAACTCTAAAGAGGTTTCGATCATGGGCATGGCATAAGGAGTCGAGCTATAACTTGGAGCATGGAAAGTAAAGAATCCATTAAGGTAATTCCTGTCAATGACTAATGACTTTCTTATCGATTTAGATCTCTTCTAAAGGATTAATAAACTTCTTGTTCCCTTCACCAATTGCATTTGCATCTTAGATGATTTGCATCTTGGACCATTGGTGCCAATGCATTGTCCTAATGAAACAAGAGCAAGGGATTGAAACTAAGGCACTATTCATAATCTAGCTCGCCAAGGGTGTGTGAAAAGAGGAGCCATCTTTTTAGTGGCCCCAAAAGAGGATGAGCCTTAAGAACTGAAAGACAACACCCCTTTAGAGGTGTTGGAGTCTTTCAAGGTTGTCATGCCCATAGAATTGTATAAGAGACTACCTCCCAAAAGAGAGGTAGACCACAAGATTGAACTGGTGCCTGATGTTAAGCCACTAGCCTGAGTCCCATATAAAATGTCACCCCCAGAGTTGGAAGAGCTAAAGAGATAGCTCAAAGAGCTTCTAGATGTAAGGTTTATCAAACCTTCTAAAGCTCCATATGGTGCACCGATCTTGTTTCAATGGAACCATAATGGGTCTTTATAGATGTACATTAACTATTAGGTGCTAACAAGCTTATGGTGAAGAACAAGTATCTCATTCCCCTTATTGTCAACTTGTTCAACCAGTTGGGAAGAATACAGTGGTTTATCAAGCTGGATCAAAGATTGGGATACCATTAAGTGAGGATAGTTGAAGGTGATGAACCAAAGACAGTGTCTGTGACTAGCTATAGGGCATACTAGTTCCTAGTAATGCCTTTCGATCTGACAAATGCACCATGACATTATGCACACTAATGAACAACATACTACAACTATTCTTTAACTAATTTGTTGTCATGTACCTTGGTGATATTGTTATCTATAGTCAATCATTTGAGGAACATGTGGATCACTTATGGCAAGTGTTTTAAGTACTAAGCAAAAATGAACTATACATAAAGAAAGAGAAATATTCATTTGCCCGTAAGAGGTCTCATTCTTAGGCTATGATGTAGGGAATGGCTAAATCCAAATAAATGGTGACGAGGTCCATGCAATTCAAAAATAAGAACTGCTAGCCAAGGTCACAGAGTTAAGGTTATTTCTAGGTCTAGCAAACTACTATTAATGCTTCATAAAAGGGTACTCAGCCATTTGTCGTAGCATATGCTTTGACCACCATTGTCACATACTGGCCCTAGTATAGGTAGTTGTCTTTAACACCATCGATATATGCTAGGCTATGCATCATGTATGGGTATCCTAGGCTTAGGCCGTACACCATACACACCACAATAGGGCAATAGGTGGGCTTAGGCACATCTTCATATTTTTGCCAAGCCAATGCCATTGTTACGGCTTTAAATTCATATAAGTGCTCACCAGTACTAACATTTGGGTTTGGCTCAATTTTACTGAACATGAACACCATGCCCATACCACTATTCTGGCTAGTTCCCCATGACCTGGGCCTCTAGTAGGCCTCAAGACCTTTTCTTCTAGCTATCAAACCCTATCTCGCTAGAACTAGAACTGCTCTTTGACTTGAAGAGAACCCTTAAGTCTGGAATAGCTTATGGACTATGACACATGCACATGTGTTAACCAACATTGGGACACGTTAGCCCTTGGTCTTGGCACATGCTTCATCCAACATCGGTACATGTTTACCCTTTGTGTGGGGAGTTTACTCAAACACCATTAGCACATGCTAGGCCACGCACCATGCATAAGTATCCTGGGCTCAGACCGTACACCATTTGCACCATAATTGGGCAATAGGTGGGTTTTAGCACATTATATTTACGCTATGCCAATGCCATTTTTATGGCTTGTAAATTTATATAAGCACTTATTAGCACCCGCACCTAGGCTTGGTTCCCTTGGCTATTGAACCTTATCCTACTAGAACTAGAATTGCTAATCGACTAAGAGAGAACCTCTAGGCCTGGACCAACTTACAGACTCTGACATATCCACATGCCTCAACCATCGTCGACACCTAATGACCTTCAGTGCATACACATGCCTTGACCACCATTGGTAAATGCTGGCCTTTAGTGCAAGTTATTACCTTAGACACCATCGCCAGATGCTGACACTTGGTACAACATGTACCATGACCCTTCCACTACTCTTTTATCCCTCCCAAGGCACTTGTCTACCCTTCGAGCACCATCAACACCAAATGATGCTCAGTGTATGTGTTATGGAGTCTTAAGCCAAAATCTGTGTGACCTTAGATAGGGAATTAACTTTATGTTTCTAAGTTAGCCTACGAAACTTAAGTGCTTAGCATAATTCTAGCTTGTCAAAGATTGTGCTATAGTACTAGGCCTTCTAGAAGCCCTAAAATCTTATCCTGCTAGGACTATGTTTAAGTGTGTTTGCACTTAGGTTTGACCATGTACCCATACCTTGATCATCAAGGCCATTGCCTAGGTCTGACTATGTGCTCGTGCATTGTTCACAAGCACTTGCACTAAGGCCTTGCTTAATTCTACTAAACTTGAACACTGTGCTTGAGCCTCTGTAGTCTTGATCACTACCTATACCATTGTTTTATGCTAATTCCTTATGACGTCAACCTCCAATAGGCCTCAATGCTTGGTCTTTCTAGTTGTCAGATCCTATCATGCTAGAACTGGAACTACTCCTTAACTCATAGAGAACTCTTAGGCCTATACCAACTTGCAAGCCGTGACCTATGCACATGCCTCAACCAGCATTAGCACTAAAAGACCCTCGGTGCATACACATACCTCAACCACCATCGAGACTTGTTGGCCCTTTGTCTTGGCACATACTTCAACCACCATCAATACATGCTAGCCTTTTATGTAGGTAGTTCCCTCAAACACTATTGGCATATGCTAGATCACGCATCATGCGTGTATATCCCGAGATTAGGCTGCACACCATGCATATCATGACCTAGTAGTAGGTGGGTTTAGGCATGTCTTAATATTTTTGCCATGCCAATGCCATTTTTATGGCTTGTAAATTCATATAATGGTCCCCTAAGCCTTCATGTGAAGTTTCATGGCAAGATGACACATTTTCCATTTTTCATAATTTTTAGAATTTTTCATGATTTAAGATTTTTTTAAATTTTTTAAAAAGGAGTTTTAGCCCCAAATTTGGTGTTTGAGATCCTTGTATTTTTTTTAGCATCCAAAAAGAATTTAGTTAAAAAATCAAAATGTAGAAAATTTTGTAGCCATTTGAAAAAAGCATACCTATTTTGGACACTTGAATGGCTTTTGTTAATGAACCTATAAAAGCTCTTATGCTTATTAAGGGGGTGTGAGTTTTCAAGGTTTTTTAGGGGATAAGGGGCCAATACAAAGGCCAAGGACTAGTACCCATCACACATTATGTGTGCACACCCCTTAGCCCCTACCCCTAATCACTAGATCCTTAACTCTATTGATCAGGTTCTATAGTGATGCTTTGACGATGGTGCCTTAGACAAAAAATTGTAGCACCATCACATGCCCAAGCCAAGCATGTGCACTGTGGCTTAGAATCAATCTTTAGCCAAGGTCTCGACCATTAATGGCACATGCTAGCACATGGTGTAGGCATATACCTCGATCATCATCAACACAAGTTAGCCTTTAGTATATGCACTTGCTTCAACCATTATTGGCATATATTGGCCCTTGTTACGGTAGATGCCTTGATCAACATTGGTAAAAAATAGCCCTTGATGTGGGTAGTTACCTTGAACATCATCGGCACATACTGGGCCTTGGTGCGAGCAGTTGCCTCGAACACCATTGGCATATACTAAGCTTTGGTGCAAGCACATACCTTGACCACCATCAGCACCTATGGACCCTTGGTGTAAGATTTGCTTGTTGGAAAAAGTATCCCCATTTCAAACACTTTATTGTCTATTGCTACCATATTTGTAAAATCTCTCATGCTCTTTAGAGGGTGGTTGTTTAGGCTTTCATCTCTCCCTCATAAGGGGACTAGGTGTGTGCAATGGGCCTATGATTGTGTACATCTATGGCAACATCCCTAGAGCAAAATCTAGTTTGTGTATGCCTTCTAGCCATGTTGTTTGGTGACTGGTTTCTATGGTGAACCACAAGCACCCATCACCTGAACCAGTTGGCATGCATGCAAAAAAAGCCTAACTATGTTGATTTCAAGTCTGTACCTATGGTTGATGCTAATTTCAAGTTTATGCCTATGATTAATGCTACCTCAAACTGTAAACTAAGTCCCTGAATCAGGTAACTACTCTTCGAGGTGGTGCAAGTGGAAGCTGAGGTTATGGGCTAGGTCTAGCCAAGTCTCTTAAGTATTTGAAAGTTCTGTGATCCCTTCTCATAGACCACAAAAATCCCTTGGCCTAGCCAAGCCCCTGCACGTGTCATAGGTTGGGATCTTAAGCCTAGCTACCATGCAGCCTTAAGTGGAAAACTACCATTCATAGGCCTAAATCAGCCTTTTCCTTAACTTTTTATGAATCACTTTTGCCATGCACTCCATTAGCTCTCTAAGGGCTTAGGAGAAAGCTAAGAATGAGGGTTAAAATAGTTGTAACTTTTATTTACATGATACTATATACAATTGCTTAATGCCTGAGTCTATGACATGGTTTTTCTTGTTTGTGTAGCTTCTAACTTGTTTACAAATGAAAGGAATGGCCTTTATTTATACTTGGGCCTCTCTAACACATATGACTCTTATTGATCCAAGTGTGCAGCCCTTATAGGCCTTCTAGACCCTTTAATGGTCCCTAAACACTTTCTAGGTCAACTAAGGCCTTTACAAAATCTAGCTTGTTCTACACTCCCTACTAAGCCTCAAGTCTAGAAATGTCTGGGTACTCTCGCTTAGTGCCTGTAACTAGTAAATTCTAAAAGCTTCCCCGTCTGGTCACTACTCCACATGTAGCTAGGGCCTTTCAGAGCCTTCCTTATTTAGGTGCTATAGGACCTGTAACTATTCTTACCCTAATCCTTTTTGGAACCTTTGGTACCTATGCACGTAGCTACCTTTAGGCTTATCTAGACTCTTTTGCACTCGTACACCTAGTGTGTCTCTAGGCTAATCTAGAGCTTTCTATGTCTGCTTGCCCATGCCACTCTTTTAGGGCATTCTAGATCCTTCCAACAAGCAGTTCTCATTGTCAGCACTAGGTTGCTCACCCCGCCGTGCTCTTGCACCTTAGCTTAGGCCCTAATCTACACACTTGGGCCTTGTATATGCCTTTAGGACCTTATTCTCAATCCTTCCCAGTCCTTTGCCCATACCAACTCGAACAAGCCATATCTTTTAACCCACTTGGCTCATAACTTGCACATGAACCATGACACATGCAGTCGATGCTACCCAAGAACCCAGGAACAAGTCCTTGGATTAGGCAATGTCCCTCTAGGGTGCTAACAATAAAGTTTACACGTACAGTCCCAACCAAACCAAGCATCGATGGTGTCATATCGTTGTTGTTTATTAGATGGTAGATGTAGTCCTGTAGCCTTTACTTATGTTTTTCTTATGCCAAACAGTTGTGGCATGGCTTCATATGTCATTTTCTTCGCTCGCTTATTATGTAATTGAATGGGTGGGTTGTGGACTGATGTGTGTGGATGTTGTCACTTGTACATAATGGGTATATGAGTGGTGCTATGGTTGTGCATGTTGGTAGACTCCATGATCGATGCATTGAACTGTCGACCCATTAACCTTTTTAATCTCCCTCCAGAAGGTCATCGTACCCTGAAGGTGCAATCAAGATTCTGTGCTGCATACCTAAATTGATGGAAACTGGATGTCTTGCCATTCTTTATTGGTCTTATGTCTTTTGGGGCTATAGGTCGAACCTCAATTGTGCCCTATGTCCCAAGTGTGCCTCTCAAACTTCTGTGGCCACATTAGGGCATTGGTGTTTGATCGTGCTCTTAGATGCAGAACATTTTGTAAGCACAGGCTCTCAGCCCTTGTTCATTCAATGCTACGTATTTTATGTGCTCGACATGCATGATGCTTATGCTTTGTGTTTGCTCTCTCCATCATTTAGTCGGTGCATTAAGGCCCATGTAGTACCAATGTCTGAAAAGAATGTTACCTAGTTGATCCTGTCAATAGTCATATGCTTGTCTAAAAGATTAAGCCATGCATGTGTAAGTTTAAACTAATTCAGACTATGAAACTACGAATGGCTCAACAAATTAGTTATAGTTTGTTTGATTGTATCTACTACATGGATAACCATAGTAATTCTAGAGCTAATACGTGCAACAAATCTTGACTTCTGGAATGGATGCATTTATTAGATAAAAGGTCAATGCAGGCTTTGCCTATTGCTCCGATGATTCATGATAACTTGATAGATCACATGGCCTTTGTATCGGTGATGCATCATTCAAATTTTTGCCCTATCAACTTTCAATGGTAGGATAGTGGCTTACTATGGTGGCAACAAGTAACAAAGAATTAGGGTTTGATTCTAAAGAGGAATTCTGAGAAATGGTAGTAAGTGTGCAAATTACCTAATCCTAACTTGAGAAGGTAGTAACAATAAATAACAATACTAGGCTCTATAAGTCTGGTAATTTGAATGAGTACAGTCTAAAACCCTTAATAAGGATCCATTAGAGTTCAAGTATAGTGCTAGCAGTTACGATAATTCTAACTCCAATAGTGTATATTTATGTTGTTACAATTAAAAAACTTATAGTTGGAACTAAGGTTGGGCTATCCGATCTACCTCACAGTGAGCATTGGTCTACTCATCCCTACTGCCAGTGATGTACTCCTAGCCTTAACTAGCTGAGTCATTCCTCTAAAGCTATTACTTTCAAGAAATTAGAGTGCTCAAAGCAAGCCTAAGATTCTATACATTAGCATGGGATAACATCATAGGATTTTAGTCCTATTGTGTTAGCCTTTGGGATCGGAGTAGTGATTAACAAAGATAGTCTAAGGCATTCATAATTCATAGTCAAAGGTGAAATTCTTGGATTTATGAAAGATGAACAATTACAAAAGCATTTGCCAAGGATTTTTTCATTAATCAATAATGAAAGTTGGGGGCTCAAAGACAATCAAATATCATCCTAGTCTCAACCATAAACAATGTCAACCAATGATCGACAGTGTTACTTTTAGGAATCCATCAGCACATTATGAGAAATCAAAATCTTTGGGTTTCAAGGGGAATATGGTCGCAAGGCTCAAACTTAAAGGGATTGACATAAGGGCACCACCAAGAGTAGAGCCTATGGCTTAATTTGACTCAACATTGGGAAACTTACCAGGTCCAAACATAGTAAGGATTGATAAAATGAAAACATTTTCTTGATTCTATAGGTGGTGGTGCATCGCTATTCTCGATTGGTGAAGCAATTTGTGTAGTTAATTTTACTAATGAATGAGACTCCAGCCTACTGACTAGCTACGAGGAGGTGATCCTTCATGGCTAGCCTATTAGAGGGACTACAATCGCAAACGCTAAGAAAGTTTGAGGCAATAACAAGTTTATGATGCCCTTAGATGTTCTAGGCTGCACATGTGTTACACTAATGTATTCAACAAGTTTATATGTCACGTCCATAAGAAAGACCAAGCCAAGGGTTCTCATTGAGATAGGGAGTAGTTCTAAAGCTACTTAGACCAAGTCAATATGTAAGGTAGACCAAGCATAGAGGTGCAATAGAGGTCCCAAGGGCAAGACCATGACCCATAATGGATGCGTAGGAATTGAAATGAGCTTAAGAAGCTTAAGCCAGTGGATTTGGTTTAGTAGCTTTCAGATAGACCCAGGCACGGATGCAGGTGTATGCCCAAGTGTAGGTAGAACCAAACCAAGCACAAGCCCAAAAAAAAGCCTCATATAGACACTGCTAAAGAAGAAGTCCAAGATAATTCAAACTCTTTTTTAATAGAGTCCATGTAAAATTATAACTCTTCAATGTAATCTTATTGTAATGTCTTATATATATTGGACTTTTTGTAAGCTTAGGATAGGAACTATGTCAACCATTGATTCAATGGAGCCTTAGCAATAAATAAGAGGTGCCCCCAACCTCATTATACTCTCCACAACTTGAGTAATACAAGTTTACTCTTGCCTATCTCCATTATTCACTTTAGCTTTCTATTAAATAGTTTATGTGTAGCCTTGTCTAATAATAGATTGGGGCAACTAGCTTTAGAGTTTTGAGTGCCCATGCATCTATCCAATTAAAGGCTTATCTAAGATACCAGATGAGTCAATTCTTGGGTCTTAGAGCCATACAAGTCAAAGCTTGAGTCTCAGCCTATGATAAGTGATATTAGAGCAGGTTCAGAACTGGTTTAGAGTCAGCAAAAGCTGGTCTAAAGTGATCAATGCTATGTGCTACTGAAACTAAAGTTAACCTTGAGGGAGGTTTCAAACGTGTTAGTGTAGGCATTCAATTTTGTGGTATGGGCATCATAGGTCATTTTTGTGCTTGTGTGCTGGTGATATGCCCCTTAATGCACAAGATACAGGTGTACAAGAATGTAGACTAGGTGTTCAACCGATTACTATTATGGCACTATAAAAGTGCTAGGCATGGTGTGCAGGTGTATAGACCGATGCCTGATCGAGAATGTAGGGCATGTTAAACCAATGTGCAAATTGGTGTTTAACAATGTGTATGTGTTGGTGTGTTGTGCAAAAGGTTAAGGTAATCTCTTTGGTTTTGTAAAATATTTAGGGTTGTGGCATCACTAGGGAAAACTAGACCAAAGGCCAGGGTAAGGGCCTTGATAAGTGCCCACCTATAGACGAAGGAAGGAAGGCTAGATTTAGAGACATGGTGATGTCCCTAGATACCTAATTACAAAAGTTTAAGGTGACTATTGTTGAATTGAGGTATAGGTTCAAGGATAGGGAAGGATCCTTTAATGAGGTATTAGAGGTGCTCATGCAATGGAATGAGGCATTGGAGGCCATGGTGTTAACCTTGCAAGAGGAGCTAGCAAGGCTTAGGGTTGATCATACTACATTTCAAGCTGCCATAGTTATTGGTGTAGGCTTAGGACCTAAGGTGGTGGTGGGTAATCAGTTTTTAGATGGTCAAAAGCCAGGAGTAAAGACCATGCTACAACAAAGAGGTATGTAGGAGTCAAGTTGGGCTAATGTTGTTGTGGAATCAAAGACTCAGGTGTAGCGCACCAAGTCTCCAAAGCCTAGGGGAAACAACCAAAGTGGGGGAGACACCAGTGTTTGTTCCATAGGGGAGGAAAAGGCTATGAGAAATCCCAGATTTTGCATGGCCACTACTGCCTCCAGTAGGGGCAAAGAGAATAAGCCCTTGAGTTGCTTTTTGTGTAACAATTAGCATAGGGTGAAGGAGTGCCCAAGGTGTGCAAAGTCTTCAACCATTAACTATGTAGAGGAGTTGTTTATAGGCAAGAGTAGTAGTGGTGATGAGCACTAAGAGGAGCCCAAGGTGATGCAGCTCGATGCTTTTCAATTCTGTTGAAAAGGCAAAACCTCTCTAAGAGATGACAGTGAAGTGGTAATGGAGTGCCACAACATTAGCCCCAAGGTGCAGCCAAATCCCTCCAAAAAAAAAGGTTTGTAGCAAGCAACTCAAAGAAAGTGGAGGAGACATCGGGCGTGCAGGCGAAAGGGACTAGTGCAACATAGGGTTGATGATACTCGAGAGAACAACCAGTAGAGTACTTATTTGGGTATGGGACAAACACATGGGAAATCTAGTTCGAAAGGAGAAGACAAAGCTGATTTGCATAGAGGCATGCAGTTCAGGTGCAACATCCCTCTAGCAATGAAGGTGTTGCTAGAATGAGTGGGGGAGAATGTCATAGTCCATAGGAAAGACCAAGCCTAGGGGTTTTCACTGAGATAGGGAGCGGTTCTAAGGTAATCAAGACCAAGTTAGAATGCAAGGGAAACTAGGCCCAAAGGTATAATAAAGGTCTTGGGGGTAAGACCATGACCAAGAATAGGTGCATAGATGTCAAAACAAGCTTAGGGAGCTCAAGCTAAGGGATCTAGTTCGATAGCTTTCAAATAGACCTAGGCATAAGCACATGAGTAGGCCTAAGCATAGCAGAACTAAACCATGCATAGGTCTAAAAAGAGGGCCCACATGGATACTATTGAAGAAAAAGTCCAAGCTAATTCAAACTCCTTTCTAATAGAGTTTATGTAAAATTAGAACTCTCCAATGTAATCATATTGTAATGTCCTGTATATATTAGACTCTTTGTAAGCCCTAGGATAGGAATTATGTCAGCCATTAGTTCAATGGGGCCTTACCTATAAATAGGAGAAGCCCCCCACCCTTACTATACACACCACAACTTGAATAATACAAGTTTACTCATTCCTATCTCTATTGTTCTATTTAGCTTCCCATCAAGTAATTTATGTGCAGCCTTGTCTAGTAGTAGATTAAGATGGTTGGCCCTAAAGTTTCAGGTGTCCATGCATTCATCTAGTTAAAGGCTACTTTGGGACACCGAGTGAGTCAATTCCTAGGTCTCAGAGCTACATAAGTCAGAGCCTAAGTCTCAACCTGTGACATATAGCCTTAGCTGATAGGCCCAAGTAATATTTAAAATTTCATCATCATGGTGATAGATCATTATTGGTCTTCAATGAGGAATTCCTAGTAGGCATGAGTCATCAGCTCACATTGACTATATCCTTGCCCTTTGTACACACTGCCTATCACTCTTACTGATTGAATGGTCTGATGAAGTGTTTAGATCATGGCAACATGATAGTTTAATGCCCACGATGTCTCGAGAAGTCCACTGAACCTTACATTTAGAGGAAGGAAAAGACATAACAAGGTTTTCATATGTGAACTTGTGAAAAGGTCATTGTTGAATCTTGTTTAATGAACAACAATGCATTAACAAAACACTAAGGGGGTAAGGGTACCTTAGTGCCTCAAGCCCTTTCCTGCCCTAGGTGTGCACAACGATCGATTCATTTCATTTCCTAAGCATGTGAAACTATTAGTATCATTGCTTATGGTTGAATAACGAACCCTTGGCGCCAATCACCCTAGGGAACCAGAATGAAAAAGAGCACGTGTGCCTTCTCCATCCTATTCATGGTGCATACATGGGTGGCATCATGACTCTTTTTTTATAAAAAACCAAAACAACTCTCAGCAATGGATATCTCAATCTTGCATCGATGAAGAATGTACTAAAATGTGATACATAGTGTGAATTGTAGAATCCCATGAACCATTGAGTCTTTGAATGCAAGATGTGCTACAAGCCATTAGGCCGAGGGCACGTCTGCTTGGGTGTCAAGAATTGTCTCCCCCTCTAAACCAGCACCCATTAGGCTTTATAGTAAGGGGTTGAAAATCGCCCCTCATGATCTCATCAATCATGGTTGGCCCAAAATCGAGTCCTTGGTAATGATAGCATCATGATCGTTGGTGGTAAAGCTCTTGGCATGCCTCAATTGCGATGACCCATGCTCGTTGTCCATCTAGATCGTATTAGACCCCTCGCATCACTTGATTGATGCTAACATCGTGACCCCAGGTCAAGTAGGATTACTTGATGAATTTAAGCATATCAATATGTAGAGAA
This sequence comes from Durio zibethinus, assembly GCF_002303985.1. The sequence goes on from NW_019168060.1 coordinate 160,489, forward strand.
AAAGAAACTTACCTAGATTTCCCTAGTAATAACAAGTGAACCAGAAAGAGGCCAGCTTGAGAATTAGGTGCCCAAAGCATCTGAATTGTAGTTTACAGAAGTGTCCTCAGTGGTGGACTAGGCCCAAGTCCCCAAGAAAGGGGAGCCAAAAAAGCTAAGAGCCCTATTGTGCCTAGGCCCTATCACACCATGAGGCGCTATCTGTGAGTCAGGTTGTTTGGGTATATAGCCCCAATAGGGTAGTAAATTCCATCCAAGGTTGAATATGGGTGAGAAACTGATAGAGAATAAGTATCACGAGGGAAATATGAAAAAGACTTTGAAAAGAGAGTCAAAGAGTTATTGAAATTATCAAGAAAAAAGTGAAATGGGGGCCAATGATGCATCTTGGTTAAATGTGAAACAACGATAGTCAGTCCATAGATCAGCTAGGGCATGGACCATTTTAGGTCGTGACGGTGGCCCGAACCCAAGCTTTCAATATGCCTATGGAGACATCATTACCACGATTATAAAATATAGCACATACCATCTTAACATGCCTTAACACTCACGTGCTCCTAACATAGGCCTACAGGTTCCTCATCCGGCCCATCTTGAAACATAGACCAAAGAGTCTAACATGTGTGTGAGTCAATGGGGTAGAAAACCTATAAAACACAAGGAAGCTGATTCATGGGATCCTTCGCGAGTGAGCTACTGACTGACCTTGATCTTCTGATAAGGGTTCGAGCGTGAGCATGCCTGTAAAGACTTAAAAGATAAAAAACTATGCCTAAGTGGGACAAGTTAGAGGAAACTATGGTGGAGGCCCACAATGATACTAGCATGTAAATTGTTCATCTAACTTGGGTATAGGCATGAAAGACTAATCAAACTGTTTAATAACTAGTTCCTTCTGAAGTTTTCCTTAGGATAATTGGAGCCCTTAGTGAATTCCATCAGGTAAAGCTAATGATTAGAGGCATCAGGGCCACAACACCCTAGACCTATTCTTAAACTTTAAATAGGTTGGATGGTGCAACTTCATTAAGCCGTGCCATGAAATTGAGAGCTCCAAGTGGGCCATTTTTGGTAAGTAGAACTAGCAATACAGGATGAACCAAAAGCCAAGTTATGTTGCCTAACTTTGCACTAACCTAGAACCCACAAAGTGTGTTGGTCGATTAAGATAACATAACAGTGGTCATGGAAGTTGAAATTTGGTAAAGAGTGTGCAACAACTCACCTACCAAATCAACTAGCCTTGAAAATGGATGATGCTTAAACACATGACCTATACTCAACTATCAAGGTAAGGGCCAAGCCCCGATGAGTAAGAAGGCACATGGTCACTGCAAAACCTGAGGCATGAGCTTGGGTGGAGCAGCTGTTAGTGTAGATCTTGGCATTAGTAGTAAATATTCAAATGAAAACTTTGAAGGCTAAAGAAAGGAAAGGTTTCATGTGAATGGCACTTGCATATGGGTCAGTTGATCCTAAGAATGGGGGAAGATAGTCTAATAGTGCATCTAACACAAGCTTTGAAAGGGAATATGGTTAAAATTCTTGAACCGAGATGCAGCGATTGATGGCAACGTTAGAGAATCTAGAGACATTGGTGGGGTCCTCGAAAAGAGTTCTCTTTTCTATTTCATGGCCTCTCCACTCTAAAAATGACTCAACTGTAGGTAGGGTCCAGTAGCCAGATGAGCAATGTATGTTGCTTGGTGTTTGGTACACCCCTGGTAACCCTTGAAAATTTGGAGCACCGAATGCCATCCGTGTCCGATCATATTCATAACCACATCAGGTCTCCAAGGTAAACAACCATTGGTCAATGGAACAATGTATGCAAGAGAAGTCGGCAAAATGGATTCGTAACCTTGGGAAAAGGATTAGCTCTGAGGGTTGTGCATGGGGGTCCTATTTTTGAACCCATCAGCTATTAATGCACTATTGAGCTACTCCCATGGCAAGAGCAAGTCACCTTGTGTCGGTTGAGAGCTTTCCCCAAACAATGAATAGTCAACTTTGAACTAGTATGGACAAAGAGAATTTGACTATTTAATTAAAACAAAACATTGCGATAGTCCCTACAGATGCTCACACAACGTGATTTTTCCCTAGTGCTTTGAATGTCAAAGTGAAAAAATTGAACCAAGCGTAGGTAAATGGCAGGAGTAACTATGACTCTCTTAAGGTAGCCAAATGCCTTGTCATCTAATTATTGATGCACATGAAAGGATTAATGAGATTCCCACTATCCTTGTCTACTATCTAGCGAAACTACACCCAAGGGAATGGGTTTGGCAGAATCAACAAGGAAAGAAGACCTAATTGAGCTTGACTCTTGTCTGACTTTGTGAAATGACTTAAGAGGTGTAGGATAAGTGAGAGCCTTTGGGTGAAATTGAAATACCACTACTTTTAATGCTACTTTACTTATTCTGTAAATCAAAGGTAGGGCACAACCCTTTCTTTTAAACCCAAAGCTAGCCTCGATTAATCAATTTAGGTGAAAGACATTATCAAGTAGGAAGTTTGGCTGGGGTGGCATATCTGTTAAAAGATTATGCAAGTGTCCTAAGATGAGCTCAATAAGAATAGAAATCTCATGTAGAACAAAAGGGTAAAAGCTCATTTGATTTTGATTTCTAGTACAAATACAAACTATGAAAGCATGGCCACCATCAGAATTTAAAACTAGAGGTGTTAAAAACCACATGGATAATTGGCTTATGGCAGCCAAGCATTCATAGTGACTTTGCTTCTTGATCCTTTAATTTTAGCTTTTTCGATCATTATGAAGCAAAATTCACCAAGTGTTGGATTGTCACTAGGTCCTGGGAACATGAACTAGGTTTAGACTATCATGAGATAGGTTAGATTTACTTATTGATTGCAGTGTCGCAATAATAATTCAACCTAGTATGAAAACAATCGTTGATTCGCACAATAGGTCATCACACTTGGTTGAAAAGCCAAAGGCATAAAGCTACCATGTGCTGGATTACAACCAAATGCCTTCAAGTCAAAATCTAGGCTAAAAGTGATGCATGTGCTTGTCACCCAAATGTTGACCCATAGTAAGGGCCAATGCCCCCAAAGACATGTGTCTTAGGTGTAGCCCTCATGGTGAACAAGCCACACGAGCCTTCTTGGAGCTCAATTCCCATTGAGTACAGGTAGAATCCTTTATAGATGACTTAAATATGTGATGGGATATTATATGTGGTAGAGTAGCATTGCTATCACATCCATTGAGATTCAACCCTTTATCACTTCAATTTATGCCTCCCCCAACCACACCCATCGAAGTCCTCTCATTTTATTTTTTTACACCGCACCCTTATAAGGTTGGGGATGAATGGTGTTCTCCATTGCAATAGATTCGATCAGGTATTTATTATAGCCACCAAGTAAACTACAATTGAATGCCTTTGGTAGTTGCTACAACGACAGCCTCACCCTTTGTGTGGGCACTTGCCTCAAAATCCATCATTGTATGCCAGCCTTTGGTGTAGGTTGTTACCTCAAACACCATCAACAGCATGTGGCCCTTGGTTGGTGTAGGCAATCATATCCAACACCATCGACTGATGCTGGCCTATTGTTGTCCCATACACCATTAGTAGATGTTGGCCCTTGGTATGGGATGTTACCTCAAACACCATCCCAAATGCTGGCACTTGGTATAGGCACTTCCCTCAACCACCGATAGTGCAAGCGGGCTCTTAGTGCAGGTTGTTACCTTGAACTCCTGCTAGTAGATGCCGGTGTCATGGACTGAGACTTAAGCTCTAACCCACATGGCTCCAAGACCTGGGCATGCACTCATCCAACATCCCAAATCAGTCTACCTGCTACGATTTACACCTTTGTGAAGTATTGTCCACTTTGGCCCCTCTGACCTCACGATTTTGTCCTAGGTGCCTCACAAGGAAGAGATGGTGTGAACCCTTTTATACCCAGTGACTTTCCTTTTATATTCAATCTGGGATTCAAGACTCCTCTTTAAGTCCATGTCATTCTCCCCCACCTAATGTCATGATGCCCTCGTCATAGAGGCTGGCCACCCTACCTATCTTCCTCGAGGTGCTTGGCATGGATCGAATGGTATAGGGCTAGTTCTAATACCACTTGTCACAGGTTGAGACTTAAGCTTTGACCCGCATAGCTTCAGGACCCGGGCATGCACTCATTCGACGTCCCAGATCAGTCTACCTACTACGGTTCACACCCTTGTGAGGTATTGTCCGCTCTAGCCCCTCTGGCCCTACGATTTTGTTCTACAAATGGCACTTCACAAGGAAGAGATGGTGTGAACCCTTTTATACCCTAGTACCCTCCTTTTATATTCGATGTGGTATTTAGGACTCTTTTTTAGGTCCGTGACACTAGCACTTGTTGCGACATGTGTACCATGAACCTCCCATCCATAGCACTTACTTACCTCTTTATCACCATCAGCACCAAATGATGCTCAATGCATGCATCACATGCTCCAATCTTAAGCTAAACTTCATGTAACCTTGGATAGGGAATTGACTCTATTTGCCTAAGTTAACCTACAAAAGTCAAGTGCTTAACATAATTCCAGCTTGTCAAAAATTGTGCTACAGTATTGGGCCTTCTAGAAGCCCACAAATCTAATCCTCCTAGGACTATGTTCAAGTGTGCCCACACCTATGTCTAACTATGCACCCGCACCTCGATCATCAATGACCATGCTAGGTCTGATAGTGTGCCCGTGCATCACTCACCAGCACCTACGCCTAGGCTTGGCTTAATTCTATTGAACTTGAACACTGTGCTTAAGCTTCTAAAGTCTTGATCACTACCCATACCATTAAAAAAGGCTAGTTCCTCATGACCTAGGCCTCTAGTAGGCCTTAAGCCTAGCTCCCTAGCTATTGAACCTATCTTGCTAGAATTGGAACTGCTCATCGACTCAGAGAGAACCCTTAGGCCAAGGCCAACTTATAAACTATGACACATGTATCACTGGTTGAGACTTAAGCTTTGACTCATAAGGCTCCAGGACCTAGGAATGGACTCATCCAACTTCCCACATTAGCCTTTAACTGAATTGGTGCACAGACACTCAAGACTTTAGGGCCAACCACCCAAGCTACTGTTAGACAAGCTTGCGTATAAGGTGTTTAATGAAAGCTAAAAAGAACAACAAAGATAGGCAAGAGTAAACTTGTATTACTCAAGTTATGGTGTGTATAATGGGGTGGGTGTACCTCCTATTTATTGCTAAAACCCCCTTGAATCAATGGTTGACATTGTTCCTATTCTAATGCTCACAAAGAGTACAATATGTATAAGACATTCAATAGGATTACAATGAATAGTTCTAAATTTACATGTCTACACCTACTTTGGTTTTGCCTGCACCTAGGCTTACTTCGCACTTGTGTTGGGTTTGTCTAAAAGTTGCCAAATTGGATCGCTTGGCATAAGCTGCCTAAGCTTATTTTAGTGCCGCACACCTATTCTAGGTCATGGTCCTACACATAGGGCCTCCATTGCACCTCTGGGCTTGGTTTCCCTTATAGTCTAACTTGGTCCATGTTGCCTTAGAGCCACTTCCTATCTTGGTAAGAACCCCTTGAGAACAAAATGCATGCGCAAGCACCAGAACCACCCATACAAGCTCCCCAAACTAAAGTTAGCACTTGTAGATAGGTCTCAGATGGACTAAGCCTTGGTGTAGGTAGACTGGGCCTTGGTGTGTGCACACCAGGCCATAGTAGACCCAACTATCATCATGCCCAAGTAGACCTAATAAATAAAACTTTCTAGAAGGATCTAGAGACTCCCATGATAGTATAGTTCCCTACATAATTCAAACTCTTGATGTATATCTCATGTAATCTTTTTGTAATCTTGGACACTATAATAGCCATTGGATTAAGTCAATCCTAGCCATTGATTCATGAGGGCTTCAACTATAAATAGAGGGCTTCCCCACCCTCATTTGGTATGTAAAAACACTTGAGTGAATACAAGTTATAGCATTTCCAAGCATCTTTTGCTTTCTAGCCTTTTCTAGCTTTATAATGCCTTTCAGTGTTCTTTTGAGTGCTTATTGCTTAAAAGTGTTTGCATGCTAACTTAGGCATACAAGGACGGAGTCCACCCTAAGGCCACATAGTGCATTTGGTTTAAGTCCCAGGCCTATGACACATGCACATGCCTCAAGCACCATCAGGACATGTTGGCCCATGGTCTCAGCATATGTTTCGACCACCATCAACACATGCTGGCCCTTTGTGCAAGTAGTTCCCTCAGACACCATCAACATATGCTGGGCTATGCACCATGCACACCATGATAGACAGTACGTGGGCTCAGGCACATTTTCATATTTCTGCCATGCCAATGCTATTTTTATTACTTGTAAATTTGTATAAGCGCTCACTAGTGCCCACACCTAGGCCTGGTTCAATTTTTCCAAACATGAACATTGTGCCTGAGCCTTAAGAGTCTTGGTCACTACCCATACCACTACTTTGGGCTAATTCTTCATAACTTAGGTCTCCAATAAGCCTTAAAGCCTGGTCCCTTTGGCTGTCGAACCCTATCCCACTATAACTAGAACTAGAACTACTCTTTGACTCAGAAAGAACCCATAGGCTTGGACCAGCTTGCAAACTATGACACATGCATATGCCTCAACCACCATTGATACATCTTGGCCCTTGGTCTCGACATATGCTTCGACCACCATCAACACATGTTATGTCATGCACCATGCGTAGGTATCCTGGGCTCGAGATGTATGTCACAGGCTCTGACCTAAGACTTAGAATCCATATGGCCTTAGGCTTAGAATCACCTCCTTCTAGCCTAAGTCAGCCTAGAACATAAGTTTGCAGGCACTAGAACAATGGAAAAGATAAAATGCACAAGTTTGAGAAAAATAAAAGAACAAGAGAATTGCTGGAATATACTTTATATTTTACTAAAGCAAAAGTGTAAAGTGATGTACAAAGTAGGGTTGGGCTACCATTTATAGTTGAGGTCCCCAGCTACACTTATGGCTAAATCCCTAAAATCAAGGAATTACAATCAATCAAGGATCATATAAATTACATTAATACACGATTCTGCTTCCTAATTTTTAGGGTCAACTAGATCTTCCAAAAGGCTTCTATTGATCCTATGTGCTTCTAGAAGATCTTGCTGCACACTTTCTCTCTTGGGCCTTCTTGGATGTGGTGTGGGCATCTTATGAGCCTGGCCTTGGTCGTGTGAGCTGGCCTGCATGCTATGCAGGCAGTTTGGACTCCTCTCTAAGGGCTAATCTGTAAACCCTTACCAACACTCCTGGTGCGCGAGCCTTAACCTCAGGTGCTTGAGCTTGTGCGCCTGGCACACTCGCCTAAAGTGTGACATTTTCCCCCATCTGATTACATAATGCCTTCATTGCATTCTCTGAATGGTACTACTTCATCTGGTCTCAAAATTGCCATAAGTCTTCTACTGGTTCCCAGCTTGCCTCATTGTTTAGAAGTCTTTTCCAGCATACCAAGTACTCCTATCTTGGTTGGTAGTTCTTCTGCCTCACTTCTCAATCAACTATGACACTGTGGACCTCCTTCTCATATAAGGTTGTAGTTTGCAATGGTGCATGCTTTGACTCTGCCCATCCTGGATCTCCTTCATCCTCACGAAATGGCTTGAGCATGCTAACTTGGAACACTGGATGTACCTTTAGCTTGGGTGGCATATCTAACTTGTAGGCAACCTTACCTACTCTCTTGACTACTTAGAAAGGTCCTTCATACTCTGGACTAGGCCTTTATGCAGGCCCTTGTGGCCCATAATAGGATACAGCTTCACCAACACCAAGTCTCCTACTTGGAACTACATGTCCCACCTATTCTGGTTTACCCACTTTTTTGACCTCTTTATTGCTTTGTGTAGACAGACTCTAGCCAAGTCAACTTGCTCTTGCCAAGCCTTGGCAAACTTGTATGCTACTGGATTTGACCCTGTATAACATATAGCTATCAAACTGGGTGTTAGCGATTGCTAACCTATCATGATCTCAAATGGAATCTAGTTCGTTGCCTCGCTCATTTGCAAGTTGTAAGAAAACTGGGCAACATCTAATAGTTTTGGCCAATCTCTTTGTCTGGCATTCACATAGTGCTTGAGGTAGACCTACAATAGCCCATTCACATACTCAGTCTGCTCATCGATCTGTGGATGTATACTGGTGGAAAAGTTCAAGTTTGACCTTAATAGCTTGAACAACTTAATCCAGAACCTACCTATGAAATGCCTGTCTCGATCACTAACAATGGTCTTTGGCACTCCCCAGTACTTTACCATGTTCTTCAGGAACAACCAGGTTGCTTCCTTGGTTGGGCACTCTTTGGTTGCTGGAATGAAAATCTCATACTTGGAAAACCTATCCACCACTACCATGATGCTTCCAAACCCCTCTGCCTTAGGTAGACTGACTATAAAGCCTAGAGTGATGCTCTCCCATGGTCTCTCTAGAACTGGCAATGGCTCCAAGAGACTGCTTGGTTTCTTGAGCTCCACCTTGTCCTATTGGCACACAAGATAAGTCTTCACATAGGCCTCTACATCTTCCCTCATATACAACTAGTAGTATCGATCCTCTATCAAAGCCAAGGTACGACTCACCCCTGGATGTCCAGCCAACCTCGAATCATGGCACTCGTGCATGACTTCCCAATGAAGCATCCCATGCTAAGGTACAAATAGTCTACTACCCCTGGTGTACAATAAACCATCCTGCAACCAAAATCGCCTAGTTTTACCTTGCTAGGCATACTCCATGAGAGCCTTGGCTGTAGGATCATGCACAAGCCCTACCTTGATGTGCGACACCAAAGACCCCTCTAGTTGGCTAATGGTAGAAAGGTTCACCTTTCTGCTCAAGGCATCAACCACCAGGTTTGCCCACCCTGGCTTGTACTCTATTTGGAAATCAAACTCCACAAGAAAATCTTACCACCTCACCTGCTTGGGAGACAGCTTCTTCTATGACTGGAAGTAGTTGGTTACCACATTGTATATTCTGACCACGAACCTTGACCCCAATAGGTAATGATGCCAAGTGCGCAAGTAGTGCCCTAATGTAGTCATCTCTTTCTCTTGGATTATGTACCTACGCTCAGTCTCATTAAGCTTTCGACTCTCGAATGCAGTCAGATGTCCCTCCTACATCAACACACCCTCTATTGCATAGTCTGATGCATCTATATGCACCTCATACGACTTGGCATGGTCTGGCAAGGCCAAGACTAGTTCCTCGATCACAGCATGCTTTAACTGATCAAAGGCTTCCTGGCACCCTATGCTCCACTGCCATGCTCTTTCTTTCTTGAGCAAGTCAATCAATGGGTGGTTATGGCTGAGTGGCCTTTGATGAAGGGCTTATAGTAGTTGACCTGCCTAAGGAATGACCTTAACTCAATGACCTAGGTTGGTGGTTCCCACTCCAATATGGCATGCACTTTGCTTCATCCATGCGAATCTTGCCACCTCTCACTATGTGGCCTAAGAATAGGATCTCCTGTTGGGCAAATGAGCACTTCTCTTCTTAACATACAACTTATGCATCTACAACACCTTGAACACCTGTCTCAAGTGGTCTACATGCTCTCCCAACATCTAGCTATAGATCACAATGTCATCTAGATAAACCATAATAAATCGATCAAGAAATGACTGAAGTACCATGTTCATTAGTGTAAAAAAGGTTGCTGGGGCATTGGTGAGTCCAAATGGCATGACCAAGAACTCATATGAGCCATACCAAGTGACACACGCTATCTTGGGCTTATATCCCTCCACGATCCTGACCTGATAGGAGCCTGACCTCAAATCCAACTTGGTGAACCACCTTGCACTCCCAAGTTGGTCAAACAATTTCGTAATGAGTGGGATAGGATACTTGTTCTTGATGGTCAGCTTGTTCAAAGCCTGATAATCTATACACATCCACAACGACCCATCATGCTTGTGCTAGAATAGAATGAGTGCACCATATGGCACCTTAGATGGCCTGATAAAGCCAGCATCAATCAACTTCTTGACCTACTTTCTTAACTCCTCTAACTCTAGTTGGGACATTTGATAAGGGGCTCTAGCTGGTGGCTTGGCCTTTGGCACTAGGTTGATCTTGTGGTCCACCTCTCTCTTAGGTGGTAGCTTACTAGGTAGCTTTACGGGCATCACATCACTAAAGGACTCCAGAACCTTTAGCACCTCTAAGGAGGCATTGGACTCCTCCTCCCTCGGCTCTTTATACTTCAGGGCTACCAAGAAGGTGTCTTCCTCCCTGTTCATTGCCTTGGCAAATTGAATGGCTGACACCATCTTAGACCTAATCTCGAACCCTCGCCTCAATGGTAAAACACATTGGCACTGTGCATCCAGAATGCAAATACAATTGGCAAAAGGCACAAGGAAGGCATTAATCCAAACAAGGAAATCCAACCCAATCATAAACTCATAGTCATCCAAGGGTATTACCTCATTGGTTTCCTTACCTTTCTAGTCTCTAGGCTATAACTTCACTCCTCGTGCTACTCTAATGGCTGGAACTTCTTTCGAGTTCATCATCTTGATGATAGTAGTCTTTTTCTACACTTTCAATCTAAGCTCTTGGGTTTAAACCCATGAAATAAACAAGTGTGAGGCACCTATGTCCATCAATGCACTCACCTTCTGACCCATAACCATCAGATCAGCAAACATTAAGCCTTTTGGTTTACAGCTCCCCTTACTCTGGACAGCATTGAGCATCAACGACCCAAGCTTTATTACCCAAACCTATGGCTCTTCGTCAAACTCCTTGTCTACAACAACCAACTTGCCTTTCTATGGGCTGTTGCATGCTATGTAGCTCTCTCCATATAGGTAGCATGCAAGTGGCTTTCAATCCCCCTTTGCCTTCCACTTCTCTGCTAGTGGCTTTCTCTTGCCATCTTTGTCCAAATGGTCTCAATCCCCATCCTTAAACTATCGATCATGGCCCCTTCCCTTGGACTACTTCTCTTAGTCTCTCTTGTCTTTACCCTTTCCCTTGGGCTTGGAAGACTCGAACTTGTTCAATGGTTTGAACTCCACCAAGGACTCAACAGTAGTCATGGCTTTAGCCAACTCATGAACTCTCTACCTTTGTAGCTCATGTTTCTGTCATGGTCCTAAAGTGAAGTCGAGAATCCCACATCAGTTAAACACTAGAGTTGGTCTTGGGATATAAGGGTTCACACATTTTCCTTCTTGTGAGGTACTTTTTTGTGGGACAAAACTATGAGGCCAGAGAGGCCAGAGCAAATAATACCTTACAAGTGTGTAAACCATAGTATGTAGGCTGATCTAGGACACTGTATAAATGCATGCTTGGGTCTTGGAGCCATATGGGCTTGGATATTAAGTCTCGATCTGTGACAAGAGAAATCAAAGCCAACTCGATAGGGTACTAGAAATATGCCATGAAGGATGGTGGGCTCTCGTTGGAGTGGGAAAAGATGTCACAGTCTTGAAATAAAGTCAGAAATCCCACATTAGTTAAATACTAGAGTTGGTGTTGGGATATATGGGTTCACACCTATTCCTCCTTGTGAGGCACCTTTTATGGGATAAAACTGTGAGGCCAGAAGGGCCAGAGCGAATAATACCTCACAAAGGTGTGAATCATAGTAGGTAGACTAATCTAAGACATTGAATGAGTGCATACTCGGGTCTTAGAGCCACGTAGGCTTAGAGATTAAGTCTCGGTTCGTGGCACTTCACCCACAGCTTTAACTTATCCATGAAAGCAAATAAGCCTTCTATCTCACTCAGATCTGAGATCTGAAACATAAGTTCAAAGAATTTCTGGACATAGTCCCTTATCTCACCTTACTGGGTAAACCTACACAACTTCACCCATGCCTCATTGTTGGCATACTCTGAGTAGAACTGTTCTCTAAACTCTTTTTGGAACTTTGCCTAGGTTCCAATCATGGCACCCCATGCCTTACATCATCACTCTTGTGCCTTCACCATAACAAGGAAACATCAGTAAGATACATTGATGTAGTGCTTACCTTGGTAGCCTCATCTTGCATGCCCGTGGCTCAAAAGTACTGTTCTATGCCCCATAGGTAGTTGCACACAAGTCTTAAATGCTCTAGCAAACATGCCATTCTCTATGGCAATCTTGCACGCAGTGAACTCGCTCGTGAGCTCCTCTATCTCTTTACGCATAGCCTTCATGCCTTCATGCATGGTCTTCACCTAGGTGTCCAAGGTCTCACTCTTTTGGGTGATCACATCTATGCCTTAATTGAGAGCAGCTTGTAACTCACCTTTGAGCTCTTTTTCCATAGAGTCTAAGGCTTCAATATGAGTCTCCACATCATCAAGCTTTTCTTTCATGTCACCCATGGTCACCTTCACCTTGGACAGCTTCCCATCCATGGTAGACTAGATGTCTCTCGAACTGGCCTTCGTGCCCCTTCCACACCCTTATTCTTGGGCCTCTAGTTGTTGGCTTACCACATCGCTTTGGGATGCCATCTCCTTGATTGTGATCTAACCTACACATACACAAATAAGAAAGACCAAAACTACTCTGATACTAACTATCATGGACTCTGACCTAAGACTTAAAATCCATGCAGTCTTAGGCTTAGAATCACCTCCTTCTACCCTAAGTCAGCCTAGAACACAAGTGTACAAGCACTAGAATAATAGGAAGGATAAAATGCACAAGTTTGAAAAAAAATAAAAGAATAAGAGAATTGCTAGAATATGCTCTGTATTTTACTAAAGCAAAAGTGTAAGATGATGTACAAAAGAGGGTAGGATGACCCTATATTTATAGTCAAGGCCCTCAGCTACACTTATGGCTAAATCCTTACAATTAAAGAATTACAATCAATCAAGGATTACATAGATTACATTAATACTGAACTCTGTTTCTTGATTTTTAAGGTCAACCAAATCCTCTAGAAAGCTTTTATTGATCCTATATGCTTCTAAAAGATCTTGCCATGCACTTCTTCTCTTGGGCCTTCCTGGATATGGTCTGGGCATCATGCAGGCCTGGCCTTGGCTGTGCAAGCTAGCCTGTATGCTATGCAGGTGATTTACTCCTTACCAAGGCCTAGTGTGTAAACCCTTGCCAATGCTCCTGGTACGTGAGCCTCAACCTTGGGTGCTTGAGCCAGTATGCCTGACGTCTGCCCAAGGCATAACATGTGCACCATGTACACCATAACTAGGCAGTAGGTGGGTTTAACCACATCATCATATTTTTGCAATGCCAATGCCATTTTTATAGTTTGTAAATTCATATAAGTGCTTACTAGCATCTATACCTGGGCCTAACTCAATTATGTCGAACATGAACACCATTCTTAAGCCTCTAAAATCTTGATCATTGCCCATACCTTTCTTCTAGGCTAGCTTTTCACAACCTAAGCCTTCAGTAAGCCTCAAGGCTTATCTATCTAGCCATCAAATGTTGTCTCGCTAGAACTGGAATTGCTCCTTGACTTATAGAGAACCTATGGGATTAAACTAGCTTATGGATTATGATACATGCACATGCCTCAACCACCGTCGGGATATGTTGACCTGTTAGTCTCAGGTCAGGCTTTGACCACCATTAAAACACACTAGCCCTTTATATGAGTAGTTCCCTTAAACACATTGGCACATGCTAAGCCACTCACCACACATAGGTATCCTAGGCTCAAGCTATGCACTATGCATACCACCATCAAGCAGTAGGTAGGTTAAGGCACATCTTTATATTTCTACCATGCCAATGCCATTTTTATGGCTTGTAAATTCATATAAGCACTCACCAGCACCCATATCTAGGCCTGGCTCAATTCTACCAAACCTAAACAGCATGCCTGAGCCTTTATAGTCTTTATCACTACCTATACCACTATTTTGTGGTATTTCCCCTTAACTTAGGCCTCTAGTAGCCTTTAAGGCATGGTTCTTGTGGCTGTCAAACCTTAGCCTACTAGAACTAAAACTTTTCCTTGACTCAAAAAGAACCCCTAGGCTTGGACCAATTTATGGACTATCACACATCACATGTCTTGACCTCCATCGACATTGAAGAACAATTAGTGCATACACATGCCTTAACCACCATTGGGACTTGTTGGCCCTTTATCTCAGCACATGCTTTGACCCCTATCGACACATACTAGCCTTTGTGTAGGCAATTCCCTTGAACATGATCAGCACATGCTGGACCCTATACCATGCACAAGTATCATGGGCTTAGGCCATGCACCGTGTGCACCAAGATTGGGCAATAGGTGGATTTAAGCACATCATCATATTTTTATTGTGCCAATGACATTTTAATGGCTTGTAAATTCATATAATGGTCCCTTAAGCCTTCGTGTGAAGTTTCATGGCCAGATGACTCATTTTTTATTTTTCATAAATTTTAAAATTTTTCTCAATTTAGATTTTTTGAAATTTTTTTAAAAGGAGTTTTGGCCCTAATTTTGGTATACATGATCCTTGTATTTTTATTCACTTCCACAAAAAAAAATTCAGCTAAAAATTTGAAGTGTAGAAGACTTTTTGGCCATTTGAAAAAAATGCCCTTATTTTAAACTATTGAATGGCTATTAGCTACGAACCTGTAAAAGCTCTTACACTCTTTAAAGGGGTGTGAGTTGTTAAGGTTCCTTAGGGATATAGGGCCAATATAAGGGCCAAGGACCAGTGCCCATCATATATAATGTGTGCACACCTCCCTAGCCCTTACCCCCAATCGTTGGAACCTCTAATGCCACCAATCAAGTTCTCCAACAAAGGTGCCCTAGGTAAAAAAATGCTAAACCAGCACATGCCTGAGTCCAATATGTGCATCATGGCCTAGAATCAAACTTTTGCCAAGGCCTTAACCATCAATGGCACATGCTGGTGCATGGTGCGGGCACATGCCTCGAGCATCATTAGCACAAGTTAGCCTTTAGTATAGGCACTTGCCTTGACCACCATTGGCATATGCTGGCCTTTGGTGTGGGCACATGCCTCAATCAGCATTGGTAGTAGATGGCTTTCGGTGTAGGCAGTTGCCTTAAACATTATCAACACATGCTGGGCCTTGGTGTCAGCACAAGCCTTGACCACTATCAAAACCTGTGGAATCTTGATGCGAGATATGCCTATTTGAAAAAAGAGTCTGCATTTCAAATGCTTTAATGTCTACTACAAGCTTATCTATAAAATCTTGCATGCTCATTAGAAGTTGGTTATCCGAGCCCCTCTTTCCCCTCTATGAGGGGAGTAGGTGTACATGATGGGCCTGCCATTACATATATCCATGATAATGTCCCTGGAGCAAAATCTAGGCCTTGCATGCCTTCTCGTCATGTTGTCTAGTGACTAGTTACTCTAGTGATCTGTAAGTGCCTATGGCCTTGACCAATTAACATGCATGTGAAAAAAAGGCTTGGTTGTGCAAAGCTCAAGCCCATGCCTATGTCACAAGCCAGGAGCTTAAGCCTAGTTACCATGTAACCTTAGGTGGGAAACTATCATCTATATGCCTAAGTTAGCCTTTAAACCAACTTGTTGCCATGCACTAATCGACTATGCCATGCACTTGTGCTAGAACTCGACTAACCTCCTAAAAGTTTAAGAGAAAGCTAGAAAATAAATGGTCAAGCCAAGAGTAGTTTATTTACTTGATTAGGTATGTACACTTGCTATTGGAACACAGTCCCTATGTGTTCCCTACAAAGGCTTTCAAGGCCTATGTCGCTAATGCTCACACTCTTGGTTCGTTATGTTGTCACTTGGTTATGGTATGTACAAATGAAGAAAAGGCTCTTCTATTTATACTTGAGTCCCCTTGGTACTTATGGTTACAATGAATCCAAGTGTATAGCCTTTAAGAGCTTTCTACATAATTCATGGTGCCTACACTTCAACAAGGTAGGCTAAGGCATTTTTAGAGATATGCTAGTTTCAAGCTCCTTATTAAGCACTTGGGTTTGGAAAAGCCCAAGCATTTTCACTCAATGCCCATGCTTAGTGTGTTTCAGAGTCTTCTCTATTTAGGTGCCACTCTACCTATAGCTAGGGCCTTCTAAAGGCTTATTCATCTAGATGCTACAATGCCCATCACTATGCCTATGCTTGGTCCTTCTAAAACCTTTGGTACCCATGCACCTAGCCTACCTACAGGCTTATCTAACCCTTCCATGTTCTAAGTCTTTCTATGTTTAACTACCTGTACCACATCCTAGGGTGTTCTAAAACCTTTTAGCAAGCAATCCTCATGCTTGACACCATGTAGCTCACCATGAGGGTACTCCTACACTCTAGCCTTAGCCTTGGCCCACACACTTGGATAAAGTATATGCCTTTAGGAACTTGGTCTTGAACCTACCTAATGCTTCACCTCACCATCTTGAGTAAGTCTCGTCAAATGACCCTCTTGGTCGATGACTCATGCATGATCTGTGACATTCTCCCCCACTCGTTCTAGAAATGCCCTTGTTGCTAGAGGAATGCCAATGCTTCACCACACGTGCATGCTAGATCGATGTTTCCCTCTTATCCCAATGGCCTTTGGCACCTAATCGTGATCATCCCTTTTTGTTGCCTTAACACTTATGTGTCTACTATTTAACTGACTTTTTCTTTAGAGTCACCCACTGTGCACTTTAATAAAAGAGGTCTAGTTGATCTCTTTGGTTCGACTGGTGGCTCTCTATGTCCACACTCTACTGATCCTATTAGCTTGATTGGTGGCTTTTTGTAGCCACACCATTATCACCTTTATCGAGAGCTTGAGACATTTGCTTTTTTTGGCTCAATCAAATAGCACTGAGCTTCAACACACCATTGGAGTCTTTAAGGTGCTTATTGCTACCATTATTCTTGCCATTAGACTTCTTATAAGTCTTTAAAATGGCTACAAGCTTTTTTTATTGTGGGTAATCTTTGGGCCTATGTGATTTTAAACACAAGAAGTAGGTAAAGGTAATGACCTTCTTACCCTTGTCCTTGTTAGACTCCTTGACCCTTTCTTACGATGACGAAGCTTCTTCTCAACCTCATATTTTGATGAAGAGTGATTACTCTTGTCTTCTCCACTTAAACTGTTATCCTTAGTCTCGGGAGACTTGGTGTACTCATACTCGACCAATGATTTGGAAATTACAATTACCTGACTCAAGTCTTAGACCCTATACCACTTTAACTCGATTCTTGCCCATGGCTTTAACCTATCAAAGAAGTAGAACAAGGCTTCTTACTCACCTATGTTGGGAACCATAAGTGACAATTCTAAAAACTACTGACAATAGTCTTACACTCTTTCCATTTGAGTGAGCCAATAAAGCTTCACCCAAGCTTCTTCTTCTCATACTCCAGTTTAAACTATCTCATTAGTTCCCACACAAATTGATCCCATGTAGTGTTGCAGTCTCCCCTTACTACATGCTATTGCACCTTTGACAACACCATAATATGGCCACATTGATTAAGTTCATTGTAATAGTTCTTACCTTAGCCTCTTCTGCTATACCAGCCACTCAAAAGTACTACTCTATGCCTCTCATGAAGTTGTTGACTTTTTTGGCTAAGTGACTTCTTACAAATGGCTTTGGTTTGGGCATTTTCATCGTAGGTCCTAAACCTCTGTTTGGAATTATGGTAGCTTGAAACGTAACAAACTCCTACCTGAGTTGCTCTATTTCTTCTATAAGGCTACCACTTAAGCCTCTAGAGCTTCATTATACTACGTGAGTACTTCTATCTCTAGAGTTAAGGCATCGTGCATCTCTTCTTTGAGCTCTTCCTATATCAAGTCTAACTCTTGGATGCAATCTTCAGTGTCCTTGAACTAATCCATCAAATCTCACATAGCTAACTCACATTTTACAAATCGAGAGTCCATGGATACAATAGATCTTTCAAACTAGCCTTTCTCCCTTTGTTGTGGGTGGACGACCCTTTCGCACTTTACTCATGCACTTCACTTGAAGGTTACTAGCCATGCTTTGGCACATGCACCACAATTACGAAGCTCAAACCAAGGATTTTCCATAATTTCATTAAGAGCACTCAAGTGTATTTATGCCCTATTCTTAGCATCGACAACCAACAATCACCCATACAACACTTTTCATTACAAATCTATAGCATAATCGACACACTAACACTCAAGCGATGCATGCACTAGAACTGACACCAATACTGACTGTAACCAAGGTTTGAAACCTACTTTAATACTAACTCCAGTTAGAACTGGCTTGATACCAATTGTCATAGGCTAGTAGCTTAAGCCTAGCCACCATGCAGCCTTAGGTAGGAAACTACCATCCATATGCCTAAGTCAACCTTTAAAAAGACTCGGTGCCATGCACAAACCAACTGTGCTGTGCACTTGTGCTAGAACTTGACTAACCTCCTAGGAGTTTAGGAGAAAACTATGAAAGAAATGGTTAAGGCAAGACTAGTTTATTTACTTGATGGGGTATGTTAGTCCCTATGTGTTCTCTACAAAGGCTCTTAAGGCTTAAGTCCCTAATGTTCACACTCGTGCTTCCATATGTTTTCATTTAGTTATGGTTTTTGTACAAATGAGAGGGAGTCTTTACTATTTATACTTAAGCCCCATTGGTCCTTATGGTTACAATGAATCAAACTATATGGCCATTGAGGCCCTTCTAGATAGTTCTAGGGTGACCAGGCTCCAATAAGATTGGCTAAGGCCTTTCTAGAGATATGCTAGTCTTAGACTCCCTAGCAAGCCCCTAGGTTTGGAAAAGTTCAGACACTTTCATTAAGTACTTGTGCCAAATAAGTTCCAAAGTCTTCTCTATCTAGGTGCCACTCTACCTATAGCTAGGGTTTTATAAAGGTTTCTTTGTCTAAGTGCTATAGTGCCTGTCCATGTGCCCATGCCTAGCCCTTTTGAAACCTTTGGTGCCCATGCACTTGGTCTACCTCTAAGCTTCTCTAAACCTTTCTATACCTATGTGTATGGCCTATCTCTATGTAGTTCTAGGCTTTTTTTGCACTTGACTGCTTGTCCTACATCCTGGGGTATTTTAAAACCTTCTAGCAAGTAGTCCTTATACCTAGCACCTTCTAACTCTAGCCCTAGCTTTGGCCTGTACACTTGGGTATAATATTGGGACCTTGGTCTCAATTCTTCCTAGTGCTTCGCTTACACCATCTCAAGCAAGTCTCATCATGCGACCTTTTTGGTCTAGGACTTATGCACAATTTATGATATTCTCTCTCACTTGTCCTAGTAATGCCCTTGTTGCTAAGGGAACATCGATCCTCAACCGCACATGTATGCTGGTTCATTGTTTGTCTCTTATCTCGATGGTCTTTGGCACCTGATCATGATCATTCCTTTCTCTTACCTTGACAATGACACATTTGTTACCAAACTAATTTTTGCTTAAGAGTCACCCTATACACTCTAATAAAAGGGTCTACTTAATCTCTTTGGTTCAACTGGTGGCTCTCCATGACCACACTCTACTAATCCTATTAGCTTGACTGGTGGCTCTCTGTAGCCACACCATTATCGCCTTATCAAGAGCTTGAGAAGTTCACTCCTCTTGGTTCATCCGCATAGCACCAAGCCTCAACACACTGTTAGAGTCCTCAACGTGTTGATTGCTACCATTATTCTTACCATTAGACTCCTTATAAGTCTCCACAATGGCTACAAGCTTCTTTATTATGCGTAATCCCTAGGTATATGTGATCCTGAACACAAAAAGTGACTAAAGGTAATAGCCTTCTTACCTTTGTCCTTGTCAGGCTCTTTAACCCTTGTATTGTGATGTCATGGCTTCTCCTCAACCTCATCCTCTAATGAAGAGCAGTTACTCTTCTTTCCCCCATTTAAGCTATTGCTCTTAGGTTTAAAAAACTTAGTATACTGATACTTGACCAAATATTTGGCAACTGTAATTGCCTGATTGAAGTTTTGGACCTTACGCTGCTTCAACTCGATTCTTGCCCACGATTTTAACTAGTCAAAGAAGTAGAACATTGCTACCATTATTCTTGCCATTGGACTCCTTATAAGTCTCCACAATGGCTATAAGCTTCTTCTATTATGCGTAATCCCTAGGTATATGTGATCCTAAACACAAAAAATGACTAAAGGTAATAGCCTGCTTACCTTTGTCCTTATCAGGCTCCTTGACCTTTGCATTGTGATGTCATGGCTTCTTCTTAACCTCATCCTTTAATGAAAAGCAGTTACTCTTCTCCCCCCACTTAAGCTATTGCTCCTAGGCTTAAAAAACTTGGTATATTGATACTTAACCAAAATTTGGCAATTATAATTGCTTAACTCAAGTTTTGGACCTTACACTGTTTCAGCTCGATTCTTGCCCATGATTTTAACTAGTCAAAGAAGTAAAACAAGGCTTCTTGCTTGGCTATGCTAGGAACCATAAGTGATAGTTCCAAGAACTCTCAATAATAGGCTCACACTCTTCTCTTTTGAGTGAATTGGTGAAGCTTTGCCTGAGCTTTTTCTTTTGCATACTCTAGCTTAAATTATCTTATTAGTTCCCTCTTAAATTGATCTCATATGGTTATTGTAGTGTACCCTCGTTGCATGTTGTTGTACCTTTGATGCCACTATAACAAGGCCACATTAGTTAAGTACATGATAGCATGCTTACCATGGTTTCCTCCACTGTACTAACCACTAGGAAGTATTACCCCATGTCCCACACGAAATTGTCAACTTCTTTAGCTGAGCGACTTCTTATGAATGGCTTTGGCTTAGGACTTTCACCCTAAGTCCTAAACCCTTGTTTGTAACTATACAACCAAAATGCAACAAACTCCTGCTTGAATTGCTCTAGTTCTTCTCGTAAAGCTACCACTTGAGCCTTTAGAGCTTCATTGTTATGCATAAGCACTTCTATCTCTTGAGTCAAGACATTGTGCATCTCTTTTTTAAGCTCTTCCTATCCCAAGTCCAGCTGTTGGATGCAATCCTTAGTGTCTTTAAATTGATCCCTCAAATCTCCCATGGCTAACTTTCATTTTGCCAATCAAGAAGCCATGGATGACAATAGATCTTTTGAACCAATCTTTCTTTCCTTGCTTGTGGGTAGGTTTCCCTCTTGCACTTCACTTATGCACTCCACTTGAAAGTTACTAGCCATGCTTTTTCATGCGCACCATAATTACAAAGCTCAGACTAAAGACTTCCTACAATTTACTTAGGAGCACTCACATGTATTTATGTGCCACTCTTGGCGTCGACAATTAGCAACCCATATAATACTTCCCACTATAAGTTTACAGCACAACTAACACACTAACACACTAACACACAAGCTACCCGTGCACTTAAACCGATACCAACACTGATCGTAACCAATGTTTAAAACTTACTCTGATACCAACTCTAGTTAGAAATAACACTAATACTAACTATCATAGGCTGGGAGCTTAAGCCTAGTTACCATGCAACCTTAGGTGAAAAACTACCATTTGTATACCAAGTTAGTCTTTAAACTGACTAGGTGCCACACACTAATTGATTATGTTGTTCACTTATGTTGGAACTCAACTAACCTCTTAGGAGTTTAGAAAAAAGCTAGGAAAGAAATGGTCAATGCAATAGTAGTTTATTTACTTAATGGGGTATATACACTTACTCTTGAAACATAGCCCCTTATGTGTTCTCTACAAAGGCTCTCAAGGCCTATGTCTCTAATGCTTACATTCTTGCTTCTCTATGTTCACTTGGTTATGGCTTATGTACAAATGAATGGGAGGTTCTCCTATTTATACTTGAGCCCTTTTGGTACTTATGGTTATAATGAATCCAAGCGTATGGCCATTAAGGGCCTTATAGATAGTTTTATGGTTTCCAAGCTTTAACAAAGTCAGCTAAGGCCTTTCTAGAGATATACTAGTTTTAGGCTCCCTACCAAGCCCTTGGGTCTGGAAGAGTCAGGGCATTTTTGGTGAGTGCCCACACCTAATGGGTTCTAAAGTCTTCTCCATCTAAGTGCCATTCTGCTCATAGCTAGGGTCTTCTAGAGGCTTTTTCTCTTAATGCTATAGTGCCTATCACTATGCCCATCTTGACCCTTCTAAGACCTTCGATGCCCACAAACCTGGCCTATATTTAGGCTTTTCTAGGCACTTTCATGCCTATGTGCATGGCCTATCTCTAGATGGTTTTAGGCCTTTCTATGTCTAACTACCTATGCCATATCCTGGGGTGCTCTTGAACCTTCTACCAAGTAGTCCTCATGCCTAGCATTGTGCAACTTACCATGAGTTTACTCCCACTCTCTAGCCTTGGCCTTAGTCTGCACATTTGGTTAAAGTATGTGCCTTTAAGACCTTAGTCTCAATCCTTCTTAGTGATTCACCTGCACCATCTCTAGCAAGTCTCGACTGTGACCCTCTTGGTCTAAGACTCATACATAGTTTATGACATCTATGGCTAATGCTGCCCTAGACCCCAAACCAAGTCCCTGAATTAGGCAACGGCTCCCTAGGGTGGTGCAAGCAGAAGCTGTTATCTCAAGCTTAGTCTTGCCAAGTCTTTCAAGTATTTGGTAATCTAGTGTTCCTTTCTCATCGACCATAAAAATGCCTTGGCCTGGCCAAGCCCGTGCATGCAGCCAATGTTGTCCAAGACCCCAAGAACAAGTTTTTAAATTAGGCAATGTCCCCTTGGGGTGGTGGCATTAGAGTTTGTGTGTGAGGCCCTAGCTAGACCAAGCATTGGTGGTGTCATGTCATTATTACCTATTGGTTAGCAAGGGTAGTCTCATGGCTATTACTTGTATTTTTCCTGTGCCAAGTGGTTATGGCATGGCCTCGTACATCATTTCTTCTGTTCGCTCATCGAGTAATCGATTGGGTAGGTTATGGACTAGTGTGCATGGTTGCTACCACATGTATGCAATAGGCATATGAGTGGTGCTATGGTTATGTGTGTTGATAGGCTCCATGCTCAATTCATCGACTGTTGACATGTTATCCCTTTTAATCTCCCTATGTGGTAATTGTACCTTGAGGGTAAAATTGGGATCTTATGCTGCATACCTAAATTGATTGAAACTGGATGTCTTGGCATCCCTCATCGATCTTGTGTCCTTAGGGGCTATGGGTTAGACCTTAATCATGTCCCATGTCCCAGGTGTGCCACCCAAACCTTTGTGGCCACATTGGTGCAGTAGTGTTCGATCAAGCTCTCAGATGCAAAATGTTTTATGGGCACTGGCTTTTTTCCTTTGTTCATTCGATGCTATGCATTTTACATGCTCAACATGCTTAACACTTGTGCTCTATGTTGGCTCTCTTTGTCACTCTATCAGTGTATTGAGGCTCGTGCGATGCTAACATCCTAAAAGAATGCTACATGGTTGATCCTACTAATGTCAAAAGCTTGTCTCAAAGATTAAGCCATGCATGTATAAGTATGAACTAATTCAAACTGTGAAATTACAAATGGCTCATTAAATCAATTATAGTTTGTTTGATGGTATCTACTACTCCAATGACCATAGTAATTCTAGAGCTAATACATGCAACAAACCCCAACTTCTAGAAGGAATGCATTTATTAGATAAATGGTTGACGCAGGCTTTGACCATTGCTCTAATGATTCATAGTAACTCAACAAATCATGCAGCCTTTATGTTAGTAACGCATCATTCAAATTTCTACCCTATCAACTTTTGATGGTAAGATAGTGGCTTACCATGTTGGTGAAGGGTAACAGAGAATTAGGGTTCAATTCCAAAAAGAGAGCCTAAGAAATGACTAGCAAATCCAAAAAAGGTAGCAAGTGTGCAAATTCCTCAATCCTAACATAGGGTGGTAGTCACAATAAATAACAATATCGGGCTCTATAAGTTTGGTAATTGAAATGAGTAAAATCTAAATCCCTTAATAAGGATCCATTAGAGGGCAAGTCTGGTGCCAGTAGCTATGGTAATACCAGTTTTAATGGGATATATTTAAGTTGTTGCAGTTAAAAAGCTTATGGTCGAAACTAGGTTTGGGTCATCTGGGCTACCCACGGTGAGCATCGATCTACTCATCCCTCTGCTAGAGATGTGCTTCTAGCCTTAACTAGTCAGGTCATTCCTCTAGTGCTATTATTTTGAAAAAATTAGAATGCTCAAAGTAGGCCTATGCTTGTATACATTAGCATAAGATAACATTATAGGATTTCTATCCTATTGTGGTGGCCTTTGGGATCAAAATAATGATTAACAAGGATAGTCGAAGGCATTCGTATTTCATAGTCAGAGGTGAAATTTTTGGATTTATGAAATATGAACAATTGTGAAGGCATTTACCAAGGATGGTTTCATTAATCAAGAATGAAAGTTACAGCTTGAAGATGATCTGATATCATCCTAGTGTTAACCATAAATGTTGTCGACCAAGGATTGATGGATGTTACTTTCAAGACTCCATCGACACCTTATAAGAAATCAAAGTCTTTGGATTCTGGGGGGAGTATGGTTACAAGGCTAAAACTTAAAGGAATTGATGGAAGGGCACCACTAGAAGTGCAACCTATGGCTTAATTTGACTCAATATAATGAAACTTACCAGGTCTAGATATAATAAAGATTGATAGACTGAGAGCTCTTTCTTGATTCTATGAGATGTGGTACATTGTAGTCTTAGTTGGTGGATTGATTTGTCTAGTTAAATCCATTAACAAACAAGACTTCAGCTTGCTAACTAGCTACATGGAGGTGATCCTTTATGGCTAGCTTCTTAGAGGGACTATGGCTACTTAAGCTAAGGAAGTTTAAGGCAATAATAGGTTTGTGATGCCCTTAAATGTTCTGGGTTACACATGTGTTACACTGATTTATTCAATGAGTTTATAGCCTTGACTGATAGGTCTGGGTAATCTTTGAAATTTCATCATGCTGGGGATAGTAAGTGCAAGTCATCAATTTATGTTGACTACATCCTTGCCCTTTTTACACGCTGCCTATCCTACTGATTGAATGTCTAGTGAAGTGTTTGGATCATGGTGACAAAGATGGTTTGCTACCTGCGACATCATGGGAAGTCCACTGAACCTTATCATTTAGAGGAAAAAAAAGTTGTAACAATGTTTTTATAGGTGAACTTGGGGAAAGATCATTGTCGAAATTTGCTCAACGAATGACCCATAAATGTGTTAATGAAACACTGAGAAGGCAAGCATGCCTTCATGTCCTAAGCCCGTTCTAGCCTCGGGCATGCATGACGATCAATTTGTTTTGCCTCTCAAATGGGCAAAATGATAGGTATCATCGTCTGTGGCCAATAACGAGCCCTCGATGCATATCACGCTAAGGAACTAGAATGAAAAAGAATGTGTGTGATGTTGATATCCCTTTCACAGTGTATTCGTAGGTGGCATTGTAACTCCTTTTGTCATGGAAAACCAAAATGACTCTCAGTAATAGATATCCTAGGTTTCGCATTGATGAAGAACGTAGCAAAATGTTATACTTGGTGAGAATTGCAAAATCCCATGTGTAGAAAAATTCTTGTATTTTTGTTGGCATCCACAAAAACATTCAACTAAAAAATCAGTGTAAAAGATTTTGTGGCCATTTGAAAAAAGTGTCCCCCTTTCAAACACTTGAATGGCTACTGACTATGAACCGTAAAAACTTTGATGCTCATTAAGAGGGTGTGAGTTATTGAGGTTCATTGGGGGATAGGGGGCCAATATAAGGGCCAAAGACCAACACCCATCACACATCATATGCGTACACCCCCTGGCTCCTCACCTTTAATTGTCGAAACCCCCATTGCTGTCGATTCAATTTTTTTATGATGCTATGGTGATTGGAGTAATGATTAATAGGGATAGTCAAGAACATTCGTATTTCATAGTCAAAGGTGAAATTCTTGGATTTATGAAAGATGAACAACTGTGAAAGCATTTGCCAATGATGTTTTCATTAATCAAGAACGGAAGTTAAAGGCTCAAAGCTAATTAGATACTGTCTTAGTCTTAACCATAAACGATGCCAACCAAGGATTAACGGATGTTACTTTTAGGACTCCTCTGGCACCTTATAAGAAATCAAAGTCTTTGGGTTTCAGGTAGAGTATGGTCATAAGGCTAAAACTTAAAGAAATTGATGAAAGGGCACCACTAGTAGTGGAGCCTATGGCTTAATTTGACTCAACATATGGAAACTTACCAAGTCTAGACATACTAAGGATTGATAGATTAAGAGCTCTTTTTTTATTCTATGGGTGGTAGTGCATGGCCGTTCTTAGTTGGTGGAGAGATTTGTTTGGTTAATTCAATTAACGAATGAGACCTCAGCCTACTAACTAGCTATGCGAAGGTGAACCTTCGTGGCTAGCTTCTTAGAATGACTATGGCCTTTTAGGCTAAGGAAGTTTAAGGCAATAACAAGTCTATGATACCTTTAGATATTTTGGGTCGCACACTCAATACACTAATGTATTCAATATGTCCATAGCCTTGGTTGATAGGGCCAGGTAATCTTTGAAATTTCATCATGATAGGGATAGATTATTGCCATTGTTGGTCTTCAATGAGGAATTCTTAGTAAGGGTAAGTCATCAGCTTACATTAACTACATCCCTACCCTTTGTACACACCACCTGTCACCCTACTAATTGAATGGTCCATGAAGTGTTTGTCGCCTGCAACATCATGAGAAGTCTATTAAACTTTATAATTTAGAGAAAGGAGAAGTCATAACAAGGTTTTCATAGGTGAACTTATGGAAAGATCATTGTTAAAACTTTCTCAATGAATGACACGTGAAAATGTTAACAAAACATCATTGGGGCGAGGTTGCCTTCATGCCCCAAGGCTCTTTCGATTATGGGTGTGCATGATGGTCACTTTGTTTTGCCTGTCAGGTGAGCGAAACAATCACTGTCATCACTTGTGGTTGAATAACGAATCCCTAGCATGAATCACACCAAGGGATCGAAATGAAAAAGAGTGTGTATACCATTATCATTAGTTCACATTGCATGCATGGGTGGCACTGTAACTCCTTTTGTCATGAAAAACCAAAATGACTCTCAACAATGGATATCTCGACTCTCGCATCGATGAAAAACATAGTGAAATGTGATACTTGGTGTGAATTGCAGAATCCATGAGCCATCGAGTCTTTGAATGCAAGTTTCACCCCAAGCCATTAGGCTAAGGGCCTAATTGCCTGGGTGTCATGTATCATCCCCCCCTTCAACCCCTCACCCATCAAGCTTCAGGCGAGGGGGTAAAAGATGGCCTCCTATGATCTCATCGATTGTCGTTGGCCTAAAAGTGAGTCCTCAGTAATGATAATACTATGACCGTTGCTGGTAAAGCTCCTAGCATGCATTGTCTCTATTGACAAGCATTTATTTTCCATCTGAACCCTATCAGACCCCTCACATCACTCAATCAATACTCGCATCATGACCCTAGGTCAGGTAAGATTACTCTCTGAGTTTAAACATATCAATAAGTAAAGGAAAAGAAACTTACCAAGATTCCCTTAGTATGTGAATTGGGAAAAACCTAACTTGATAATCCAGCACCTTTGATGTCCAAATTGTAGTTTAGAGAGGCATCCTCAATGGTAGACTGGGCCCAAGTCCACTAGAAAAAGGTATCGAAGAGGGTGAAAGCCCTATTATGCCTAGACCCTATCACACCATGAGGCATTATCTGTGAGTCAAGTTGTTTAGGAATGTAGCCCTAATCGGGTAGTAAATTCTATCCAAGGCTAAATACAAGGAAGAGACCAATAACGAACAAGTATCATGAGCGAAAGATGAAAAGGACTTTAAAAAGAGGTCAAAAAGTGCATGAAATTATCGGTAGATAGGTAGATGGGGGATAGGGATGCACTTCAATTAGATGCAGAATGGCAAGAGCTAGTCCACCAATCGACTTGGGGCATGGATTGATGTGGATCATGGCAATGGCTGAAGCTCGAGCTTTTTATATGCCTATAGAGATATTGTCGCCACTATCATGGAATGTAACACATGCCATCTAGATGTGTGTCAGCCCACATGTGCTCCTGGGTCAACCTATAGGCTCCCTATCTATCCCATCTTGAAACATAAACTAAGGAGTCTGACATGTGTGCAAGTCAATGAGCTAGAAAACCCATAAGGCATAAGGAAACTAATTGGCAAGATCCCTTGCAAGTGCACTATCGACCAACCTTGATCTTTTGAACTGTGCTTGAGTGAGGCGAAGGCAGAGAAACGCTGGTGGAGGCCCGTAGCAATACTAACATGCAAATCATTCATTTAACTTGGGTATAGGGTGAAAAACTAATTGAAATGTCTAGTAGCTAGCTCCCTCTAAAGTTTCTCTTAGGATAGTTGGAGCCCTTAGCAAGTTCTATCAAGTAAAGCTAATTATTAGAGGCATCGGAGGTGCAACACCCTTAACCTATTCTCAAACTTTAAATAGGTAAGAGGGTGAGGCTACTTCATGGAGCCGCTCCATGGAATCGTAAGCTCCAAGTGGGTCATTTTGTTAAGTAGAACTAGTGATGCAGGATGAACTAGAAGCTAGGTTACGATGCCTAACTGCATGCTAACCTAGAACCCACAAAGGGTGTTGGTCAATTAAGACAATAGGACAGTGGTAATAAAAGTCAAAATCACTAAGGAGTGTGTAATAACTCACCTGCCAAATCAACTAGCCCTAAAAATGGATGGTGTTTAAGCACATGACCTATATATGGCTATTAGGGCAATGGCCAGGCCCTAATGAATAGCAAGGTGTGGGGGCACTACAAAACTCAAGCATGAGCAGAACGACCATCAGTATAGATCTTGGTGGTAGTAGCAAATATTCAAATAAGAACTTTGAAAGCTGAAGAAGGGAAAAGTTCCATGTGAATAGCACTTGCACATGGGTTAGTCGATCTTAAAAAATGGGGAAAGGTCATCCGATAACATGTCCAACGGAAGCTTCAAAAGGGAATCAAGCTAAAATTCCTAAACCAAGATGCGGTGACTAATGGCAACATTAAGGAGTTTGAAGATGTTGTTGGGGGCCTCAAGAAGAGTTATCTTTTTTATTTAATGGCCTGCCTACCCTAGAAATGGCTCAACCAAAGGTATGGTCCAACAACCAAAAGAGCACTACACATTGCATGGTGTCTAATGTGCCCTTGGTAGCCTTTGAAAATCTAGAGGACCAACTACCATCCATGCCCAGTCATACTCATAACCGCATCAAGTCTCTAAGGTGAACAACCTCTGATCAATGAACTAATATAGGTAAAGGATGTCGGTAAAATGGATTTGTAACCTTGTAAAAAGGGTTAGCTCTGAAGACTAGGCATGGGGGTCCCAATCCTGAACCCATCGACTACTGGTGCACTACTCGAGCTGTTCTTACAATGAGAATGGGTTATCACATGCTAGCTAGGGGATGGATTGGGAATGGCTCCCTTAGGGATCTTTCCTAGATGATGAATAGTCAACTCAAAACTGTTATGAACAAGGGGAATCCAACTATTTAATTAAAACAAAACATTGCAATGGTCTCTACGGATGCTCACTCAATGTGATTTTTGCCTAGTGCAGGTAAATAACGAGAGTAACTATGACTCTCTTAGGGTAACCAAATGCCTCGTCATCTAATTAGTGATGTGTATAAATGGATTAATGAGATTCCCATTATCCTTATCGACTATCCAACAAAACCACAACTAAGGGAATGAGCTTGGCAGAGTCCAACTTTGTGAAATGACTTGAGATGTATAGGGTAAGTGGGAGCCCTTGGGCAAAATTGAAATATCACAACTTTTAACATTATTTTACTTATTCATAAATCAGAGGTGGGGCATGACCCCTTCTTTTAGAACCAAAACTGCCCTTGATCGATCAATCTAAGCAGAAGACCTTGTTAGGTAGGGAGTTTGGCTAAGGTGGCATATTTGTCAAAAGATAATGTAGGTGTCCTAAGATGAGCTCAACAAGAATAGAAATCTTATGTGGAACAAAGGGTAAAAGCTCATTTGATTCTATTTTCTAGTATAAATACAAATCATGAAAGTGTGGCCTATCGATCCTTTAGACCTTTAAAATTTGAAGCTAAAGGTGTTAGCAAAGTTACCAGAGGGATAATTGGCATATGATAACCAAGCATTCATAGCGACATTGCTTTTTTATTCTTTAATGTTGGCTCTTCCTATCATTGTGAAGCAAAATTCACCAAGTGTTAGATTTTTCACCCACCATTAGGAAACATGAGCTAGGTTTAAACTACCATAAGATAGGTTAGTTTTACTCTACTGATGGTAGTGTCACACCTAGTATGAGAGGAACCATTAATTCACACAATTGGTCATCATGTTTGGTTGAAAAGCTAGTAGTGTGAAGCTACCATGCACTAGATTATGACTAAACACCTTTAAGTTAGTCCAG
This sequence comes from Durio zibethinus, assembly GCF_002303985.1. The sequence continues at coordinate 190,924 of NW_019168060.1, forward strand.
GCTAGAAATAATGCACACACCCATCACCCAATTACCAACCATAGTAGGGGCCCATGGCCCTCAATAGCACATGTCGTAGGTGCAGCCCTTACAGTGGACAAGCCACATTGGCCTCCTTAAGGCTCATTCCCATTAAATGGTGGGTAAAATCCTTTACAAATGGCTTAAATATGTGACAAGGTATTGTAAGTGGTAGAGTGGCCTTGTTACAATGATCACTAAGATTCAGCCCATCGTCGCTTCAATTCATCCCTCATTCGCTTCACACCCACCAAAGTCCACTCACTTCATTTTTTACATTGCATACCTCTAGGGTTGGGGATGAATGGTGTTCTCTATTGCAACTGATTTGGCTGGGTGATGACATCTCTCCCTCAGGAGTCTAAGTAAACAACAACCTAATGCCCTTGGTATTTGTTATGGGGAAGGGCTTGCCCTTGGAATAGGCACTTGCCTCAAACTCCATCAGTACACACTGCCCCTTAGTGCAAGTTGTTGCCTCAAACACCATCGATAACATCTGGCCCTTGGTTAGTGTAGGCAATCGCATCAAACATAATCGACAAATGCTAGCCCATTGTTCCCTTGGATACCATATGTAGATGCTAGTGCCATGGTGTGGGATGTTGACTCAGATACCATCGCCAGATGCTGGCACTTTATGTGAGGACTTACCTTAACCATCGTCAGTGCAAGTGGGCCCTTGGTGTAGGTTGTTCCCTTGAACACCTCTTTAATAGATGTTGGCACTTGGTACGGCATGTGTATCATGACCCTCCCACCTAAGGCACTTGTTTGCCCCTTGATCACCATCAGCACCAAATGGTGCTCAGTGCATGTGTCATAGGCAATCTTAAGCCAAACCCCGTGTGACCTTGGATAGGGAATTGACTCCATTTGCTTGAGGTATAAATGATACATTAGTACTCATCAGCTATTTGGGTCCAACTCAAATAAAATTCAAATTTGGCTTGGTTATTATCGAGTCAAGCTCGAACTTGAGTAGCTAGACTTATCGATTGCGTCAAGTTCGATCATTCTTATTCTTAACTCGAGTAACTCACGAGCCTAATTGACCTTTATATTTTAATATATTTTAATTAATAAAATATCTTGAACTCGAGTTCGAGCTCAAGCATAGCTAATTGAGCTTTTGTCGAATAAAAGAATCGAGCCTAATCGAGCAAGCTCGAGTAGCTTAAATTCTATCTTAAGTCAAAATTGAGCTAAAAAATAAAACTCAATCGAGTTTGAGCTTTAAATTTTAAGTGAAGCTCAAGTCAAGTTTTGAGCTTTGAATTTTAAGTCAAGCTTAAGCTCGAGCTTAATGCTATATTGGCTTAAACTCGATCAAGTACATCTTATTGTCTACCTAAGTCAGCATACTAAACTCAAGTGCTTAGCATGCATAATTCTAGCTTGCCAAAGATTATGCTGCAGTGGTGGGCCTTCTAGAAGCCCATAAATACTGATCTTTCCAAGACTGTGTTTAGGAGTGTTTGTACCTTGGTCTGACCATGCACCCATACCTATGTCTAACTGTGTGTCTGTGCATCACTCACTAGCTCTTGCACCTTGGCTTGGCTTGGCTTCATTCTGTCGAACTTGAAAACTATGCCTAAGCCTATGGAATCTTAATCACTACCCATACCATTGTTTGGGGCATGTTCCCAATGACCTGAGCCTTCAATAGGCCTCAAGGCTTGGTCCCCATAGATGTCAGACCCTATCCCGCAAGAACTGGAATTACTTCTAAACTCGAAGAGAACCCCTATGCTTAGACCAATTTATGGATCGTAACACATGCACAAGCCTTGACCACCTTCAGGACATGTGGGCCAGTGGACTTAGCACATGCTAGCCCTTTATACGGGCAGTTACCTCGAACAACATCGGCACATGCTAGGCTACACACCATATGCAAGTATCCTGGGCCTGGGCCATGCACCATGCACACTATGATCGGGTAGTAGGTGAGTTCAAGCACATCTTTATATTTTTACAATGCCAATGTCATTTTTATGGCTTGCAAATTCATATAAGCGCTCACTAATGCCCACATCAAGGCCTAGCTCAATTGTAGCTTAACTTGAACATTATGTCTGAGCCTCTACAGCCTTGATCACTAACCATACCACTATTTTAGGCTAGTTCCCCATGACTTGGGCTTCCAGTAGGTCTCAAGGCTTGGTCCCCCTACTTGTCGAACCCTATCTTACTAGAACTAGAGCTATTCTTTGACTTGGAAAGAACCCTTAGGCTTAGACCAGCTTGTGAACCATGACACATACACATTTCTTGACCACCATCGAGACATGTTATCCCTTGGTCTCGAGACATGCTTCATTTCAAGACATGCTTCGACCACTATCAGCACATGCTAGCCCTTTATGTGGGTAGTTCCCTTGAAAACCATCAGCACATGCTGGGTCGAGCACTACACGCGGGTATCGTGGGTCTTAAACATGTAAAAGTTGGGTTCAGGCACATCTTCATATTTTTGCTAAGCCAATGCCATTTTTATGGCTTGTAAATTCATATAAGCACTTACCAATGCCCGTACTTGTCCTTGACTCAACTCTGCCAAACATGAGCGCCATGCCTGAACCTCTAGAGTCTTGATCACTACTTGTACCATTGTTCTAGGCTAGCTCCCCATGACCTAGGCTAGTTTCACTAGTTGTCAAACCCTGTCCCACTAGAATTGGAACTATTTCTCAACTTAGAGAGAACCTTTAGGCTTGGACCAGCTTACAGCCCATGACACATGCACATGCACATTCATATGCACATGCACATGCGTTGACCAACATCGGCACCCAATGAACCTTGGTGCATGCACATGTCTCGACCATCATCGGGACATGTTAGCCTTTGGTTTCGATACATGCATCAACCACTATCAGCACATGTTGGCCTTTGGTACGGGTTGTTGCCTTAAACACCATCGTTAAATGTTGGCACTTGGTGCAACATGTGTACCATGACCCTCTCACCACTCTTCAATCCCTTTCAAGGTACTTGTTTTCCTTTTAAGTGCCATCAGCACCAAATGACACTCAGTGCATGTGTCATGGGCTCTAATCTTAAGCCAAACTCTAGGTGACCTTAGACATGTAATTGACTCTGTGTGCCTAAGTCAACCTATGAAACTCAAGTGCTTAGTATAATTCCAGCTTGTCAAAGATTGTGCTACAATACTTGGCCTTCTAGAAGCCCCCAAATTTGATCCTCCTAGGACTGTGTTCAAGCATGCCCACACTTGGCTCTGACCATGTATGCATACCACAATCATCAGTGCCCTCACTTAGGTTTGGCTGTGTGCGTGCATATCACTCACCAGCAACTGCACTTGGGCTTGGCTTAATTCTGCCAAACTTGAACACTATGCCTAAGCCTTCGGAGTCCTGAATGCTGCCCATACCATTGTTCTGTGCTAATTCCCTGTGACCAAGGCCTCTAATAAGGCTTAGGGCTTTTAGATGTCAGACCCTATTCTGTGAGAACTAGAATTGCTCCTTGACTTGAAGAGAACCTTTAAGCCTAGAAAAGCTTGTAGACCATGACACATGCACATGCTTCAACCACCATCGGCATCAAATGACCTTCGATGCATGTGTCACGGATCACGTAAAAGTTCAAGACCAAGAAGGTCATGTGACGAGACTTGCTTATGATGATATTGGCAAAGGATTGAAATAGAGGCCCTAAAGGCACTTACTTTACCTAAGTGTGTGGGTCAAGCCAAGGCCGGAGTGTAAGAGTGCACTTAAGGTAAGTTGCACAGTGATAGGAATGAAGGCTACACATTGGAAGTTTCTAGAAAGCCCCAAGATGTGGCACAAGCAGTCAGGCACAAAAAGGCCTAAAACCACTTGGAGATAGGCTAGGCTTGTAGGCATGGAAACATTTAGATCAACCTAGAGATAGGCCAAATGAGTGGGCATGAAAGGGTTAGAAAAGCTTAGAGGCAAGCGAGGTGTGAGGGCACTAAAGGTTCCAAAAGGGTTAGGCACACGCACAGTGATGGGCACTATAGAGCCTAGATGAGGAAGCTTTTAGAAAGCTCTAGTTGCAGGTAGAGTGGCACCAAATTGAGAAGGCTCTGAAACCACCTAGGCGTGAGCACTCAAGGGAAGTGCCTGAACTTTTCCAAACCAAGGGGCTCAACAGGGAAACTGAAACTAGCAGATCTCTAGAAAGGCCTTAGCCAACCTTATTAAAGCCTGGGCACCCTATAACTATCTAGAAGGTTTGTAATGGACATACACTTGGATTCATTCTAACCACAAATGCCAAGGGGGCTCATGTATAAATAGGCGAGTCTCCCCCTAATTTGTACATAAGCCATAATCAAGTAACAACAAGAAAAGTAAGAGTATAAAGCATTAGGGACTTAGGCCTTGAGAGCCTTTGTAGAGAACATAAAAAGACTGTGTTCCAAGAGTAAGTGTACATACCCCATCAAGTAAATAAACTACTCTTGCCTTAACCATTTCCTTCCTAGCTTTCTCCTAAACTCCTAGAAGGTTTGTCGAGTTTTAGCACAAGTGCATACCATAAAGAGTTAGTTAAAGGCTGACTTAGGCATACAGATGATAGTTTCCTACCTAAGGCTACACAGTAGCTAGGCATGTAGATGGTAGTTTCTTGGGCTATGCACCATGCAAACCAAGATCAGATAGTAGGTAGGTTTAGGCACATCTTTATATTTTTTCCATGCCAATGCCATTTTCATGGCTTGTAAATTCATATAATGGCCTCATTCAGAGCCACTTGCAACTCGCTTTTGAGCTTTTCCTCTATGGAGTCCACTGCCTCGATGTGAGTCTCAACCTCATCAAGCTTCTCCTTCACATTGCCCACTGTCACTTCCACCTTAGACAGCCTCCCATCCATGGTAGACTAGATGTCCCTCGAACTAGCTTTCTTCCCCCTTCCACAGCCTTACTCCTAGGCCTTTGGTTATTGGCTAGCAACATTACTTTGGGATGCCATTTTTGGAAATGCCTTGAGTGTGATCTGAACATCACCGAACAGAACCTACACAGAACCTACTCTAATACCAACTATCATAGGCTTGGACCTTTAAATCGAAATCCATGTAGCTTTAGACTAGGAATGAGCTCCTTATGTCTAAGTCAGCCTATGAACCCAGCGTGCGGGCACTAGACCAACTAGAAAGGCAAAATATGCAAGTTTTAGAAAATAAGAGAATGTTGGAATATGTTGTATATTACTGAAGACAAAATGTGTCTGATGATGTACAACTAAGGGTAGGGTGACCCTATATTTATAGTTGAGGCCCTAGCACTAATTATGGTTGCTTCCTAAAATCAAAAGATTACATGATTCCAAGAATTAAGGGATTTACACATTAATACACAGATTAAACCTTGATTCTAAGGACCCCTTCCTGATTCTTAGGGTTGACCAGATCCTCCCACTGAATGCTACCAATCCTGGATGCCTCTAGAAGATTCTGGATCTACCAATCTCTCTTGGGTACACTTAGGTGCGATGCGGGCATGTTGCAGGCTTGGTCCTGGCTGGGCGGTCTAGACATTTCTCCCATGTTTATTACGCCAACCCCTACAACTGTCCCTAATGCTTGAGCCTATTAATATTTAAACAATTAATAAGTAAAAGATAGATAAAATAAATCTGTTTATCAAATAAGTTTAAATAGTTATGATTATTTTAACAATTATTTATTTTAAATCATTATGACTTTTAGTTTTCTCATATAACAATTGATATTAAAATAATATTAATTTATTAATATTTCAATAATTAATAAGAAAAAAAATGTTAAATAAATATGTTTACCAAACAAGTTCAAATAGTCACAACTGTTTGAGTAATTATTTATTTCAAACCATTAAACAATTGTATCAATTCATATAAACTTATTCAAAATAAAATAATACTAATTTATTAATATTCCCAAAATTAATGAGTAAGAGATTTAAAAAATGAATCTATTTACCATACAAGTTCAAATAGTTATAACTAATTAAACAATTATCTATTTCAAATCATTATGACCTTTTGTTTTGTCATAAAACAATTGTTTTTGTTCATTCAAGCTTATTTCGAATAAAATAATATAAATTTATTAATATTTCAAAAATTACTAAGTAGAAATTTAAAAAATAAATCTATTTTCTGAACACATTTAAATAGTTATAACTATTTGAACAATTATCTATCCAAATAGCTATGACCTTTTGCTTTGTCATAAACCAATTGTTTCTGTTCATATAAACTTATTTGAAATAAAATAATACTAATTTATTAATATTCCAAAACTTAATAAATAAAAGATTTAAAAAATAAATTTATTTATCGAGCAAGCTCAAATAGTTATGACTGTTTGACAAAACAAAAGTCATAACGATTTGAATTATATAATTGTTCAAATAGTCATAACTATTTAAACTTATTTGGTAAACAAATTCATTTTTTAAATTATTTACTTATTAGTTGTCAAAATATTAATAAATTTGTATTATTTTAATTGAAACAAGCTTTTATGAATACAAAAAAAATATTTTATAACAAAACAAAATGTTATAACAATTTGAAATAGGTAACTGTTCAAATAGTCATAACTATTTGAACTTGTTTGATAAACAGATTTAGTTTTTAAATCTCTTACTTATTAATTTTTGAAATATTAATAAATTAAAATTATGTTATTCCTAATCAGTTGTATGAACAAAAACAATTGTTTTGTGACAAAACAAAAGGTCATAATTATTTGAAATAGATAATTGTTCAAACAATTATAACTATTTGTACTGGTCATGCTAATAGATTCATTTTTTAAATCCATTATTTATTAATTTTTAGAATACTAATAAATTAGCATTACTTTATTCCAAATAGGATTATATCAACAAAAAATTTGTTTTATGACAAAACAAATGGTCATAACAGTTTGAAATAAATAATTGTTCAAATTGTTATAACTAATTGAACTAGTTTTATATAGATTTATTTTTTAAATCTCTTATTAATTATCAAAATATTAATAAATTAATATTATTTTATTATAAACAAACTTATATGAATAAAAACATTTGTTTTATGACAAAACAAAAGGTCATAACGATTTAAAATAGAGAATTGTTCACATAGCCATTAAATTTCTTAGTTATTAATTTTCATAATATTATTAGATTAGATTACTTTATTTCGAATAAGTTTGTATGAACATAAATAATTATTTTATGATGAAATAAAAGATTATAACTATTTGAAATATACAATTGTTTAAATAGTCATAATTATTTGAACTAGTTCAGTAAGCATATTTATTTTTTAAATCTCATACATATAAATTTTTGAAATATTAATAAATTAGTATTATTTTATTCTGAATTGGCTTGTATGATGAAGAACAATTGTTTTATGACAAAACAAAAGTTCATAATGGTTTGAAATAGATAATTGTTCAAATGTGTTAGCTTTATAGGTGAGATGATGACCAAGAGGGGGGATGAATTGGATTTCTCCAAATTCTTCCCAAACAATGATTTCAATATAGTTGAATGGAAATTAAAACAATAAGCACTTTTAATGAAAATATAATGCAAACAATAACAATTAATGAACCTAAAATCAAATATAAGCAACAATAAATTGTAAAGAGATAGGGATAGAGAAATCAAACACAATGATTTATAGAGGTTCAATCCTTTTCCACAAGGCACCTACGTAATCTCTTTTTGGTTGTCTACACCAAGGCTTCACTCCACTATTCTTGAATTGAAAATACAACCTATCTTTTTCTTTCTAAGGCTTAAGATAAAAACCTCTACCCTTTGTAGTATTTTACCCAATCTCACTACAAAGCTCTCAAGAAGATACCTCACATCTTGTTCTCTTCCACCCTTGTATATCAAAGGTAATTTTGCAAATAATAGAACAACTTCTCTAAGGCTAAGTGTTTGCTAAGTTTAATTACAAGAAAATGATGAATGAACAACAAATAAAATTTGGATACAATAAATACAAAGATATGGACTTTGAAACTCTAAAAACTCTTGATTTTTTTTATAGAATGAAAATATAGCTTGTTGGCTCTTACTCTCTTGATTTATCAATCCTCTTGGTGTGTTAGAGTGCCCAATTTATAGAGAAATTGAAGAAGCAACCATTGGGGAAGCTTGGGAAGTGACAGTAGCCATTGAATGCATGAAAAAAATAGTTGTTGGTGTGATTCCGCCCAGACCCGATTGATCCCTTTCATGAGGGGATCGATATTATCAATGGTTGGGTGGTTGTCTCCTATTTTGTACTCTACTCACTAATTTGATTATATCTTGAGTTATATAAATCCAAATCACAAAAAGTTTGAAGATTTAGAAATTAGACTTAAAGGGCTTTCTATCCATATGAATTCATCACCTAATTCATTGAGTACGAATTATAGTGAATTTTCAAACTTACCCCTTGTGTAGTTTTTCTGACAACTGCAAAGTGTCTAGTAAAAATTCAAAATCTTTTCTTAAAAAATTTGGATTTTGATTTTGTTTGATCCATTAGAAAGTAGACTCAAAGAGCTTTCGAACCATATAAAATTCAAATATTAAAACATTTTGAATTAATGCAGAAAAATAAAATAAATTCAATGTTGGAAAACTTTGTTATTGTAAAACAGCTTTCTTAAGTTAATCTTTTTCTCAAAACCAATATTATCAAAATTGTATTAAGTCCAAAATAAATAAAACTTTAAAAACAACAATTGGACTTTCATTAAGCTCAAATAAATAATCTTTAAAGATAGATTTAGTTTGAGAAATATGAAACCAAGAAAGGTTTACTTAAACTTTGAAAATCATATTATTTATTTAGTACCAAAATATAAAACTTAAGAACATGTACTAAATAAATCTTTTTCAAAATTTTGATCAAGTTTATTTATCTTTAATGTTTTTTCATTTCAAAACAAGGATCAATTCAAGGCTAACAAAATGACTATAATTATTTAAACTGATTTATTTTTTAAATCTCTAACTTTTCAATTTTTGAAATATTAATAAAGTAATATTATTTTATGTTGGATAAGCTATTATGAACTAAAACAATTGTTTAATGATAAAACCAATGTTTGATAAATAGATTTGTTTTTAAATTTCTTGCTTATTAATTTTCTGAATGTTAATAAAATAGTATTATTTTATTTTAAATAAGTATATATGAATTAAAACAATTATTTTATGACTAAACAAAAGGTCATAACGATTTGAAATAGAAAATTGTTCAAATAGTCTTAACTATTTAAACTAGTTTAGCAAACATACTTATTTTTTAAATCTCTTGGTTATTAATTTTTAAAATATTATTATTTTAGCAATTTTTTACTCCAAATAAGCTTGTATAAACAGAAACAATTTTTTTATGACAAAACAAAAATCATAATGATTTGAGATAAATAATTGTTTAAATAGTCATGACTATTTAAATTGGTTCAACAAGCAGATTTAGTTTTTAAATCTCTTATTAATTTTTGAAATATGAATAAATTAGTATTATTTTATTTTGAATAATTTTGTATGAATAAAAACAATTTGTAAACAAAATGTCATAACGATTTGAAATAGATAACAGTTCCAATGGACATGATTTTTTGAACTTATTTAGTAAATAGATTTATTTTTTAAATTTCCAACTTATTAATTTTTAGAATATTAATAAATTAGTACTATTTTATTTCAAATAAACTTGTATGAATAGAAACATATGCTTTATGACAAATAAGAGATCGTAACGATTTGAAATAAATAATTGTTTAAATAGTCATAACTATTTTAACTTGCTAGGCAAATAGATTTATTTTTTTAATTTTTTATTTATTAATTTTTGAAATTTTAATAAATTAGTATTATTTTATTCCGAATAAGCTTTTATGAATAGAAACAATTAGTTTATGATAAAACAAAAGGTAATAATGATTTGAAATAGATAAAATCATTATAACATTTTTTTTGTCATAAAACAATTATTTATGTTCAAAGAAGCTTATTCAGAATCAAATAATACTAATCTAATAATATTATGAAAATTAATAACTAAGAGATTTAAAAAATAAATTTGTTTGCCGAACCAATTTAAATAATTAAGGCTATATGAATAATTCTCTATTTCAAATCATTATGACTTTTTGTTTTATCGTAAAACAAATATTAAATTTGTTCAGAATAAAATAATATTAATTTATTAATATTTTGAAAATTAATAAGATATTTTAAAAAATATGTTTACCAAACTAGTTCAATTAGTTATAACAATTTGAACAATTATTTATCTCAAATCTTTTTGACCATTTGTTTTGTCATAAAACAAATATTTCTATTGATACAGTCTTATTCAAAATAAAGCAATGCTAATTTATTAATATTCTAACAATTATTAAGTAACAGATTTAAAAAAATGAATCCATTAGTTTGACCCATACAAATAGTTATAATAGTTTGAACAATTATCTATTTCAAGTTGTAACGACCTTTGTTTTGTCAGAAAATAATTATTTCTGTTCATACAAGCTGAATCTTCAAAATATTAATAGATTAGTATTATTTTATTCTAAATAATTTTGCATGAATAGAAATAATTGTTTATGACAAAATAGGAGGTCATAATGATTTGAACTATATAATTGTTCAAATGGACATGACTATTTGAACTTGTTCGACAAACATTTTTAGTTTTTAAATCTCCTACCTATTAATTTTCAAAATATTTATAAATTAGTATTATTTTATTTCGAATAAACTTATATGAATAGAAACAATTATTTTATAACAAAACAAAAGATAATAACTATTTGAAATAAATAATTGTTCAAACAGTGATAACTATTTGAACTTGCTCAATAAATAGATTTATTTTTTAAATCTTTTACTTATTTATTTTTGGAATATTAATAAATTAGTATTATTTTATTTCAAATATGCTTGTATGAATAGAAACAATTGGATTATGACAAAACAAAATGTCATAACTATTTGAAATAGATAATTATTCAAATTATCATAACTATTTGAATGTGTTCAAAAAATAGATTTATTTTTTAAATTTTTACTTATTAATTTCTAGAATATTAATAAATTTATATTATTTTATTCAAACTAAGCTTTTATGAATAGAAACAATTATTTTATGATAAAAACAAAAGGTCATAACAATTTGAAATAGATAATTGTTGAAATAGACGTAACTATTTGAACTTGATCGGAAAATAGAATCATTTTTTAAATCTCTTACTCATTAATTTTCAGAATATTAATAAATTTGTTTTATTTGAATAAGCCTATATGAACTGATACAATTGTTTTATTATGAAACAAAAGGTCACAACAATTTGAAATGGATAATTATTCAAATAGTTGTGCCTATTTGAACTTGTTTGATAAACATATTTATTTTTAAAATCTTTTGCTTATTAATTGTCAAAATATTAATAAATTAATATTGTTTTAATCTGAATAAGCTTGTATAAACAAAAATAATTGTTTTATGAAAAAAACAAAAAGTCATAATAATTTGAAATAAATAATTGTTCAAATAGTCATAGCTATTTGAACTTATTCGATAAATAGATTTATTTTTTAAATCTTTTATTTATTAGTCATCTAAATATTAATAAATTTGTATTATTTTAATTGAAATAGGCTTGTATGAATAGAAAAAATAATTTAATGACAAAACAAAAGGTTATAGCAATTTGAAATAGGAAATTATTCAAATAGTCATAATTATTACAACTTATTCGATAAACAGATTCAATTTTTAACTCACTTATTTATTAATTTTTTGAATATTAATAAATTAGAGTTATGTTATTCCAAATATGCTTATACAAAAGAAACAATTGTTTTGTGACAAAACAAAAGGTCATAATAATTTGAAATAAATAATGTTTCAAACAGTCATAACAATTTGTATTGGTCAAGCCAACAAATTCAGTTTTTAAATTCGTTACTTATTAATTTTTAAAATATTAATAAATTAGCATTACTTTATTCCAAATAAGATTGTTTCAACAAAAACAATTATTTTTTGACAAAACAAATTGTCATAATGATTTAAAATAGATAATTATTCAAATACCCTTAATTACTTGAACTGATTCAACAATATTTTATTCTGAATAAGCTGGTATGAACATCAATAATTGTTTTATGACAAAACAAAAAGTTATAATGATTTGAAATATATAATTGTTCAAATAGTTATAACTATTTAAACTGGTTCAGTAAATAGATAATCTCCTACTTATTAATTTTTGAAATTTTACTGAATTAGTATTATTTTATTCCAAATACTTGTTTGATGAAAAATGATTGTTTGATGACAAAACAAAAGTTCATAATGATTTGAATTGGATAATTGTTCAAACAGTCATAACTATTTAAGTTGATTCGATAAACTAATTTATTTTTTAAATCTCCAACTTCTCAATTTTTGAAATATTAATAAAGTATTATTATTTAATTTTGGGTATGCTTTTATGAACTCAACAATTGTTTTATGATAAGCAAAAGGCCATAACAATTTTAAATAGATAATTGTTCAAATAGTCATAACTATTTGAACTTGTTTGGTAGTAAATTTTTTTTAAAATTCCTTGCTTATTAATTTTTTGGATGTTAATAAAATACTATTATTTTATTTCGAATAAGCTTGTATGAACTGAAATAATTATTTTATAACTAAACAAAAAGTCAAAACAATTTGAAATAGATAATTATTCTAATATTCTTAACTATTTAAACTAGTTCATTAAACTCATTTATTTTTAAATCTCTTACTTATTAATTTTTAGAATACTATTAGTTTAGCAATATTTACTCCAAATAAGTTTGTATGAATAGAAACATTTGTTTCATGATAAAACAAAGCTTATACCAATTTGAGATAGATAATTGTTCAAATAATTATAACTATTTGAACCCGTCCAGTAAACAGATTTAGTTTTTAAGCTTATTAATTTTTGAAATATTAATAAATTAGTATTATTTTATTCTAAATAATTTTGTATGAATAGAAATGATTGTTTTATGACAAAACAAAATGTCATAATGATTTAAAATTGGTAATAGTTCAAATGGACATGATTATTTGAACTTGTTTGGTAAACAAATTTATTTTTTAAACTTCCAACTAATTTTTTACTATTACTAAATTAGTATTATTTTATTTCGAATAAACTTGTATGAATAGAAATAATTGTTTTATGACAAAATAAAAGATCATAACAATTTGAAATAAATAATTATTTAAATAGTCATAACTATTTGGACTCACTCAGTAAATATATTTATTTTTTAAATCTTTTACTTATTAATTTTTGAAATTTTAATAAATTAATATTATTTTATTCTGAGTAAGCTTTTATGAACAAAAGCAATTGGTTTATGACAAACTAAAAGGTCATAACAATTTGAAATAGATAATTGTTCAATAGTCAGAACTATTTGAACGTGTTCAAAAAATATATTTATTTTTTAAATTTTTGCTTATTAATTGTTGGATTATTAGTCAGTTTATATTATTTTATTTAGAATAAGCTTGTATGAATAGGAACAATTGTTTTATAACAAAACAAAAAGGTCATAACGATTTGAAATAGATAATTATTCAAATAGTTATAACTATTTGAACTTGTTCAATAAATAGATTCATTTTTTAAATATCTTACTCATTAATTTTTGGACTATTAATAAATTAGAATTATATTATTCTAAATAAGCTTGCACAAATAGAAACAATTGTTTTGTGACAAAACAAAATGTCATAATGATTTGAAATAGATAATTGTTCAAACAGTCATAATTATTTGCATTGGTTAGGCCAACAAATACATTTCCTAAGTCCTTTACTTATTAATTTTCAAAATATTAATAAATTAGCATTACTTTATTCCAAATAAGACTATATGAACAGAAACAATTGTTTTATGACAAAACAAATGGTCATAATGATTTGAAATAAATAATTGTTCAAATAATCATAATTATTTGAACTGGTTCAACAAACATAATTATTTTTTAAATCTCTTACTTAATAATTTTTGAAATATTAGTAAATTTGTTTTGTTTTATTCCAAATAGGTTAGTAAGCACTGAAAAATTGTTTTACGACAAACTAAAAGGCCATAACAATTTGCAATAGATAATTGTTCATACATCCTTAACTATTTGAAGTGGTTTGGCAAAAAAAATATTTTTTAAATCTCTTAGTTATTAATTGTCAGAATCTAATTAGATTAGTATTATTTTATTTCAAATAAACTTATATGAAAACAATAATTATTTTATGACAAAACAAAAGGTTATAATGATTTGAAATATATAATTGTTCAAATAGTTATAATTATTTGAACTAGTTCAATAAATAAATTTTTTTTTAAATCTCTAACTTTTAAAATTTTGAAATATTGAAAAATTAGTTTTATTTTGTTACGAATAAACGTGGATGAGCTAAAATAATTTATTTATAACAAAACAAAAGGTAATAACAATTTAAAATAGATAATTCTTCATATAGTTTTAATTGTTTTAACTGGTTCGACAAACTGATTTATTTTTTAAATCTCTTATTTATGATTTTTAGAATATTTTTAATTTTGTATTACTTTATTTCGAATAAACTTATATGAACAAAAATAATTATTTTATGATAGAACAAAAGATTATAACATTTGAAATAGATAATTGTTTAAATAGTCAATAACTATTTGAACTGGTTTAGTAAACATATTTATTTTTTGAATCTCATACTAATTCTTGAAATATTAATAAATTAGTATTATTTTTACCCTAAAATAAGCTGTATGTTCAAAACAATTGTTTTATGACAAAACGAAAGGTAATAACGATTTGAAATAGATAATTATTCAAATAGTTATAATTATTTGAAGTGATTCCGATACTATTTTAATTTTTTAAAATCTTTTACTTAATTGATCTTAAAACTATTAATAAAGTAATATTATTTATTTTGGTAAATTTTTATGAACTAAAACAATTGGTTTTATGATAAAACAAACGTTCATAATGATTTTAAATAGATAATTGTTCAATAGTCTTAACTATTTGAACTTGTTTCGGTACCCAGATTTATTTTTTCAAATCTCTTACTTTTAATTTTTCCAAAAAAGTTAATAAATTAGTATATTTTCTTCCAAATAAGTCTTGTTTAAACTGAAACAATTATTTTATGACTAAACACAAAGGTTAGAACGATTTGAAATAGATAATATTCTAATAGTGTTAACTATTTGAACTTGATTTGGTAAACACATTTATCTTTTTAAATCTCTTAACTTATTAATTCAAAATAATATTAATTTAGTATTATTTTTATCCAAATCAGCCTGTCATGATCAAAAACAATTATTTTCATGAACAAACCAAAGATTCATAATCATGCTGAGATTGACATTTATTTAAATAGTCGTAACTATTTGAATTGGTTCAAAAAATAGCTTTAGTTTTTAAATCTCTTGCTTAATAATTTTTGAAATATTAATAAAGTACTATTATTTATTTTGGATAAGTTTTTATGAACTGAAACAATTGTTTTATGATAAAACAAAAAGTCATAGCGATTTTAAATAGATAATTGTTTAAATAGTTATATTTATTTGAACTTGTTCAGTAAATAGATTTATTTTTTAAATTTTTTGCTTATTAATTTTTTGAAAGTTAATAAGTTAGTATTATTTTATTCCAAATAAGCTTGTATGAACTGAAATAATTGTTTTATGACTAAATAAAGATCAAAATGATTTGAAATAGATAATTATTCTTATAGTCCTAACTATTTGAACTAGTTCGACAAACATATTTAATTCTAAATCTCTTACTTATTAATTTTTTGAAATATTATTAAATTAATATTATTTTAATCCAAATATGCTTGTATGAAAAGAAACAATTGTTTTTATCGACAAATAACGATCCATAATGATTTGAGATAGATAATTGTTCAAACTAGTCTAACTATTTTAAACCTGTTCGGTAACACAGATTATTTTTTCAATTTTTGCTATGAATTTTTCAAATTAATAAATTTAATCTTCCAATAACTGTATGAACAATTATTTATAATTAAATAAACTTGTTATTGAACAGTGAAAAGATATATTTTCTAATTCCTTAATATTCAAATAATTCATAAACAAATTTATTTTTAAATCTTTTACTTAGAATTTTTAATATTTATAAATTAGCAATTATTTTATTTGAATCAGCTTATATGATCAAAATTACTTTATTGATAAAACAATTATCTATAATGATTTAAGATTGCTATTTGTTTAAATAGTCATAACTATTGAACTGGTTTAAAAATAGCTTTAGTTTTTAATTTCTTACTTCAATAATTTTTTGAAATATTAATAAAATAGTATTATTTTATTTCAAGTAAGTTTTTATGAACTGAAACAATTTTTTTATTACAAAACAAAAGGTTTTAACAATTTTAAATAGATAATTGTTCAAATAGTCTTATCTATTTGAACTTATTCAGTAAATAGATTTATTTTTTAAAATTTCTTGGTTACTAACTTTTCGAAAGTTAATAAATTAGTATTATTTTATTCCGAATAAACTTATATAAACTGAAATAATTGTTTTATGACTAAACAAAAGTTCAGAATGATTTGAAATAGATAATTATTCTAATAGTCCTAACTATTTGAATTGGTTCAGCAAATGTATTTATTTTTTAAATCTCTTACTTATTTTTTGGAATATTATTAAATCAGTATTACTTTAATCCAAAATGCTTGTATGAAAAGAAACAATTGTTCTATGACAAAATAAAGTTCATAACAATTTGAGATAGATAATTGTCCAAATAATCATAACTATTTGAACTGGTTAGATAAACAGATTTAGCTTTTAAATCTCTTATAAATTTTCAAAATATTAATAAATTAGTATTATTTTATTTTCAATAATTCTGTATGAACATAAACAACTTTTTTATGACAAAACAAAAGGTCATAACAATTTGAAATAGATAATTGTTTAAGTGGACATGACTATGTCAACTTGCTTGGTAAACAGATTTATTTTTTAAATCTCTACCTATTAAATTGCAGAATATGTATGAATAGAAATACTTTTTCTATGACAAAACAAAAGTCATAACAATTTGAAATAGATAATGTTCAAGTGCATGTGACTATTTGAACTTGTTCGATAAACAAATTTATTTTTTTAAATCTCCTACCTATTAAATTGCAAAATATTAATAAATTAGTATAATTTTATTCAGAATAAACTTGTTTGAATAGAAATAATTGTTTTATGATAAAACAAAAGAGCATAACTATTTGAAAAAAATAATTGTTCAAATAGTCATAACTATTTTAACTTGCTCAGTAAACATATTTTTTTTAAATATTTAACTTATTAATTTTTGGAATATTAATAAATTAGTATTATTTTATTTTGAATAAGCTTGTATGAATAGAAACAATTGGTTTATGACAAAACAAAAGGTCATAACTATTTGAAATAGATAATTGTTCAAATAGATAAATAGTCATAATTATTTGAATGGGTTCAAAAAATAGATTTATTTTTTTATTTTGACTTATTAATTTTTGGAATATTGACAAATTTAATTATTTTATTCGAAATAAGCTTGTATGAATAGAAACAATTGCTTTATGACAAAATAAAGGGTCATAATGATTTGAAATATATAATTGTTCAAATAATCATAACTAATTGAACTTGTTCATTAAGTAGATTCATTTTCTTAAATCTCTTACTCGTTAAATTTTAGAATATTAATAAATTAGTATTATTTCTTTTAGAATAAGCTATATGAACTGATACAATTGTTTATAATGAAACAAAAGGTCATAACGATTTGAAATAGATAATTATTTAAATAGTTATGACTATTTGAACTTGTTCGATAAACAAATTTATTTTAAAATCTTTTACTTATTAATTGGCAAAATATTAATAAATTCATATTATTTTAATCCAAATAAGTTTGTGTGAAGAAAAACAATTGTTTTATGATAAAACAAAAAGTCATAACAATTTGAAATAAATAATTTTTCAAATAGTCATAACTATTTGAACTTATTAGGTAAAAAGATTTATTTTTTAAATATTTTACTTATTAATTTTATTTGAAATAAGCTTGCATGAATAAAAGAATTTTGTTTTATGACAAAATAAAAAGGTGATAGCAATTTGAAATAGATAATTGTTCAAATAGTCATAACTATTTGAACTTGTTCGGTAAATAGATTAATTTTTTAAATCTCTTACTTATTAATTTTTAAAATATTAATAAATTAGAATTATATTATTTCAAATATGCTTGTACAAACAAAAACAATTATTTTTGTGATAAAACAAAAGGTCATAACGATTTAAAATAGATAATTGTTCAAACAATCATAATTATATGCACCGGTCTGGCCAATAGAATTGTTTTTTAAATTTGTTATTTATTAACTTTTAGAATATTCATAAATTAGCATTATTTTATTCCGAATAAGGCTATATGCATAGAAACAATTATTTTATGACAAAACAAATGGTCATAATGATTTGAAATAAATAATTGTTCAAATAGTTATAACTAATTGAACTGGTTTAGTAATAGATTTTATTTTTTAAATCTTTTACTTTTTAATTTTCAAAATATTAATAAATTAATCTTGTTTTATTTCAAACAAACTTATATGAAAAAAAAATTTGTTTTATGAATGAACAAAAACATTTGTTTTATGTCATAACGATCTGAAATAAATAATTGTTCAAATAGATATAATTATTTGAACTAGCTTGGCAAACAGAATTATTTTTTAAATCTCTTACTTATTAATTTTTGAAATATTAATAAATTTATTTTATTTTATTATGAATAAGTTACTAAGAACTGAAAAATTGTTCTATAGCAAAACAAAAGGTCATAACAATTTGAAATAAAGAATTGTTCATATAACCTTAACTATTTGAACTGGTTTGGCAAACAAATTTATTTTTTAAATCTCTTAGTTATTAATTTTTAGAATATTATTACATTAGTATTATTTTATTCTGAATAAACTTGTGTGAATAGAAATAATTGTTTTATGACATAACAAAAGGTTATAATAATTTGAAATATATAATTGTTCAAATAGTCATAACTATTTGAAATGGTTTGGTAAACAGATTTTTTTTAAATCTTTTACATATTAATTTTTGAAATATTAGTAAATTAGTATTATTTTATTTTGAATAAGCTTGAATGATCAAAACATTTGTTATATGACCAAACAAAAGGTAATAATGATTTGAAATAGATAATTGTTGAAATGGCCCTAATTATTTGAAATGATTCGGTAAACAGATTCATTTTTTAAATCACTTACTTATTAATTTTTGAAATATTAATAAATTTGTATTATTTTATTTCAAATAAGCTTATATGAACTGAAACGATTGTTTTATGACAAAACAAAAGGTCAAAATGATTTGAAATAGATAATTGTTCATATAATCTTAAATGTTTGAACTACTTCGGCAAACAGATTTATTTATTTAAATCTCTTAGTTATTAATTTTTGAAATATTATTAAATTAATATTATTTTATTTCGAATAAGCATATGTGAACTGAAACAATTATTTTATAGTAGAACAAAAGATTATGACGATTTGAAATAGGTAATTATTCAAATAGGAATTGGTTCGTAAACAGATTTATTTTTTAAATCTCCTACTTATTAATTTTTGAAATATTAATAAATTAGTATTATTTTATTCCAAATAGGTTTGTATGATGAAAAACAATTGTTTTATGACAAAACAAAAGTTCATAATGATTTGAAATAGATAATTGTTGAAATGGCCAGAATTATTTGAACTGATTTGGTAAACAAATTCACTTTTTAAATCACTTACTTATTAATTTTAGGAATATTATAAATTATTATTATTATTATTTTATTTCAAATTAGCTAGTAAGAACTGAAACAATTATTTTATGACAAAATAAAAGGTCATAACGATTTGAAATTGATAATTATCAAATGATAAAATTATTGTTAACTGATTAAGTAACAATTTATTTAAACTCTCTTATTAATTTAGAATATTATAGATTAGTATTATTTATTCTGTATAAGCTTGTATTAACTAAAATAAGTTGTTTAAGACACAAAAAAGCTTCACCTCCTGAGTTAAATAAGTAATTGGTTCAATGACTAATCATACTAGTGACTTTTTGGTAAACAGATTATTTTTCAAATATCTCGCCTATTATTTTTTTGAATGTTATATATTAGGATTATGTATTTCAAATAGCTTGTAATGATATAAACAAAATTATGAACAAAACAAGGTCAACGATTGAAAGATATATTCTAATAGTTTTACTATTTAAAATTTATTTTTTTAAATCTTGAGTAATTGAAATAATTGAATAAATTAATATATTTTATTCGAATAAGCTGTCTATAAAAGAACAATTGTTATAACAATAAAAGGTTAGAACGATTTGAAAATAATATAATTGGTTCAAATGGCCATATTATTTTACTGATTCAGTAAACAATTTATTTTTTAATCTCTTATTAATTTTAGAAATATTAATAAATTAATATTATTTTATTCCATTTAAGCATGTATTAACTGAAACAATTGTTTATAACAAAACAAAAGGTCTAACGATTTTAAATGGATAATTGTTCAAATAGTAATGATTATTTGAATTTATTCAGTAAATAGATTTATTGTTTTAAATCTCTTTCTTATTATTTTAAATTTTAGTATTAATTTATTCCAACACAACTTGTATGAACTAAACAATTGTTTATGATAAACAAAAGGTTAAATGATTTGAAATGATAATTGTTCTAATAGTCTTAACCTATGAAACTGGTTTGGTAAATAAATATATTTTTAAAATCTCTTACTTATTAATTTTTGAAATATTATTAAATTTGTATTATCTTAAACCAAATAAGCTTGTATGAAAAAAATTTTTTGTTTTATGATATAACAAAAGGTCATAAAGATTTGAAATTGATAATCGTTCATATAGTCTTAATTATTTGAACTGGTTCATTAATTAGATTAATTTTTTAATTTTCTTGGTTATTAAGTTTTGAAAAATTATTAAATTAATATTATTTCATTATGAATAAAATAGTATGAATAGAACCAATTGTTTGATGACGAAATAAAAGGTTATAATGATTTAAAAAAGATAACTATTACAAATAGTCAAAACTATTTGAAATGGTTTGGTAAACAGATTTACTTTTTAAATCTTTTACTGATTAATTTTCTAAATATTAATAAATTAGTATTATTTTATTTCAAACAAACTTATATGAATAAAAACAATTTTTTTATGACAAAACAAAAAGTAATAACTATTTGAAATAGGTAATTGTTTAAATAGTTATAATTATTTAAACTGGTTTGGTAAATAGATATTTTTTTTAAATCTCTTAGTTATAAAATTTTGAAATATTAACAAATTAGTTTTATTTTATTCCAAGTAAACTTATATGAGCTGAAATAATTGTCTTAAAAAAAAAAAAGGTCATAATGATATGAAATAGATGATTGTTCATATAGTTTTAACTATTTGAACTAGTTCAACAAACAGATTTATTTTTTAAATCTCTTAGTTATGAATTTTCAAAATATTATTACATTAGTATTATTTTATTTTGAATAAACTTGTGTGAGCAGAAATAATTGTTTTATGCAAAACAAAAGGTTATAACAATTTGAAATAGATAATAGTTCAAATAGTCATAATTATTTAAACTAGTTCGGTAAATAGATTTAATTTTTAAATCAATTACTAATTCTTAAAATATTAATAAATTAGTATTATTTTATTTTAAATAAGTTTGTATGTTGAAAAACAATTGTTTTATGACAAAACAAAAAGTATTAATAATTTTGTTCAAATGGTTATAATTATTTGAACTGATTTGGTAAATTTATTGATATTCAAAAAATTAATAAGTAACGGATTTAAAAAATGAATCTATTGGCCTGACCAATACAAATAGTTAAAACAAATTTATTTTTTAAATCTCTTAGTTATTAATAGTCAAAATATTATTAGATTACTATTATTTTATTATAAATAAGCTTGTGTGAATAGAAATAATTATTTTATGAAAAAACAAAAGGTTATAACAAATTGAAATATATAATTGTTCAAAGAGTTATAATTATTTAAACTGATTCGATAAGTAATATTGTTTTTTAAATCTCTATAAAATTTTGAAATACTAATAAATTAATTTTATTTAATTACGAGTAAACTTGGATGAGCTGAAATAATTGTTTTATAACAAAACAAAAGGTTATAACAATTTGAAATAATAAAAAATTATTCATATAGTTTTAACTATTTGAACTGTTTCAAGAAACAAATTATTTTTTAAATCTTTTAGTTATGAATTTTTAGAATGTTATTAATTTAGTATTATTTTATTTCGAATAAATTTATATGAACAGAAATAATTATTTTATGACAGAATAAAAAGTTATAATAATTTAAAATAAATAATTATTCAAATAGTCATAACTATTTGTACTTATTCAGTAAACAGATTTATTTTTTGAATCTCATACTAATTCTTGAAATATTAATAAATTAGTATTGTTTTTTTTCAAATAAACTTGTGTGTTCAAAAATTATTGTTTTATGACACAATGACAAGTACTAACAATTTTATTTCAAATAAGCTTGCATGTTGAAAACCATTTTTTTTATGACAAAACGAAAGGTAATAACGATTTGAAATAAATAATTGTTTAAATATCCATAATTAATAAAGTACTATTATTTTATTTTGGATAAACTTTTGTGAACTAAAACAATTGTTTTATGACAAAACAAAAGTTCATAACGATTTTAAATAGATAATTATTCAAATAGTTATAGCTATTTGAACTTGTTCAGTAAACATATTTATTTTTTCAAATCTCTTGCTTATTAATTTTTTGAAAGTTAATAAATTAGTATTATTTTCTTTCAAATAGCTTGTATGAACTAAAATAATTATTTTATGACTAAACAAAAGTCAAAATGATTTGAAATAGACAATTATTCTAATAATCTTAACTATTTGAATTGATTCGGCAAACACATTTATTTTTTAAATCTCTTACTTATTAATTTTCAAAATATTTTTAAATTAGTTTTATTTTTACTCGAATCAGCTTATATGATCAGAAATAATTGTTTTATGACAAAATAAAGATCATAACGATTTGAGATTGATATTTGTTCAAATAGTCATAACTACTAGAATTGCTTCAGAAAATAGCTTTAGTTTTTAAATCTCTTGTTTAATAATTTTTGAAATATTAATAAAGTAGTATTATTTTATTTTGATAAGTTTGTATTAATTGAAACAATTGTTTTGTGACAAAATAAAAGGTTAAAACAATTTTAAATAAATAATTGTTCAAATAGTCATATGTAATTGAAATTGTTTAGTAAACAAATTTTGTTTTTAAATCTCTTGCTTATTAATTTTTCAAATGTTAATAAATTAATATTATTTTATTCCAAATAAGCTTGTATGAACTAGAATAATTGTTTTATGACTAAACAAAGGTTAGAATAATTTGAAATAGATAATTGTTCTAATAGTGTTAACTATTTGAACTAGTTTGACAAGCATATTTATTTTTTAAATTTCTTACTTATTAATTTTTAGAATATTATCAAATTAGTATCATTTTAATCAAATAAGCTTATGTGAAAAGAAACAATTGTTGTATGACAAAATAAAGATCATTACAATTTGCGATAGATAATTATTCAAATAGTCATAACTATTTGAACTGGTTCAGTAAATAAATTTAGTTTTTAAATCTCTTATTAATTTTCAAAATACTAATAAATCAATATTATTTTATTTTGAATAATTCTGTATGTATAGAAACAATTCTTTTACTACAAAACAAAAGGTCATAACGATTTGAAATAGATAATTGTTCAAATGAACATGATTATTTGAACTTTTTTGGTAAACAAATTTATTTTTTAAATCTCCTACCTATTAATTTGCAAAATATTAATAAAATAGTATTATTTTATTTCAAATAAACTTGTATGAATAGAAACAATTGTTTTATGACAAAACAAAAGATATGAACTATTTGAAATAAAAATGCTCAAATAGTCATAACTATTTGAGCGTACTCAGTAACGAATTTATTTTTTAAATCTTTTACTTATTAATTTTTGAAATATTATAAATTAGTATTTATTTATTTCGAATAAGCTTGTATGGATAGAAACAATTGGTCTAACCGCAAAACAAAAGGTCATAACTATTTGAAATAGATGATTGTTTAAATTAGTTAAACTATTTGAATGTGTTCAAAAAAATTAATTTTTAAATTTTTACTTATTAAATTTTGGAATATTTAATAAATTTAATTATTTAATTTGGAATAAGCCTTGTATGAACAGAAACAATTATTTTATGAACAAAACAAAAGGTTATAACAATTTGAAATAGATAATTATTCAAATAGTCATAACTATTTGAACTTGTTCAGTAAACAGATTCATTTTTTTTAAATCTCTTACTCATTAATTTTCAAAATATTAATAAATTAATGATATTTTATTCCGAATAAGCCTATATGAATTGATACAATTGTTTTATGACAAAATAAAAGGTTATAATGATTTGAAGTAGATAATTATTCAAATAGTTATGACTCTTTAAACTTGTTTGGTAAATATATTTATTTTAAAATCTTTTACTTATTAACTTTTAAAATATTAATAAATTAATATTATTTTAATCCAAATAGGCTTGTATGAAGAAAAACAATTGTGTCATGACAAAATAAAAAGTCTTAATGATTTGAAATAACTAATTATTCAAATAGATCATAACTATTTGAACTTATTTGATAAACAATTTTTTTTTTAAATCTTTTACTTATTATGTGTCTAAATATTAATAAATTTATGTAATTTTCTTTGAAATAAGCTTTTATGAATAGAATATTTTGTTTTATGACAAAACAAAAGGTTATAGCGATTTAAAATAGATAATTGTTTAAATAGTCATAATTATTTGTACTTGTTCAATAAATAGATTCATTTTTTAAATCTCTTACTTATTGATTTTCAGAATATTAATAAAATAGAATTACGTTATTCAAATAAGCTTATACGAATAGAAACAATTATTTTGTGATAAAGCAAAAGGTCATTATGATTTGAAATAGATAATTGTTCAAATAGTCATAACTATTTACACTAGTCAGGCCAATAGTTTCATTCTTTAAATTTGTTACTTATTAGTTTTGAAAATATTAATAAATTAGCATTACTTTATTCCAAATTAGACTATATGAACAGAATAATTGTTTTATGACAAAACAAATGGTCGTGATGATTTGAAATAAATGACTGTTCAAATAGTTATAACTAATTGAACAAGTTTAGTAAACGTATTTATTTTTAAATTTCTTACTTCTTAATTTTCAAATATTAATAAATTATTATTATTTCTATTCCAAACAAACTTATATGAACAAAAACATTTGTTTTATGACTAACAAAAGGTCATAATGATTGAAATAGATAATTATTCAAATAATCATAATTGTTTGAATTGGTTAGGCAAACATAATTGTTTCTTAAATCTCTTATTAAGTTTTGAAATATTAATAAATTTGTTTTATTTTATTTTGAATATGCTACTAAGAACTAAAAAATTGTTTTATTTCAAATAAACTTGTATGAATAGAAACAATTGTTTTGTGACAAACAAAAGATCACGCTATTGAAATAAAAATTGCTCAACAGTCCATAACTATCTGAGCTTACTCAGTAAACAGATTTATTTTTTAAATCTTTTACTTATGAATTTTTGGAATATTAATAAATTAATATTATTTTATTTCGAATAAGCTTCTATGGATAGAAACAATTGGTTTACCACAAAATAAAAGGTCATCACTATTTGAAATAGATGGTTGTTCAAATAGTTAAAACTATTTGAATGTGTTCGAAAAAAATTAAGTTTTAAATTTTTACTTATTAAATTTTGGAATATTAATAAATTTAATTATTTTATTCAGAATAAGCTTGTATGAATAGAAACAATTATTTTATGACAAAACAAAAGGTTATAACAATTTGAAATAGATAATTGTTTAAATAGTCATAACTATTTGAACTTATTCAGTAAACAGATTCATTTTTTTTAAATCTCTTCCTCATTAATTTTCAAAATATTAATAAATTAATGATATTTTATTCCGGATAAGCCTATATGAATTGATACAATTGTTTTATGACAAAATAAAAGGTCATAACAATTTGAAATAGATAATTATTCAAATAGTTATCTATTTCAAATCGTTATGACTCTTTAAACTTGTTTGGTAAATATATTTATTTTAAAATCTTTTACTTATTAACTTTTAAAATATTAATAAATTTATATTATTTTAATCCAAATAGGCTTGTATGAAGAAAAACAATTGTGTCATGACAAAATAAAAAGTCTTAATGATTTGAAATAACTAATTATTCAAATAGATCATAACTATTTGAACTTATTTGATAAACAATTTTTTTTTTAAATCTTTTACTTATTATGTGTCTAAATATTAATAAATTTGTGTAATTTTATTTGAAATAAGCTTTTATGAATAGGATATTTTGTTTTATGACAAAACAAAAGGTTATAGCGATTTAAAATAGATAATTGTTTAAATAGTCATAATTATTTGTACTTGTTCAATAAATAGATTCATTTTTTAAATCTCTTACTTATTGATTTTCAGAATATTAATAAAATAGAATTACGATATTCAAATAAGCTTATACGAATAGAAACAATTATTTTGTGATAAAGCAAAAGGTCATTATGATTTGAAATAGATAATTGTTCAAATAGTCATAACTATTTACACTAGTCAGGCCAATAGTTTCATTCTTTAAATTTGTTACTTATTAGTTTTGAAAATATTAATAAATTAGCATTACTTTATTCCAAATTAGACTATATGAATAGAATAATTGTTTTATGACAAAACAAATGGTTGTAATGATTTGAAATAAATGATTGTTCAAATAGTTATAACTAATTGAACTGTTTAGTAAACATATTTATTTTTAAATTTCTTACTTCTTAATTTTCAAAATATTAATAAATTATTATTATTTTATTCCAAACAAACTTATATGAACAAAAACATTTGTTTTATGACTAAACAAAAGGTCATAATGATTTGAAATAGATAATTATTCAAATAATCATAATTGTTTGAACTGGTTAGGCAAACATAATTGTTTTTTAAATCTCTTACTTATTAAGTTTTGAAATATTAATAAATTTGTTTTATTTTATTCTAAATATGCTACTAAGAACTAAAAAAATTGTTTTACGACAAAACAAAAGGTTATAATGATTTGAAATAAAAAAGTTCATATACCCTTAACCATTTAAACTAGTTCAGTAAACAAATTTATTTTTTAAATCTCTTAGTTATTAATTTTCATAATATTATTGCATTAGTATTATTTTATTTTGAATAAACTTGTGTGAATAGAAATAATTGTTTTATGAGATAACGAAAGGTTATTACAATTTGAAATATATAATTGTTCAAATAGTCATTCTATTTTAACTAGTTCAGTAAATAGATTAACTTTTTAAATCTCTTACTTATTAATTTTTGAAATATTCAAAAATTAATATTATTTTATTTTGAAGAGGCTTGTATGATGAAAAACAATTGTTTTACGATAAAAGAAAAGTTCATAACGATTGGAAATAGATAATTGTTCAAATGGCCATAATTATTTGAACTAATTTGATAAACTGATTTATTTTTTAAATCTCTAACTTATCAATTATTGAAATATTAATAAAGTAATATTATTTAATTTTGAATAAACTTTTATATATTGAAATTGTTGTTTTATGATAAAATAAAATATCATAACAATTTTAAATAGAGAATTGTTCAAACAGTCATAACTATTTGAACTTATTCAATAAATAACTTTTTAAAAATTTCTTACTTATTAATTTTTTAAATTTTAATAAATTAGTATTATTATATTTCGAATAAGTATGTACGAATTGAAACAATTATTTTTTTACTAAACAAAAGATCAAAACAATTTGGAATAGATAATCGTTCTAACAGTCTTAACTATTTAAATTGGTTCAAAAAATACATTTATTTTTAAATCCTTATTAATTTTCAAAATAGTAATAAATTGGTGTTATTTTATTCTAAATAATTTTGTATGAATAGAAACAATTATTTTATGACAAAACAAAATGTCATAACGATTTGAAATTAATAACAGTCCAAATGGACATGACTATTTGAACTTGTTCGGTAAACAGATTTATTTTTTAAATCTCTAACTTATTAATTTTTAGAATAATAATAAATTAGTGTTATTTTATTCCAAATAAACTTGTATGAATAGAAATAACTATTTTATGACAAAATAAAAGATCATAACGATTTGAAATATATAACTATTCAAATAATCATAACTATTTGAACTTGCTTGGTAAACAGATTTATTATTTAAATCTTTTACTTATTAATTTTAGAAATATTAATAAATTAGTATTATTTATTCCAAATAAGCTTGTATGAACAGAAACAATTGGTTTATGCAAAACAAATTGTCATAACAATTTAAAATAGATAATTGTTCAAATATCATAACTATTTAAACGTGTTCAGAAACATATTTATTTTTTAAATTTTTTCTTATTAATTTTAGAATTTAATAAATTTATATTATTTTATTCTAAATAAGCTTGCATGAACAAAACCAATTATTTTATGATAAAAACAAATGGTCATAATGTTTTAAAATAGATAATTATTTAGATAGTCATAACTAATTGAACTTGTTTGGCAAAGAAATTCATTTTTTTAATTCTCTCACTCATTAATTTTTAGTATGTTAATAAATTAGAATTATTTTATTTCAAATAAGCTTATATTAATAGAAACAATTGTTTTATACAAAACAGAAGGTCACAATGATTTAAAATAGATAATTATTCAAATAGTTATGATTATTTGAACTTGTTCGGTAAACATATTTTTTTAAGTCTTTTACTTATTAATTGTCAAAATATTAATAAATTAATATTATTTTAATTCGAATAAGCTTGTATGAACAAAAACAATTTTTTTATAACAAAACAAAAAGTCATAACAATTTTGTTGGCAGAACTATTTCAAATAATTATGACTATTTGAACAATTATCTATTTCAAATCATTATTACCATTTGTTTTGTCATAAAACAAATGTTTTTGTTCATCTAAGTTTGTTCTAAATAAAATAATATTAATTTATTAATATTTCAATAATTAATACGTAAGAGATTTAAAAAATAAATATGTTTGCGAAACCAGTTTAATTAGTTATAACTATTTGAATAATTATTTATTTCAAATCGTTATGAACAATTATCTATTTCAAATTGTTATGACCTTTTGTTTTGTCATAAAACATTTTTTCAATTCATGCTTGCTTATTTGAAATAAAATAAAATAAATTTATTAATATTTCAAAAATTAATAAGTAAGAGATTTAAAAAATAATTCATTTACCTAACCAGTTCTAATAATTATGACCATTTTAAAATCATAATGACCTTTTGTTTTATAATAAAACAATTATTTCAGTACATAAAAGCTTATCAAAAATAAAATAATATTACTTTATTAATATTTCAAAAATTAGAAAGTTGGAGATTTAAAAAATAAATCAATTTATCGAATCAGTTCAAATAATTGTGGCCATCTGAATAATTATCTATTTCAAATTGTTATGAACTTTTGTTTTGTCATAAAACAATTACTTTTCATCATTTAAGCCTATTTGGAATAAAGTAATACTAATTTATTAGTATTTCAAAAATTAATGAGTAGGAGATTTAAAAAATAAATCTGTTTAGCAACTAGTTCAAATAATTATGACTATTTAAACAATTATATATTTCAAATTGTTATAATTTTTTGTTTTATCATAAAATAATTATTTATGTTCATACAAGCTTATTTGAAATAAAATAATACTAATCTAATAATATTATGAAAATTAATAACTAAGAGATTTAAAAAAAATGTATTTGCCAAACCAATTCAAGTAGTAAAGGCTATATGAATGACTATCTATTTCAAATCGTTATGACCTTTTGTTTTGTCATAAAACAAATGTTTTGGTTCATATAAGTTTGTTCGAAATAAAATAATATTAAATTATTAATATTTTGAAAATTATTAAGAGATTTAAAATATATATGTTTACCAAAACAGTTCAATTAGTTATAACAATTTGAATAATTATTTATTTCCAATCGTTATAACCAATATTTTTGTTATAAAACAATTGTCTCTATTGATGCAATCTTATTTGAAATAAAATAATGCTAATTTATTAATATTCTAAAAACTAATAAGTAATGGATTTTAAAAATGAATATGTTGGCCTGACCAGTGCAAACGTTATAATTGTTTGAATAATTATATATTTCAAATTGTTATGACCTTTTATTTAATCAAAAAACAATTATTTTTATTCGTACAAGTTTATTCAAAATAGCATAATTCTAATTTATTAATATTTAAAAAATTAATAAGTAAGATATTTAAAAACTAAATCTATTTATTAAACAAGTACAAACAGTTATGATTATTTGACCAATTACCTATTTCAAATTGCTATAGCCTTTTTTTTGTCATAAAATAATTTTTTTCTATTCATACAAGCTTATTTGAATTAAAATAATACAAATTTATTAATATTCAGACAATGAATAAATAAAAGACTTAAAAAATAACTATGTTTACCGAATAAATTCAAAAAATTGTGACTATTTAAATAAATATTTATTTCAAATTTGACCTTTTATTTTGTCATAAAACAATTGTTTTTGTTCATACAAGCTTATTCAAATTAAAATAATATTAATTTATTAACATTTTGATAATTAATAAGTAACAATTTTAAAAATAAATATGTTTATTGACCAAGTTTAAATAGTCATAACTATTTGAATAATTATCTATTTCAATTGTTATGACCTCTTGTTTCATCATAAAAACAATTATATCAGCCCATATAGGCTTATTTGAAATAAAATAATACTAATTTATTAATATTTCAAAATCAATGAGTAAGAGATTTAAAAAATAAATTTATTTACCAAACAGTTTAAATAGTTATAACTATATAACAATTTTTTTTATTCCAAATTGTATGATATTTTGTTTTGAATAAAATAATTGCTTCTGTCATACAAGCTTATTTCAAATAAAATAATATAAATTTATTAATATTCTAAAAATTAATAAGTAAAATTCTAAAAATAAATATGTTTTCTGAGCACGTTCAAATAGTTATAACTATTTGAAATAATTATCTATTTAAATAATTATGACCTTTTGTTTTGTCATAAACCAATTGTTTCTATCATACAAGCGTATTCAAAACAATATACTAGTTTATTATATTCCAAAAATAATAAGTAAAAAGATTTAAAAATAAATTTGGTTGCCGAACAAGTTCAATAGCTATGCCTGTTTGAACAATTATTGATTTCAAATAGTTATGATGTTTTGTTTTATCGTAAACATTATTTCTATTATTGCAAGTGTATTCAGAATAAAATAATACTAATTTATTAATATTCTAAAATTAATAGGTAGAAGATTTAAAAAAAAAATCTGTTTACCGAACAAGTTCACATAGTCATGTCATCGAAACAATTATTTATTTCAAATTGTTATGATCTTTTGTTTTGTCATAAAACAATTGTTTCTATTCATGCAAAATTATTCAAAATAAAGTAATACTATTTATTAATATTTTAAAAATTATAAGAGATTTAAAAACTACATCTGTTTACCGATATAATTTAAAATAATTATTAATATTTGAACAATTATCTATCTCAAATCGTTGTGATATTTATTTTATCATAAAGCAATTGTTTCTTTTCATACAAGCTTATTCAGATTAAAATAATACTAATTTAACAATATTCCAAAAATTAATAAGCACTTTGAAAAATAAATGTGTTTGCTAAACTAGTTCAAATAGTTAAGACTATTAAAATAATTATCTATTTCAAATTATTTTGACATTTTGTTTAGTAATAAAACAATTATTTTAATTCATACAAGCTTATTCAAAATAAAATAATAGTAATTTATTAACATTCAAAAAATTAATGAGCAAAAGATTTAAAAAATAAATCTATTTATCAAACAAGTCAAATAGATTTAACTATTTGATTAACTATCTATTTAAAGTCGTTATGACCTTTTGTTTTGTCATAAAATAATTATTTCATTTCATAAAAACTTATTTGAAATAAAATAATACTACTTTATTAATATTTCAAAAATTAATAGTTATGACTATTTGAACAAATATCAATCTCAAATGATTATGATATTTGTTTTCTCATAAAACAATTGTTTTTTATCATAAAAGCTTATTTGGACAAAAAAAAACTAATTTAATAATATTTCAAAAATTAGTGAGATTTAAAAAAATATATGTATTTGCCAAACCAGTTCAAATAGTTAAGACTATTAGAATAATTATCTATTTCAAATTGTTCTAACCTTTTTTCAGTCCTATAATAATTGTTTCAATTCATACAAGCTTATTTAGAATAGAATAATACTAATTTATTAACATGCCAAAAATTAATAAGCAAGAGATCTGAAAAGATAAATTTGTTTACTGAACAAGTTCAAAAAGTTATGACTATTTGAACAATTATTAATTTAAAATCATTATGACCTTTTGTTTTGTCATAAAACAATTGTTTTAGTTCATAAAAGCTTATCCAAAAGAAAATAATACTACTTTATTATTATTTCAAAAGTTAATAAGTAAGAGATTTAAAAAATAAATTGGTTTACTGAATAAGTTCAAATAATTATGGCCATTTGAACAACTATCTGTTTCAATTTGTTATTACCTTTTGTTTTATCATAAAACAATTATTTTTCAACATATAAGCTTGTTTGAAATAAAATAATATTAATTTACTAATATTTCAAAAATTAATAAGAGATTTAAAAAATAAATCTGTTTACTGAACCAGTTCAAATAGTTATGACTATTTGAACAATTATCTATTTCATATTGTTATAACATTTTGTTCTATAATAAAAAAAATTGTTTCTATTCATACAAGCTTATTTGGAATAAAATAATACTAATTTAGTAATATTTTGAAAATTAATAGCTAAGAGATTTAAAAAATAAATTCATTTGCCGAACCAATTCAAACAGTTAAGACTATATGAACAATTATTTATCTCAAATTGTTATGACCTTTTGTTTTGTCATAAAACAATTATTTCAACTCATACAAGCTTATTCGGAGTAAAGTAAAACTAATTTATTAATATTTAAAAAATTTATAACAGATTTAAAAAATAATTCTATTTATTAAACCAGTTCAAATAATTACAACTATTTGAACAATTATCTCTTTCAAATCATTATCACTTTTTTATTTTGTCATAAACAATTGTTTTTGTTAATATAAGTTTGTTTAAAATAAAATAATACTAATTTATTAATATTTATCAAACCAATAAAAAATGTTATGACTATTTGAGCAATTATTTATTTCAAATTGTTTTAACTTTTGGTTCTGTTATAAAACAATAGTTTCTGTTTATACAAGCTTATTTGGATTAAATTAATACCAATTTATTAATATTTCAACAATGAATAAGTAAAAAATTTTAAAAATAAATATGCTTACCAAACTAGATCATAAAATAATTGTTTATGTTTATACAAGCTCATTCAGATTAAAAAAATATTAATTTATTAATATTTCAACAAATAATAGGTAAAAGATTTAAAAAATAAACATGTTTATTGAACAAGTTCAAATGGTCATGAGTATTTGAATAATTATTTATTTCAAATCATTGTGACTTTTTGTTTTGTAATAAAAGAATTGTTTTAGTTCATATAAGCTTATTTGAAATAAATAATACTAATTTATTAATATTCTAAAAAATTAATAAGTAAGAAATTAAAAAATTAATCTATTTATCGAACATGTTCAAATAGTTATGACTATTAAACAATTATCTATTTCAAAACATTATGATTGTTTTGTTTGTCATAAACATTGGTTTCTATTCATGCAAGCTTATTTCGAAATAAAATTAATGATAAAATTATTAATATTTCAAAAATTAATAAGTAAAAATTTTAAGAATAAATATGTTTTTGAACATGTTCAAATAGTTATAACTATTTGAACAATTATCTATTTGAAATTGTTTGAGCTTTTGTTTCGTCATAAATCAATTGTTTCTGTTCATAGAAGTTTATTTGGAAAAAATGATACTAATTTATTAAAATTCCAAATTATAAATAATATTAAAAAGTAAACTATTATTAGCATCAAATTATTTCAAATTATTTATTTCAATTATTTTGACTTTTGTTGTTGGTCGTAAACAATTGTTTCTATTCATACAATTTAATTTGAAATAAAATTAATACTAATTTAATGAATATTCTAAAAATAATAAGTTGGAGATTTTGAAAAAATAATCTGTCTACGAACAATGTTTAAATAGTCATGGTCATTTGAATTATTATCTATTTCAAATCATTATGACATTTTATTTTATCATAAAATGATTGTTCTCTTAATACAAAATTATTCAGAATAAATACTACTAATTTAACTATATTTTTTTTACTTATAGAGATTTAAAGAATTAAATATATTATCGAACCAATTCAAATACTTACTGACTATTGAAATAATTATCTATCTCAAATCATTATGATATTTGTTTTGTAATTAAAACAATTGCTTTTGTTCATACAGCTTATTCCAAAGTAAAATATTACTAATTAATAATTTTCAAAAAAATATAGAAAGAGATTTAAAAATAATGAGATTTACCGACAAATTCAAATAGTTAAGACTATTAGAACAATTATCTATTTTAAATCATTCTTACCTTTTATTTAGTCATAAAACAATTATTTCAGTTCATACAAGATTATTCAAAATAAAATAATAGTAATTTATTAACTTTCAAAAATTAATGAGCAAGAGATTTAAATAAAATAAATCTATTTATCAAACAAGTTCAAATATATTTGACTATTTGAATAATTATTTATTTAAAGTCCTTATGACCTTTTATTTTGTCATAAAACAATTGTTTCATTTCATAAAGTCTTATTCAAAATAAAATAATACTACTTTATTAACATTTCAAAAATTAATAAGCAAGAAATTTAAAACTAAAGTTGTTTTCTGAACTAGTTCAAATAGTTATAACTATTTGAACAAATATCAATCTCAAATCATTATGATCTTTGTTTTCTCATAAAATAATTATTTCTAACCATATAAGCTTATTTGGATAAAAATAAGACTAATTTAATAATATTCCAACAATTAGTGAAAGATTTTAAAAATAAATATATTTGCCAAACCAGTTCAAATAGCTAAGACTATTAGAATAATTATATATTTCAAATCATTCTAACCTTTTGTTTAGTCCTATAATAATTGTTTCAGTTCATACAAGCTTATTTGAAATAAAATAATACTAATTTATTAACATTCAAAAATTAATAAGCAAGAGATTTGAAAATATAAATTTGTTTACTAAACAAGTTCAAAGAGTTATTACAATTTGAACAATTATCGATTTAAAATCATTATGATCTTTTGTTTTGTCATAAAATGAATTATTTTAGTTCACAAAAGCTTATTCAAAAGAAAATATTGCTGCTTTATTATTATTTGAAAGTTAATAAGTTAGAGATTTAAAAAATAAATCAGTTTACTAAATAAGTTCAAATAACTATGGCCATTTGAACAACTATCTATTTCATATTGTTATTACCTTTTGTTATGTACTAAAGCAATTATTTTTCAACATACAAGCTTATTCAAAATAAAATAATATTAATTACCAAATATTCAAAATTTTAATAAGAGTTTTAAAAAATAAATTTGTTTACTTAACAAATCAAATAGTTATGACTATTTGAACAATTATCTATTTCAATTGTCTATAACATTTTAACTTCCTATAATAAAACAATTATTTCTATTCAGACAAGCTTATTCAAAAATAAAATAATACTAATTTAGCTAATGATTCAAAAATTAATTAACTAAGAGATTTACCAAATAATCCATTTGTCAAAACAATTCCAAACAATTATGACTAATATGAACAATTATTTATCTCAAATTTTTATGACCATTTGTTTTACATAAAATATTACTTAGCTCATACAAGCTTATTCAAAATAGAGTAGAAATAGTTTATTACTATTCAAAACTTATAAGATTTTAGAAATAATTTTATTTATCGAACCAGTTCAAATAACCCATTATAACTATCTTGAACTAATTATCTATTTCAAATCATATGAACACCAGAGTGTCAACACTCTTACAACTTGGCTGAGACTAAGGAAAACTTATCCAAAAATAAGATGGGCCTATCTTTGGTGCAAATCCACTAAATATATGCAAAAATAAGATGGGTTAGAATAAGGAGATTATGTTCACACTAGCTGGAAAAGAAGAGCATAAAGATGGATAGCATTATGGTCAGATTCATTATTATATAATCTATAAGAGTAAATGGGTTCACATGCAAATCCCTTGATTTTAGGCACAATTCTAGCAATTCAATTTGAAAGTTCCTTTGCTTGGAGGGATGTTCCTAGCTTATTTATTTTCTATTATTCTTTAGTAGAAGGTAGAATAGAGTTTTCTTTATCCTTAAGCAATCTTTTAGATTATTTTCAAGTTTTGTATCTCTTAGTGGATTTCTTAGAGTGGTGAACTTCTATTTTTTTGTATCCTTCATTAGAATTCTTACGGTGGTGTTTTTGTATCCCTTAGTGTCTAGTCTTGGTGGTGAACTTTTATCCTTTTCAATCTAATAATCATATTCTACCATTATTAAACTTCTTGTGAGTTTTCTTCTTTGTGAGCTTTTTCTATTTGTAGTTACTCTTCAACATCTCAACCATCAATTCCCAGCATCAAATTGGTATCAGAGTTATGGCAAGTCATCATCATCAAGCACCAGTAGAAGATGTTAAAGCTAACACTAATGTTGTAGCAACTACAAATGTTCACCCAAGGGATGCCCTCATAGAGGAAATGCGACAATAGATTCTTCAACTACAACAATAATTGCATATACAAGAAAAAAGAAAGGAGATAAAGAGGTGAAAAAGGAGGAACAAAGAACATGGAGAGGCCAATCCATACCATGGAAACAACAGTGATTCTAATGATAGCACCCCACCTCACCCACAGTAAGTTAGAGACTATCTATATAAAAACCAACTTCAACCAATCATATTCAATTCGAAGATAGAGATTCCTAAGTTCAAAGGGAAGATGAAACCTAAATAATTCTTAAATTGGCAATACACAATGGAATGCATATTTCAATACCATGATGCCTCTAAACATCACAAAGTGAAGTTAGTGGCCATCAAATTTAGAAAGTATGCATCTTTTTGGTGGAAAACTTTGAAAAAACAAATGGAAAGAGAAGGTAAGAGAAAATTTACAACTTGGGAGAAGATGAAAAGAGAGTTAAAGAGAAAGTATCTCACATACGACTTTTGACAAGATGTCTTACTTAGGCTTTATAACTTGAAGCTAAGAGATCTCTTAGTGGAGGAGTTTACAGTTGAGTTTGATCACCTTATGTTAAAATGTGAATTGGTGGGATAGGAAAAGTAGACTATTGCCTGGTATCTTGGAGGATTGAAGATTGAGATAGTTAATATGGTACAATTATAACCTTATTGGACTTTCATTGATGTATGCAAGCTTGCCCTTAAGGTGGAAAGATAACAAAAGAAGGCTCGTGGTAGCAGCTTAAGATTTAGGTCTCGAGAAGGCTATATCTAAGACTATTGTTCCTTTTATGCCCATTCCAAAGTAGCCCTAGAAGAAAGATGAAACCTCAACAAGCAAGCCTCAATTTAGTGCATAAACCAGAAGGTGTTTTAAATGTCAAGGGCTTGGATGCATTGTCTAAGAATGCCCAAATGAGAAGATTATGGCTCAAGTAGAGGAAGACTTGGAGGAAAATGAAGAGAAGCTGGCTAAAGAGGATCAAAACTTTAAAGAGGAGGAAGAGGTTACCTATGGTGATTGTGGAGCATCCTTAGTCATACAATTTAACTTGAGTATCGCACCTGCTAAAAAAGAAGACTAGTTGTGTAAAAATGTGTTCCACACTTGGTGTACTACCCAACAATTTGAAATAAATAATTGTTCAATTAGCCATAAAGATTTGAAACTTGTTTGGTAAACAAATTTATTTTTTAAATCTTTTAACTATTAATTGTCTTAGTATTAATAAAGTATATTTTATTCAAAATAAACTTGTATGAATAGAAAAAAATCTTTTGGTGACAAAACAAAAGGTTATAGCAATTTCAAATAAATAATTGTTCAAATACTTATAATTATTTAAACTTGTTTGGTAAATATATTCATTTTTTAAATCTCTTAATTATTAATTTTTAGAATATTAATAACTTAGTAATATTTTATTTCAAACTAGATAATATGAACTAAAATAATTTTTTTATGATAAAATAAAAGGTCTTAACAATTTTCAAATAAATACTTACTCAAATAGTCATGACTATTTGATTTTGTTCAATAAACATATTTATTTTAAAAATTTTTACTTATTAATTGTTGAAATATTAATAAATTAGTATTATTTTAATCTGAATAAACTTTTACAAGCAGAAATTATTGTTTTGTAATATAACAAAAAATCATAAGAATTTGAAATAAATAATTGCTCAAATAGTCATAACTTTTTGAACTAGTTTGTTAAACGGATTTATTTTTTAAAATCTATTATTAATTTTTGAAATATTAATAGATTAGTATTATTTTATTTTGAACAAACTTATGTGAAAAAACATTTGTTTTATGACAAAATAAAAGTCATAGCGATTTGAAATAGATAATTGTTCAAATAGTCATATTATTTGACCGTTAGGTAAACAGAATTATTTTTAAATCTCTTACATATTAATTTTTGAAATATTAATAAATTCATTTTGTTTTTCCAAATAAGCTAGTATGAATTGTAAAAAAATTGTTTTACGACAAAAAAATTATTTGAAATAGATAATTGTTCATATAGTTTTACTATTTGAACTAGTTTGGGCAAATAAATTTGTATTTTAAATTTCTTAATTATTAATTTTAGAATATTTTCATATTAGTATTGTTTTAATTTTAATAAGCTTTATGAATATAAATAATTGTTTTTATGGCAAAACAAAAGGTTATAATTGATTTGAATTATACAATTGCTTAAATAGTTATATCATTTAAACTAGTTCGGTATAAAGATTTTTTAAATC
Source organism: Durio zibethinus (assembly GCF_002303985.1). The sequence continues at coordinate 230,414 of NW_019168060.1, forward strand.
TCTTACTTATTATTTTTTGAAAGATTAATAAATTACTATTATTTTATTTCAAATAAAATAATATGATAAAAATCAATTGTTACATGACCAAACAAAAGGTAATAACGATTTGAAATAGATAATTGCTGAAATGACCATAATTATTTAAACTGAATCGGTAAATAGATTCACCTTTTAAATTGCTCATTAATTTTCAAAATAGTAATAAATTAGTATTATTTTATTTTGACTAAGTTTGTATGAATTCAAACAATTGCTTTATAACAAAACAAAAGGTCATAACATTTTAAATAGACAATTGCTCAAATGGTCATAACTATTTGAATTTATGCGATAAACAAATTTATTTTCAACTCTTGGTTATTAATTTTTGAATTATTAAGAAATTAGTATTATTTTATTTTAGATAAGCTTTTTATGAACTGAAACAATTGTTTTATGTTAAAACAAAAGGTCATAATAATTTTAAATAATTAATTATTTAAATAGTCATCACTATTTGAACTTGTTTGGTAAATAGATTTATTTTTTCAAATCATTTCCTTATTAATTTTTTGAATATTAATAAATTTAGATTATTTTATTTTAAAAAAGCTTGTAAAATATGAAACAAATATTTTATGACTAAATAAAAGGTCAAAATGATTTGAAATAGATATTTATTCTAATAGTTCTAACTATTTAAATTGACTCGGCAAACACATTTATTTTTTAAATATCTTACTTATTAATTTTTAGAATATTATTAAATTAGTATTATTTTTAATCAAATAAGCCTCTATGATTAGAAACAATTGTTTTATGACAAAACAAAGATCTTAACGATTTGAGATTGATAATTGTTCAAACAATCATAACTATTTGAACTAATTCGGTAAACATATTTATTTTTTAAATCTCTTACTTATTAAATTTTGAGATATTAATAAATTAGTATTATTTTATTTTGAATAAGTTTGTATGATGAAAAATAATTGTTTTATGACAAAACAAAAAGTCATAACAATTTGAAATAGATAATCTTTCAAATGGCTATAATTATTCTAACTAATTCGATAAACAAATTTATTTTTTAAGTTTCTTACTTATTATTTTAGTAAGTATTAATAAATTAGTATTATTTTATTCCTTCTAAGCTTGTATTAACTGAAACAATTGTTTTGTGATAAATTAAAAGGTTATAATGATTTTAATAGATAATTGTTCAAATAGTAATAACTATTTGAACTTGTTTGGTAAACAGATTTTTTAGATTTTTCTTATTAATTTTTGAATGTTAATAAATTAGTATTAATTTATTCTGAATAAGCTTGTATAAACTGAAACAATTGTTTTATGACTAAACAAATGGTCAGAACGATTTCAAATAGATAACTATTCTAATAATCTTAACCATTTGAACTAATTGATAAACAAATTTATTTTTTAAATATCTTACTTATTAATTTTTGAAATATTATTAAATTAGAATTACTTTAATCAAATAAGCTTGTATGAATAAAACATTGTTTTATGATAAAAGAAAAAGGTATAATGATTTGAAATAGATAATCATTCATACAGTCTTAACTATTTGAACTGGTTCAGTAATTAGATTTATTTTTTTAATTTTTTGACTATTAAGTTTCAAAATATTATTAAATTAGTATTATTTTATTTTGAATAAAGTAGTATGAATAGGACCAATTGTTGATGACAAAATAAAAAGTTATAATGATTTGAAATAGATAATTATTCAAATAGTCAAAACTATTTAAAATGGTTTAGTAAATAGATTTACGTTTTAAATCTCTTATTGATTAATTTTTTGAAATATTACTAAATTAGTATTATTTTATTCTGAATAAACTTATATGAATAGAAAAAATTGTCTTATGATAGAACAAAAGGTTATAACAATATGAAATAGATAATTGTTCAAATAGTCATAACTATTTGAACTGGTTCGGTATACAGATTTTTTTTTAAATCTCTTATTAATTCTTGAAATATTAGTAAATTAATATTATTTTATTTCGAATAAGCTTCTATATTGAAAAGCAATTGTTTTGTGAGAAAACAAAAGGTAATAACAATTTGAAATAGATAGTTATTTAAATGGCCATAATTATTTGAACTAACATAGTAAACTAATTTATTTTTTAAATCTCTTACTTATTAACTTTTGAAATATTAATACAGTAGTATTATTTTATTTTGGATAAGTTTTTGTGAACTAAAACAATTGTTTATGACAAAACAAAAAGTCGTAATGATTTTAAATTGATAATTATTCAGATAGTCATAACTATTTGAACTTGTTTAGTAAACAAAGTTATTTTTTCAAATCTCTTATTAATTTTTTGAATTTTATTAAATTAGTTTTATTTTATTCTGAATAAGCTTGTATGAATTGAAACAATTATTATATGACTAAACAAAAGGTTAGAATAATTTGAAATTAAAAATTATTCTAATAGTCTTAAATATTTGAACTAGTTCAGTAAATACTAATTTTTAGAACATTATTAAATTAGTATTATTTTTATCCAAATAAGCTTGTATGATTAGAAACAATTGTTGTATGAGAA
>NW_019168060.1:233983-257378 GCF_002303985.1 Durio zibethinus
ATTATACAAAGTTTATTCAGAATAAAATAATAGTAATTTATTAATCTCTCAAAAATTAATAAGAGATTTAAAAAATAAATTTATTTACCGAACCGGTTTAAATAGTTATGACTATTTGAATAATTGTATACTTCAAATAGTTATAACCTTTTGTTCTGTCATAAAACAATTATTTCTGTGTTTATGCAAGCTTATGCCAAAATAAATAGATACTAATATATAAAATATTCCTAAAATTAATAACTGAGAGATTTAAAAAATAAATTTGGTTTGCTAAACTAGTTCAAATAGTTTAGAGACTATATGAACCTTTATTCTATTTCAGAATCATAGTGTTTTTGTCATAAAATCAGATTTTTTCATTCACAGTGGCTAACTTATTTTGGAATAGAAATAAAAATTGATTTTATTCATGACTAAAAATTAATATGCAAGATGATGTTTAAAAAGTAATTCCTATATTACATCTAACGCATCTTAAATAATTATGACTATTCTGAACAATATTAGTCTTTTTCAAATGGCTATGACCTTTTGTTCTGTCATAAAACAAATGTTTTTGTTCATGTAGTTTGCTCGAATAAAATAATACTAATCTATTAATATTTCAAAAATTAATAAGGATTTAAAAAATAAATCTGTTTATCAAAACTAGTTCAAATAGTTATGATTATTTGAGCGAATTATTTATTTCAAATTGTTATGGACTTTTTGTTTTATTATAAAATAATAATTTTTGTTCAAACAAGCTTATTTGGATTAAAATAATACCAATTTATTAATTTTCAACAATTAATAAGTAAAAATTTTAAAAAACAAATATGCTTACCAAACTAGATCAAATAGTCATGACTATTTGAATAATTATCTATTTCAAATCGTTATGACCTTTTGTTTTGTCATAAAAAAATCATTTCGGTTCATATAAGCTTATTTGAAATAAAATAATACTAAGCTATTAATATTCTAAAAATTAATAATTAAGAGATTTAAAAAATGATCTATTAAGAAACAAGTTACTATTTGAACAATTATCTATTTGGAAATTGCTATAACCTTTTGTTTTATCATAAAATGATTTTTTTCTACTCATACAAACTTATTTTGAAATAAAAATAATACAAATTTATTATATTCAAGACAATTAATCAAGTAAAAAATTTTAAAAATAAATTTAGTTTCTCCGACAAGTTCGAATCGTTATGCTATTTGATGCAATTCATTTATTTCAAAATTGGTTATGACCTTTTTTTTTGTTATAAGACAATCAGTTTTTTTTTCATATAAAGCCTTATTCAGATGAAAATAATACCAATCTTATTAATTATTCCAACAATTAATAAGTAAAAAATTTAAAAAATAAAATATCCTTACTGAACTAGATCAAATAGTCATGACTATTTGACCAATTATCTATTTCAAATGGTTATGACATTTTCCTTTGTCATAAAAAAATTATTTCAATTCATACAAGCTTATTTGAAATAAATAATGCTAAGTTATTAACATTATGAAATTAATAATTAAGAGATTAAAAAAATGAATCTGTTTGTCGAAAAAGTTTAAATAATTTTGACTATTTTGACAATTATCTATTTGAAATCACTATAACCTTTTGTTTTGTCATAAAATGATTTTTTTGTTCATACAAGCTTATTTTGAATAAAATAATACAAATTTATTAATATTAAGGCAATTAATAAGTAAAGATTTAAAAAATAAATCTATTTATTGAACAATATCAAATCTTTATGACTATTGAAAAATTATTCATTTCAAATTGGTAATGACTTTTTATTTTATCATAAAATAATTTTTTCTGTCATACATGTTTTATTTCGATTAACAAATATTAATTTATTAATATTTTGACAATTAATAAGTAGAATATTTAAAAAATAAATATGTTTTTTGAACAAGTTCAACTAGTCATAATTATTTAAATAATTATCTATTTCAAATCATTGTGACCTTTTGTTTTGTAATAAAACAATTGTTTTAGCTCATATAAGCTTATTTTAAATGAAATAGTACTAATTTTTTAATATTCCAAAAATTAATGAGAAAGAGAATTAAAAAAGGAATCTTGTTACCTAACATGTTCAAATAGTTATGACTATATGAATTATTATCTATTTCAAATCATTGTGACCTTTTGTTTTGTAATAAAACAATTTTTTTAGTTCATATAAGCTTATTTGAAATAAAATAATACTAATTTATTAATATTTTCTAGAAATTAATGAGAAAGAGAATTAAAAAATAAATCTTGTTACCAAACATGTTCAAATAGTTATAACTATTTGAATAATTATCTATTTTAAAATATTATGACATTTTGTTTTCTCATAAAACATTTGGTTCTATTCATACAAGCATATTTCGAATAAAATAAAAAAAATATTAATATTTCAAAAATTAATAAGTAAAAATTTAAAATAAATATATTTTCTAAATATTTTCAAATAGTTATGACTATTTAAACAGTTATCTATTTAAAATTGTTATGACATTTTGTTTTATCATAAACCAATTGTTTCTATTCATAAAAGCTTATTTTAAATGAAATAATACTAACTTATTAAAATTCCAAAAATTAATAAGTAAAAGATTTAAAAAATAAATTTATTTATCGAGCAAATTCAAATAATTATGACTATTTGAACAATTATTTATTTCAAATCATTATGATCTTTTGTTTTGTGATAAAACAATTGTTTCTATTCATACAAGTTTATTCAAAACAAAATAATACTAATTTATTAATATTTTAAAAATTAATAAGTTGAAAATTTAAAAAATAAATTTGTTCACCAAACAAGCTTAAATAGTCATGTCCATTTGAACTATTATCTATATCAAATTGTTATTATATTTTGTTTTGTCATAAAATAATTGTTTCTATTCACACAAAATTATTCAAAATAAAATAATACTAATTTATTAATATTTCAAAAATTAATAAAAGATTTAAAAACTAAATCTTTTTATTGAACCAATTCAAATAATTATGATTTTTTGAACAATTATCTATCTCAAATCGTTATGATATTTTTTTGTCATAAAGAAATTGTTTTTGTTCGTACAAGCTTATTTGGAGTAAAATATTGATAAATTAATAATATTCTAATAAAAGATTTAAAAAATAAATGTGTTTGCCAAACTAATTCAAATAGATAAGAAAATTAGAACAATTATCTATTTCAAATCGTTTTGACCTTTTGCTTGTCATAAAATAGTATTTTTAGTTCATGCATGCTTATTCAAAATAAAATAATACTAATTTATTAGCATTCAAAAAATTAATAAACAAGAAATTTTAAAAAATAAATTTGTTTATCAAACAAGTTCAAATAGTTATGACTATTTGAATAATTATCTATTTAAAATAAATATCACCTTTTGTTTTATTATAAAACAATTTTTTCAATTTATAAAAGCTTACCTGAAATAAAATAATATTACTTTATTAATACTTCAAAAATCGATATATTAGAGATTTAAAAAATACATCGAACTAGTTCAAATAATTATGGCCATTTGAACAATTATATATTTCAAATCATTACAAACTTTTGTTTTTTCATAAAATAATTGTTTTTCATCATACAAGCCTATTTGGAATAAAATAGTATTAATTTATTAAAATTTTAAAAATTAATAGGAAGGAGATTTAAAAATATATCTATTTACTGAATCAGTTCCTATTTAAACAATTATCTATTTTAAATTGTTGTAACCTTTTGTTCTATCGTTAAATAATTGTTTCAATTCATAATACTAATTTAATAATATTCCCAAAATTAATAACTAAGAGATTTAAAAAATAAATCTGTTTGTTGAAGTAGCTTAAACTGTTAAGACTATATGAACAATTATCTATTTGAAATCATTATGACCATTTGTTTTATCATATAATAATTGTATTTGAGCATTCAATTTTATTCGGAATACAATAATACTATTTATTAATCTTTTAAAAATTAATAAGTAAGAGACTTAAAAAATAAATCTATTTACCAAACTTCCAACTAGTTCAAATAGTTTTGACTATTTGATCAATTATTTATTTTAAATCTTATGACTTTTTGTTCTATTATAAAATACTTATTTCTGTTCATACATACTTATTTGGACTAAAATAATACTAATTTATTAATATTTCAGCAATTGATAAGTAAAATTTAAAAATAAATATGTTTTACTAAACTAGATCAAATAATCATGATTTTTTGAATAATTATCTATTTCAAATTGTTATGACCTTTTGTTTTTTCATAAAATAAGTTTTTTTGAATTCATAATAGCTTACTTGGAATAAAAGAAAATGAATTTATTAATATTTCAAAATGAATAAGAAATTTAAAAAATAATTCTATTTACCTATCCAGTTCAAATAATTATGATTATTTGAACAATTATCTATTCCAAATCATTATGACCTTTTGTTTTGTCATAAAACAAATGCTTTTGTTCATATAAATTTGTTCAGAATAAAATAATACTAATCTATTAATATTTCAAATATTAATAAAAGATTTAAAAAATAAATCTATTTATCCAACTAGTTCAAATAGTTTTGACTATTTGAGCAATTATTTATTTTAAATCTTATAACTTTTTGTTCTGTTATAAAATAATTATTTCTATTCATACATGCTTATTTGGACTAAAATAATACTAATTTATTAATATTTCAGCAATTGATAAGTAAAATTTAAAAAATAAATATGTTTACTAAACTAGATCAAATAATCATGATTTTTTGAATAATTATCTATTTCAAATCGTTATGACATTTTATTTTGTCATAAAAGAAATGTTTCAGTTCATATAAGCTTATTCAAAATAAAATAATACTAATTTATTAGTAATTCAAAAATTCATAATAAAGAAATTTAAAAAGATGAATCTATTTACTGAAAAAGTTTAAATAATTATGATTGTTTGACCAATTATCTATTTGAAATTGCTATAACCTTTTGTTTTGTCACAAAAGAATTTTATCTATTCATACAATCTTATTTCAAATAATATAATTCAAATTTATTAATATTAAGGCAATTAAAAATGTAAAAGATTTAAAAAATAAATTTGTTTACCAAACAAGTTCAAATCGTTATGACTATTTGTGTAATTATTTATTTCAACTTGTTATGGCTTTTTGTTTTATTATAAAACAATTGTTTCTGCTTATACAAGTTTATTTAGATTAAAATAATATTAATTTATTAATATTTCGACAATTAATAAGTAAAAGATTTAAAAAAATAAATATGTTTGCTAAATAAGTTCAAATAGTCATGACTATTTAAATAATTATCTATTTCAAATCATTATGACTGTTTCTTTTGTAATAAAACAATTGTTTTAGTTCATATAAGTTTATTTGAAGTAAAATAATACTAATTTATTAATATTCCAAAAATTAATGAGTAAGAGAACAAAAAAAAATCCATTTACCAAATAAGTTCAAATAGTTATAACTATATGAACAATTATCTAATTTAAAACATTATGACCTTTTGTTTTGCCACAAAATAATTGGTTTTGTTCATGCAAGCTTATTTTGAATAAAATAATTTAAATTTATTAATATTCCAAAAATTAATAAGAAAAAAATGTTTTCTGAACACATTCAAATAGTTATGACTATTTGAACAATTATCTATTTCAAATCATATGATCTTTTGTTTCATCATAAACTAATTTTTTTGCTCATAAAAACTTATTCAGAATAGAAATAATACTAATTTATTAAAATTCTAAAAATTAATAAGTAAAAGATTTAAAAAATAAATCTGTTTAACGAGCGAGTTCAAATAGTTATGACTATTTGAACAATTATTTATTTCAAATCATTATGATATTTTGTTTTGTCATAAAACAATTGTTTCTATTCATACAAGTTTATTTGAAATAAAATAATACTAATTTATTAATATTCTAAAAATTAATAAGTTGGAGATTTAAAAAATAAATATGTTTGCCAAACAAATTCAAATAGTCATATCCATTTGAACTATTATCTATTTCAAATCATTATGGCATTTTGTTTTGTTGTAAAACAATTGTTTTATTCATACAAAATTATTCAGAATCAAGTAATACTAATTTATTAATATTTCAAAAGTTAATAAGACATTTAAAAGCTAAATCTGTTTACCAAACCAGTTTAAATAGTTATGACTATTTCAACAATTACCTATCTCAAATAGTATGATCTTGTTTTGTCATAAAACAAATTGTTTCTATTCATGCAAGCTTATTCTGAATAAAATAATGCTAAACTAATAAATTCTAAAATTAATAAGTAAGAGATTTAAAAAATAAATGTGCTTGCCAAACCAGTTATAATAGTTAAGACTATTAGAATAATTGTCTATTTCAAATCATTCTGACCTTTTGTTTTGTCAGAAAATTTTTTTTTTCAGTTCATACAAGCTAATTTGAAATAAAATAAAATAATTTTATTAATATTTAGAAAATTAATAAGCAAGAAATTTTAAAAAATAAATCTGTTTACTGAATAAGTTCAAATAGTTATGATTATTTGAACAATTATCTATTTAAAATTGTTATAAACTTTTGTTTTATCATAAAACAATTATTTTAGTTTAATAAAACTTATCCAAAATAAATAATATTACTTTATGAATATTTCAAAATTTGAGAAGTTGGAGATTTAAAAAATAAATCAGTTTATCAAATTAGTTAAAATAATTATGGCCATTCAAACAATTATCTATCTCAAAATCGTTATGAACTTTTTATTTTGTTATAAAACAATTGGTTTTAATCATACAAGTTTATTTGGAATAAAATAATATTAATTTATTAATATTTCAAAACTAATAAGTAGGAGAATTAAAAAATAAATATACTTACCGAACTAGTTTAAATAGTTATTACTATTTGAATAATTATATATTTCAAATCATAAAATAATTATTTATGTTCACATAAGCTTATTCGGAATAAAATAATACTTATCTAATAATATTATGAAAATCAATAACTAAGAGATTTAAAAAATAAATTTGTTTGTTGAACTAATTCAAATAGTTAAGGATATATGAATAATTATCTATTTCAAATCGTTATAACCTTTTGTTTTGTCGTAAAACAAATATTTCTATTCATATAAGTTTGTTTTGAATAAAATAACATTTTATTTTTTAATATTTTGAAAATTAATAAGAGATTTTAAAAAATAAATCTATTTACCAAATCAATTCAAGTAGTTATAACAATTTGAACAATTATTTATTTCAAATCATTATAGCAATTTGTTTTGTCATAAAACAGTTGTTTTTATTGATATAGTTTTATTCAGAATAAAGTATGCTAATTTATTGATATTCTAAAAATTAATACATAACGGATTTAAAAAATGAATCTAATGGCCTGATTACTACAAATAGTTAAACAAATTTATTTTTTAAATCTCTTAGTTATTAATTGTCAAAATATTATTAGATTAGTATTATTTTATTCTGAATAAGCTTGTATGAATAGACATAATTATTTTATGAGAAAACAAAAGGTTATAACAAATTAAAATATATAATTGTTCAAATAAGTATAATTATTTGAAGTGGTTCCATAAATAACATTACTTTTTAAATCTCTTATAAAATTTTAAAATATTAATAAATTAGTTTTATTTTATTATGAATAAACTTGGATAGGTTGAAATAATTGTTTTATAACAAAACAAAAGGTTATAACGATTTAAAATAATAGATAATTATTCATATAGTCTTAACTATTTGAACTAGTTTGACAAACAAATATATTTTTTAAATCTCTTAGTTATGAATTTTTAGAATATTATTAATTTAGTATTATTTTATTCGAAATAAATTTATATGAACAGAAATAATTATTTTATGACAGAACAAAAAAGTTGTAACAATTTGAAATAGATAATTGTTCAAATAGTCATAACTGTTTGAACTTATTCAGTAAATAGATTTATTTTTTGAATCTCATACTAATTCTTGAAATAATAATAAATTAGTATTATTCTATTTCAAATAAACTTGTATGTTCAAAATTATTGTTTTATGACAAAACGAAAAGTACTAACAATTTTATTTCAAATAAGCTTGTATGTTGAAAAACAATTGTTTTATGACAAAATGAAAGGTAATAATGATTTGAAATAGATAATTATTTAAATATCCATAATTATTTAAAATTGATTCAGTAAACTGATTTATTTTTTAAATCTCTTATTAATTTTTAAAATATTAATAAACTAGTATTAATTGTTTTTGGATAAACTTTTGTGAACTAAAACAATTGTTTTATGACAAAACAAAAGTTCATATCGATTTTAAATAGATAATTATTTAAATAGTTATAGCTATTTGAACTTGTTCAGTAAACAGATTTATTTTTTCAAATCTCTTCCTTATTAATTTTTGGAAAGTTAATAACTTAGTATTATTTTCTTTTGAATAAGCTTGTTTGAACTAAAAAAATTATTTTATGACTAAACAAAAGGTCAAAATGATTTCAAATAGATAATTATTCTAATAATCTTAACTATTTAAATTGATTCAGCAAACATATTTATTTATTTTTATTATTTATTAATTTTAAAAATATTATTAAATTAGTATTATTTTTATCTGAATTAACTTGTATGATCAGAAACAATTGTTTTATGACAAAATAAAGATCATAATGATTTGAGATTGATATTTGTCCAAATAGTCGTAACTATTAGAATTACTTTAGAAAACAGCTTTAGTTTTTAAATCTCTTGCTTAATAATTTTTAAAATATTAATAAAGTAGTATTATTTTATTCCAGATACGTTATTAATTGAAACAATTGTGTTATGACAAGACAAAAAGTTAAAACAATTTTAAATAGATAATTATTCAAATAGTCATATCTAATTAAAATTGTTCAGTAAACATATTTATTTTTTTAAATCTCTTGCTTATCAATTTTTCGAATGTTAATACATTAGTATTATTTTATTCCGAATAAGTTTGTATGAACTAAAATAATAGTTTTATGACTAAACAAAAGGTTAAAACGATTTGAAATAGATAATTGTCCAAATAGTCTTAACTATTTAAATTGGTTTGACAAACATATATTTTTTTTTAAATCTCTTACTTATTAATTTTCAGAATATTATTAAATTAGTATAATTTTAATCGAATAAGCTTATGTGAAAAGAAACATTTGTTGTATGACAAAATAAAGATCATTGCAATTTGAGATAGATAATTGTTCAAATAGTTATAACTATTTGAATTGGTTTAGTAAATAGATTTAGTTTCTAAATCTCTTATTAATTTTCAAAATATTAATAAATTTGTATTATTTTATTTTGAATAATTCTGTATGAATAGAAACAATTGTTTTACCACAAAACAAAAGGTCATAATAATTTAAAATAGATAATTGTTTAAATTGACATAACTATTTGAACTTGTTCGACAAACATATATATTTTTTAAATCTCTTACGTATTAACTTGCAAAATATTAATAAAGTAGTATTATTTTATTCTGAATAAACTTGTATGAATAGAAATAATTGTTTTATGACAAAACAAAAGATCCTAACTTTGTGAAATAAAAAATTGCTCAAATAGTCATAATAATTTAAGCTTACTTAGTAAACAGATTCATTTTATAAATCTTTTATTTATTAATTTTTGAAATATTAATAAACTAGTATTATTTTATTTCAAATAAGCTTGTATGGACAGAAACAATTTGTTTATCACAAAACAAAAAGGTTATAACTATTTGAAATAAATAGCAAATATTCAAATGAAAACTCTAAAGGTCGAAGGGGGGGAAAGGTTCAATGTGAACAGCACTTGAACATGGATTAGTCGATCCTAAAAGATGGGGGGAGTTAGTCCAACAGTGTATTGAGTGCGAGCTTTGAAAGGGAATCGGGTTAAAATTCCTAAGCCAGAACGCAGAGGCTAATGGCATCGTTAGGGAGTTTGGAGTCATCGGCAGGGGCCTCAAGAAGAGTTATCTTTTTTGTTTAACTGCCTACCCTCCTTAGAAATGGCTCAGCTGGAGGTAGGGTCTAATGGTCGAAAGAGCACCACACATCACGTGGTGTTTGGTGCACCCTCAACGGCCCTTGAAAACCTAAAGGATCATGCTATCCGTGTCTAGTTGTACTTATAAACCTATTAGGTTTCCAAGGTGAATAGCCTCTGGTCGATGAAATAATGTAGGCAAAGGAAATTGACAAAATGGATCTATAACCTCGAGAAAAGGATTGGCTCTAAGGGCTAGGCACAAGGATCCCAATGTCAAACCCATCAGCTACTGGAGCACTACTTGAGTTGCTTCCATGGCGAGAGTAGGTCATCGCATGCTGAACAAGGGATGGACTGGGAAAGGCTCCCTCAAGGGCTTTTCTTGGATGATGAACAGTTGACTCAAAACTGATATAGACAAGGGGAATTTGATTGTTTAATTAAAAGAAAAGCATTGTGATGGTCATTACGGATGTTCACGCAATGTGATTTCTACCTAGTGCTTTTAGTGTCAATGTGAAGAAATTCAACCAAGCATGGGTAAATGATAGAAGTAACTATAACTCTCTTAAAGTAGCAAATGCCTTATCATCTAATTAGTGATGCACATTAATGGATTAATGAGATTCCTATTGTCCCTGTCTACCATTTAGTGAAACCACAGCCAAGGGAACAGACTTCGTAGAATCAATAGAAAGAGAAGACCTTATTAAGTTGACTTTAGTCTAACTTTGTGAAATGACTTGAGAGGTCTAGGATAAGTGGGAGACTTCAAATGAAATTGAAATACCATTACTTTTAACATTATTTTACTTATTCTGTGAATCAAAAGTAGGGCATGACCCTTTTTTCGGACCTATGACGGGCCTTAGTTAGTCAATCTAGGCAAAAAACATTCTTAGGTGGGGAGTTTGGTTGGGAAGGTAAATTTGTTAAAAGATAATACAGGTGTCTTAAGATGAGCTTAATGAGAACAAAAAACATATGTGGAACAAAAGGGTAAAAGCTCATTTGATTTTGATTTTTGGTATGAATATGAATTATGAAAGCATGGCCTATCAATCCTTTATACCTTCAAAATTTGAAGCTAGAGGTGTCAGAAAAGTTACCATAGGGATAACTGGCTAGTGGTAGCTAAGCATGCATAGCAACATTGCTTTTTGATCCTTCGATGCCAACTTTTCCTATCATTATGAAGCCAAATTCACCAAGTGTTGGATTGTTCACCCATTAATAGAGAACATGAGCTAGGTTTAGACTATCATGAGATAGGTTAGTTTTACCTTATTGATGGTAGTGTCGCAATAGTAATCAACCTAGTAGAGAGGAATTGTTGATTCACACAATTGGTCATCGTGCTTGGTTAAAAGTCAATGGTGCAAAGCTACCATGTGCTAGATTATGACTGAACACCTCTAAGTTAAAATCTAGGCTAAAAACGATGCATGCGCTTGTCACCCGATTGTCAACCCATAGTAGAAGCCTATGGCCCCCAAAGGTACATGTTGTAGGTGCAACCTCTGAGGTGAACAAATTATGCGAGCCTCCTTAAAGCTTAATTCCCATAAAACGGCAGGTAGAATCCTTTGTAGATGACTTAATTATGTGATGGAGTACTATAAGTGGTAGAGTGGCCTTGCTGCCACTCTGCCATGATCCACTAAGATTTAGCCCTTTGTTGCTTCAATTCATCCCTTCCTCTCACACCCATTGAAGTCTATTCACTTTATTTTTTTAAACCGTACCTCTTTGGGGTAAAGGATGAATGGTGTTCTCCATTGCAATCAATTGGGCTGGTGGATGACATCCCTACCTCAAGCATCCAAGTAAATGACAACCAAATGCCTTTGGTATTTGTTATAGGAACAAGCTCACCCTTGGTGCAGCTGGCCCTTGGATCAGTTCTACCTGCACACCATTGATAGCACTTGGCCCTTGGTTTGTGCGGGCAATCACATCCAACACCATTGGCAGATGTTACCTATTATTTCTTCAAATACCATCAGCAAATGCTAGCCCCTTAGTTCAGGATGCTACATCGAACACCATCACTAGATGCTGGCACTTGTAAAAAATTATCAACCTACGAGACTCAAGTGCTTAACATAATTCTAGCTTGTCAAAGATTGTGCTATAGTATTAGGCATTCTAGAAGCCCACAAATTTGATCTTCCCAGGACTATGTTTAGGCAATCCTGCACATGGGTTTGATTGTGCGCTCGCACCTTGATCATCAGTGCCTACACTTGGGTTTAATTGTGTGATTGTACATTGCTCACAAGCGCATGTACCCAGACCTAGCTCAATTCTACCAAACTTAAAAACCTTGCTTGTGTCTCTGGAGTCTTGATTACTGTCTATACCATTGTTTTGGTAGTTCCTATGACCTAGGACTCTAGTAAGCCTTATGGCTTGGTTTGCTTGGTAGTCGAACCTTGTCATTCTAGAATTGAGACTGTTCCTCAACTTAGAGAGAACCCTTGGGCTTGGACTAGCTTGCTGACCATGACACATACACATGCCTCAATTCATCTAAGTGCTCACCAGCGCCTACACTTGAGCCTGGCTCAATTCTATAAAACTTAAACACTATGCCTAAGCCTCTAGAGTCTTGATCACTGCCCATACCACTATTTTAGGCTAGTGCCCCTCAACCTAGGCCTCTAATAGTCCTTAAGGTTTGGTCCCCTTGGCAATCAGACCCTTTTCTATTAGAACTAGAACTGCTCCTTGACTCGGAGAGAACATTAGGTCATGGACCAGCGTTTAGACCATGACACATGCATTTGCCTCGACCACCATTGAGACATGTTGGCCCTTAGTTTTTGCACATGCTTTGACGTCTATCAACACATGCTAGCCTTTTGTATAAGTAGTTCCCTTGAACACCATTGGCATATGCTGGGCCACATACCGAGTGTGATATCCTAGGCCTAGACCATATACCATGCACACTACTATCGAGTAGTTGGTGGGTTCAGGCACATCTTCACATTTTTACCATACGAATGCCATTTTAATGACTTGTCAATTCATCGAAACGTTCACTAGCACCTGCACTTAGGGTTGGCTCAATTTCTTAGAACCCGAACACCATGCTTGAGCCTTTAGAGTTTTGATCAATGCCTATACCACTATTCTTCGCTAGTGCCCCACAACCTGGGCCTCCAGTAGGTCTTAAGGCCTAGTCCCCCTAGTAGTTGGACCTTTTTCTGCTAGAATTGGAACTGTTCCTCAACTTAGAGAAAACCTTTGAGCCTGGACTAGCTTGCAAACCATGATATAAGTACATGCTTTGACCACCATTAGGATATGTTGGCCTTTGGTCTTGGCACATTCTTCGACAACCAATAGCACATGTTGGCCCTTTGTGCGAGTAGTTCCTTTGAACACCATTGACACATGCTAGGCCGTGCACCACACATGAGTATCCTGGGCCCAAGCCTCACACAATGCATACCATGATTAGGCAGTCAGTGGGTTCCTACACATCTTCACATTTTCGCCATGCCAATGCCATTTTTATGGCCTATAAACTCACATAAGCACTCGCTAGTGCCCGCACTTAGGCTTGGCTCAATTTTGCCAAACCCGAACACTGTGCTAAAGCCTCTAGAGTCTTGATCACTACTCGTACCACTATTTTGGGCTAGTTCCTTATGACCTGGGCCTCTAGTAAGCTTCAAGGCCTAGTTCCTCTCGTAATCGAACCCTTTTTCTTATTAGAACTAGAATTGCTCCTTGACTCAAAGAGAACCCTAGGCCTGGATCAACTTATGAATTATGACACATGCATATGCCTTGACCACTATTAAAAGATACTGGCGCTTGGCCTTCATGCATGCTTTGACCACCATTGGCACATGCTGGCCCTTTGTGCAAGTAGTTCCCTTGAACACCAATGGCACATGCTAGGCCATACACCAAGCACAGGTATCCTGGGCTTAGGTCACATACTATGTATACCACGATTGAGTAGTAAATGGGTTCAGGCACATCTTTATATTTTTGCCATGCTAATGCCATTTTCATGGCTTGTAAATTCATATAATGCTTACTAGCTCTTGCACCTTGGCTTGGCTTATTTCCACTAAACTTGAACATCGTGGTTGAGCCATTAGAGTCTTGATCACTGCCCTTACCATTATTTTAGGCTACTTCCCTATAACTTAAACTTCCAGTATGCCTCAAGGCCTAGTCTCTCTGGCTATCAGACTTTGTCTTTCTAAAATTGGAACTGTTGCTCGACTAAAAAAGAGCCTCTAGGCCTAGACTAGCTTACAAACCATGGCACATGCACATGCCTCGACTACCATTAGGACATGTTGGCCCTTGGTCTTAGCACATACTTCGACCATCATTGGCATATACTGGCTCTTTGTGCTAGTAGTTCCCTCGAACACCATCGGCACATGCTAGGCCGTACACTAAGTATAGGTATCCTAGGCCATAGTCATGCACCATGTGCACCATAACCAAGCAATAGGTGGGTTCAAGTGTCAAGGTTCATAAGCTAGTACAAGCCAAAGTGTTCTCTCTAAGTTAAGTAGCAGTTCAAGTTCTAGCGAGATAGAGTTTGACATCTAAGGGGACCATGCCTTGAGGTTCACTAGATGTCTAGGTCATGGGGAACTAGCCCAAAACAATGGGGCAGGTAGTGATAAAGACTTTAAAGGCCTAAAAAAGGTGTTTAGGTTGGGTAGGATTGAGCTAGGCCCAAGGGTAGGCATTGATGAGCATTACACCAGCATCCAATCGAACCTAGGTGAGAACATTGATGGTTAATGAGTAAGTGCACGGTCGAGCCCTGGTATGGGCACAGTTGAACACAATCCTGGGAGGATCAATTTTTAAGGCTTCTAGAAGGCCTGATATTCAGCATGATATTATCAAGTCAAAGATTGTGCAGCAACACCAATCCCTTAGAATCAAAAATTGTATCTTATCTCCTAAAATCATAGGATTCAAGCTAGTGTAATCCCTAGAGTTTAGAAATGTATCTTGGCACTAATTGTAAGAGGGACTCTGTTATAAATAGAGAGATTCTCATCTTCTTTGTACACACACTAGAACCATTGAGTAATAACATCCTTACTTTTGCCTTAAACTTTATTTTATTCTTTTGTTAGCCTTTCTGCAAGCACTTATTGTGGCCTTTCATTTCGTAATATACTAGGTGGCCAAGCCTTGTAGTCTAAAGTGTCCATGCACTGTTTCTTATGTTAGGCTAATTTGGGATGCAAAAAAGTCCATTCTTGAGTCTTGAAGCTGTGCGAACTTGAAGCTTGAGTCTCGACCAGTGACACAAGCACATATTCATATTTTTGCCATGCAAATGCCATTTTTATGGCTTGTAAATTCATAAAATGCTAACCAACACCCGCACCTAGGCTTGGCTCAATTCTGCCAAACCTGAACATCGAGCCTAATCCGCTAAAGTCTTTGTTCACTGCCTCTAAATTCATAAAATGCTAACCAACACTCATACACACCCCTAGGCCTAGCTCAATTCTGTTAAACCTGAACACTAGGCCTAAGCCTCTAGAGTCTTGATCACTACCTATTCCATTATTCTAGGCTAGTTCCCCATGACTTGGACCTCTAGTACACCTCAAAGCTTGGTCCCTCTAGCTTTTAGACCTTGTCTTACTAGAATTGGAACTATTTCTCTACTCGAAAAGAACTCTTGGTTTTGGACCAGCTTACAGACTGTGACATATGCACATGCCTCAACTACCATCAAGACATGTTGGCCCTTGGTCTTGGCACATGCTTTGATTACCAATGACACATGTTGGCCCTTGGTGTAATTCTCTCAAATATTATTGGCACATGTTGGGCCATGCATCATGCAGACCATGACTAGGTAATAGTTGGGTTCAAGCACATCTTCATATTTTTACCATGCCAATGCCATTTTTATGGCTTGTAAATTCATATAACAGTCCTCTATGCCTTCATGTGAAGTTTCATGGCAAGATGACTCATTTTTTGTTTTTCATGATTTTTAAAATTTTTCATGGTTTGGGATTTTTTTAATTATTTTAAAAGGATTTTTGGCCTTAAATTTAGTATACATGATCCTTGTATTTTTGTAGGCATCCATAAAAAAATTTAGCTAAGAACTCGTAGTGTAGAAGATCTTATGGCCATTTGAAAAAAGCATCCCCATTTTAAACACTTGAATGGCTACTGGTTGCAAACCTGTAAAAGCTCTTATGCTTTTTTAAGGGGTTGTGAGTTGTTGAGGTTCCTTGGGGGATAAGGGGTATATAATGGCTAAGGACGCGCGCCCATTATACATCATATGCACACACCCCCTGGCCCTCTTTCCTAATTGTTGAAACCCTCAATGCCATTGACTAGGTTCTCCAACAATCTTTCGGTGATGGTGCCCTAGGCAAAAAAAATGGCACCAATATATGCCTGAGCCTAGCATGTGCATTAGGGCCCAAAATCAAACTTTAGCCAAGGCCTCGACCATCATTAGCACATGGTATAGGCACATACTGACATATGGTACGGGCACATGCCTTGATCATCATCAGCACGAGCTAGCCTTTAGTAAGGGCACCTACCTCGACCACCACTAGCACTAGCTAGCTTTGGTATGGGCAATTGCCTTGACCACCATTGGTATATACTGGCCCTTGGTGAAGGCACATGCCTCGATCAATATCAGTAGAAAATGGTAGTTACCTCAAACACCATCGACATATGCTGGCCCTTGCTATGAGCACTTGCCTTGAACACCATCAGCACATGCTGGGCCTTGGTGTGGGCACATGCCTCAACCACCATCAACACCTATAAACCCTTATGCAAGATATGCCTGTTTGAAAGAAGTTCCCTATTATAAACACTTTAATGTCTACCACTAACATATCTGTAAAATCTATCATGCCTTTTAAGGGTGATTGTTTGGTCCCCATTTTTCCCTCAATGAGGGAATAGGTGTTCATGATAGGCTTGTTGTTGCAAACATCCATGGTAATGTCTCTAGAGCAAAATCCAAGCCATGCACGCTTTCTGGTTATGTTATCAAGTAACTAGTTGCTTTAGTGTCTTATAAGAGCTCATAGCCTTAACTGGTTGGTCTGCATATGGAAAAAAGGCTCAGTTGTGCCAAGCTCAAGCCCATGCCTACGATTGATGCTACCTTAAACCCTAGACCAATCCTTAAATCGGGTAATATCTTCTTAAAGTGGTACAAGCAGAAGCTGCAGTCATTGGCTTAGTCTGGCCAAGTCTCTTAAGTATTTGGTAGTCTTATGGTCTCTTATCATCGACCAGAAAAATGCCTTGGCTTGGTCAAGCCCATGCATGTAGCCCATGCTACCAAAGACTCTAGGATCAAATCCCTAAATCAAGCAACATCCCCTTAGGGTGGTGGTTACAGAGGTTTCGTGTGTTGTCTCGACTAGACCAAGCATTGGTGGTGTCGTGCCATTGTTGCCTATTGGATGGCAAGGGCAGTCTTATGGCCCTTGCTTATGTTTTTCCCATGCCAAGTGGTTGTGGCATGGCCTCGTATATTATTTCCTCCTCTCATTCATCGAGTAATTGATTGGGTGGGCTGTGGACTAGTGTGCATGGATGCTGCCACTTGTATGTAACAGGCACATGAGTGATGTTATGATTATGCATGTTGGCAGGCTCCATACTCGATGCATCAAATTGTCAACCCACCATCTTTTTCAATCTCCCCCTACGTGGTTATTGTACCTTAGGGGTGCAATCAGGATCTTATGCTACATACCTAAATTGATGTAATTGGATATCTTGCAATCCATCATTCTTCTTGTATCTTTAAGGGCTATGGGTTAAACCTCAATCACATGTTGTGTCCTAAGCGTGCCACCCAAACCTTTATAGCCACATTGGTGCACTAGTGTTTGATTGTGCTATTGGATGTGGAATGTTTTATGGGTATAGGCTTTCGACCCTTGCACATCTATTGTTATGCATTTTACGAGCTTGACACGCATGATGCTTATGCTTTATGTTAGCTATCTCCGTCACTCAGTCAGTGCATTGAGGCCCATGCCGTGCCAACATCCTAAAGGAATGCTACTTGGTTAATCTTGCCAAGTAGTCATATACTTGTCTCAAAGATTAAGCAATGCTTATGTAAGTTTGAACTAATTTAGACAGTGAAACTATGAATGGCTTATTAAATCAATTATAGGTTATTTGATGGTATCTACTACTAGGATAATTATAGTAATTCT
This sequence comes from Durio zibethinus, assembly GCF_002303985.1. The sequence continues at coordinate 252,248 of NW_019168060.1, forward strand.
AGAGCAAATATGTGCAACAAACCCTAACTTTTGGAAGGGATGCATTCATTAGATAAAAGGTCTACACAGGCTTTACCCATTACTCTGATGATTCATGATAACTGATAGATCACATAGCCTATATGTCAAAATGCATCATTCAAAATTTTGCCCTATCAACTTTTGATAGTAGGATAATGGCCTACTATGGTGGTGATGGGTGATGGAGAATTAGGGTTTGATTCTAAAGAGGGAGCCTAAGAAATGTCTACCACTTCTAAGGAAGGCAGTAGGTGCATAAATTACCCAATCCAAACATAGGGGGTAGTGAAAATAAACAACAATACCAAGCTTTATAGGTCTAGTAATTGGAATAAGTACAATCTAAATCCTTAATGGGGATCCATTGGAAGGTAAGTCTAGTGCTAGCAGCTGCGGCAATTCTAGCTCCAATAGCATATATTTAAGTTTTTGTAATTAAAAAGCTTATAGTTGAAATAGGATTGGGTCATGCGGTCCACCTATAGTGAGCACCAAGCTACTCTTCCCTACTACTGGTGAGGCATTCCTAGCTTAATTGGCCAAATCATTCCTCTAACATTGTTACTTTGAAAAATTAGAGTGCTCAAAGTAGGCTTGTGCTTGTATACATTAGCATGGGATAACATCATAGGCTTTCAGTCTTAATGTGTTAGCCTTACGAGATAAAAGTAATGATTAACAAGACAAATTAGGGGCTTTCAAAATTCATAGTTAGAGGTGAAATTTTTGGATTTATGAAAGATGAACAATTGCAAAAGCATTTGCTAAGGATGTTTTCATTAATCAATAATGAAAGTTAAGGCTTAAAGATGATCAAATACCATCCTAGTCTCAACCATAAATGATGTCAACTAAGGGTCGATGGATATTACTTTTAGAACTCCACCAGCACCTTATGAGAAATCAAAGTCTTTGGGTTTCGGGGGAGTATGGTCGCAAGGTTGAAACTTAAAGGAATTGATAAAAGGGCATCAGTAAGAGTACAGCGTGTGGCTTAATTTAACTTAAGAAAGGGAAACTTACTAGGTCTAGACATAGTAAGGATTGACATATTGAGAGCTCTTTTTTATTCTATGGGTGGTGGTGCATGGCCATTCTTAGTTGGTGAAGTAATTTGTCTAGTTAACTTCATTAAAGAATAAGACCTTTACCTGCTAACTAGGTACGCGGAGGTGATCCTTCATGGCTAGCTTCTTAGAGGGACTATGGCCACCTAGGCTGAGGAAGTTTGAGGCAATAATAGGTTTGTGATGCCATTAGATGTTCTTGGCCGCACACTCGCTACATTGATGTATTCAAAAAGTCTATAGCCTTGGCTGACAAGCCTAGGTAATCTTTGAAATTTCATCGTGAGGGATAGATCATTGTAGTTGTTGGTTTTGAACAAGGAATTCCTAGTAAGTGTAAGTTATCAACTCATGTTGAGCACGTCCCTACCCTTTGTACACCATCCATTGCTCCTACCGATTTAATGGTTTGATGAAGTGTTCGAATCATGGTGACATGGACAATTCACTACTTGTGATATCATGGGAAGTCCACTGAACCTTATCATTTAGAGGAAGGAAAACTCGTAACAAGGTTTCAGTAGGTGAACATACAGAAGGATCATTGTCCAAAGGATCATTATTGAAACCCACTTAACGAATGACTCATGAACATGTTAATGAAACACCAAAAGGGTGAGGGTGCATTCATGCCCTAAGCCCTTTTTAGCCTCAGGTGGGTGTGACATTTCATTCTACCTCTTGGAGGGGTGAAATGATTGGTATTACTGCCTATGATTGAATAACAAAGCCATAGTGTGAATTGTACCAAAGAACCAGAATGAAAAAGAATGCATGTGCCATCATCATCCTATTCGTGATGTGTGCATAGTCAACATTGTGACTCTTTTTGTCATAAAAAACCAAAAACGACTCTCGACAATAGATATCTCAACTCTTACATTAAAGAAGAATGTAGTGAAATGCAATACTTGGTGTGAATTGCAAAATCCTATGAACCATCGAGTCTTTGAATGCAAGTTATGCCCTAAGCCATTAGGTCGAGGGCACGTTTGCCTAGATGTCATGCATTGTCACCCTTTCTAAACTCCTATCCATTGAGCTCTAGGTGAAAGGGGTGGAAGATGGCCTCTTGTGATCTTGTCAGTCATGGTTGGCCTAAAAGTGAGTCCCTGGCAATGATAGCACTGTGACCATTAGTGGTAAAGCCCTTAATGTGCCTCATCTTTGATGACATGTACTTGTTGTCCACCCAGACCCTATTAGATCCATTGTATCACTAGGTCGATGCTCACATCATGACCTTAGGTTAGGCAAGATTACCCACTAAGTTTAAGCATATCAATAAGTGAAGGAAATGAAATTAACCAAGATTCCTCTAGTAGTGGCGACAAACTGAGAATAGCCAGCTTGAGAATTGGACACCTTTTGTCTAAATTGTAAATGGAAAAGCTTCCTCATGGTAACTGGCCCAAGTACCTAAAAAGAGGGTGTAATTAGAGGTTGAAGCCCTATTGTGACCTAGACCTTTCATAGCATTGATTGTCTTGTGAGTTTATTGGGAATACAGCCCTAATCAAGGGGTAAATTCTATCCAAGGCTAAATATGGTGAGAGACTCATAGCAAAACTAGTACCATGAGGAAAGATGAAAAACTTTGAAAAAAAGTCTAAAAAGTGCTTAAAATTATCGAAGGGAAGTAGATGGGGGTTGACAATGCACCTTGATCAGATGTGGAACAGTAAGAGCTGATTCACTGATCAGCTCAAGGCATGGATCGACATGGGTCATGAAGGTGGCCCAAGCCTAGGCTTTCGATATGCTTATAGAGATGTTATCACCGTGATCATGGAATGCAGCACAAATCATCTCGGTGTGCCTTAACACTGGCATGCTCTAGGCATTAGCCTGTGGTCTCACCATCTGACCCATTTTCAAACATAGACCAAAGAGTCTAACATGTGTGCTAGTCAATGAGCTAAAACACCCATAAGGTGCAAGGAAGTTGATTGGTAGGATCTCTCACAGGTGCACCACCAACTGACCTTGAACTTTTTTACGAAGGGTTCGAGTGTGAGCTGCCTATTAGAACCCAAAAGATTGTGAACTATGCCTAAACAGGGCAAACCAAATGAAACTTTGGTGGAGGCTTGCAATGATAATGATGTGCAAATCATTTGTATGACTTAGGTATAGGGGTGAAAGACTAATCGAATCATCTATAGCTGGTTCCCTCTGAAGTTTCCTTTAAGATAGTTAGAGCCTTTGGCATGTTCTATAGGGTAAAGCCAATAATTAGAGGCATTCGATGGACAACGCCCTCGATCTATTTTCAAACTATAAATAGGCAAGATGGCTTGTGTCACTAGCTAAGCTTTCTCTTAATGAAGTAATAGACTATGTGGCATTTGGATGGATGCTTCCCCACAAGTAGCCAATGATAGTTTGATATCTAAATAGGCAACCAACAAGCCACAAATTAATCTCAAGAATATATAACGATATATTGGGCCATATTAGGAGCACACCAAGGCAACTTTCGATGTTCCCATAAGAAAAAATTGTTTTATTAATATCAAGAAAGTATAACAAGTATAAAAAGAGCACCGAGTCTTCCCACCATCATTGGGGCCAGAGAGGTAGCCCTAGATGGGTGGTCTAACATGTACCTTAGTCAGTGAGGTAGCCCAATAATATGTCGATTGCTTAAACCCTCGGAAGGAGATTAATAGATCTTATACTGATGCTACTAAGAATCATTACAAAGTTTGAATGGGGACACTTTTTCCAAGCTAATGAGATCTACCCTCATTTTTGGCACCTTTACTTAGTCATGGCCCTATATATGGGTGGCTCATTACATCCTATGCTCAATTGTGGCCCAATACAAGGTTGGCTCATGACATCCTCCCCTACCTATTTTGTCGATGACCTCATTGACTTGTTGGCATAGAATTCTTCAATATTTTGCTTAAATGCTTGGAGGACATGATCTCTTTCCCAACTAGTTTCTTCTAGTCCTAAGCTCTCCCACTCCACTAAATATTCGTGAACTATTCTTCGAGATACTCAAGATACCTTGTCAACTAAAATCTCTTTAACTCGATGTTCTGATGGTGGCTTCATGGTAATGGCAACTCTAGTTGATTCACCTCAACTTGTATCTATGGGGTTTGCATGATAGGGCTTTAAGTTGTTCACATGGAACACTGGGTGCACCTTCATCCATTTTGGTGGGTCGATTTTATAAGAGGCATTCCCAACTTTGGAAAGGATCTTCACTGGACCCTAATACTTATGCTCCAACCTATGATCCTGCTTCTTTAGGAACCTAGTTTTTTAGGCACTAATTTGATAAGAACAAGATCACCAACTTTGAATTGCTATGCCTTTAGACCCTTATCTGCCCATTTCTTCATGTGGTTCAATGCCTTTTCTAAGTCTACTTGCATAATTTTGTGTTTTGTATTGATTTTTTGCTAAGGTTGAAGGGTCATGGATTCTTTGCTCGATATAGCTCAAGCGATGTATGTAGTGGTCTTCGTAGTTATTCAGTGAACACTTCAAATGGACTTTTTTTGTGGAAGAACATTTGTTGGAATTAAAACAAAGCCGAGCTACATTCAACAATAAAGGCTAATTCTTCTAATTAGCTTGAACAAAGTGTCCTAAGTACTCCTCAATAACCCATTAAATCATTTAGTTTGACCATTAGCTTGCCAAGTGATAAACTTGAAAAGATGTCGAGCTGAGATACCAAGATCTTGAAAAATTCTCTCGAAAATGACTAGTGAATCTTCGATCCGCTGTCACTAACAATGTTTTCAGAAAGGCCCTAATACTTGACTACATGTTTAAATATTATTCAAGCCATATCTTCCATAATGTAATACTTTTATCAATGTATCATATTTAAAGAAATGGTCAATCTCTACTAGAATAGACACAAGATCACCAACCTTAGGAAGGCCCAATATGAAGTCAAGGGAGAAACTTACCTAAAGTTTTGTGGGCATAAGTAATGGTTCAAGTATGCCTGTCGATTTCTTCTTTTCAACTTTGTCCTGTTGGCAAATATGGCAAGTCTTTGTATAGTCCATCAC
>NW_019168060.1:258378-300878 GCF_002303985.1 Durio zibethinus
CAAAAAATTAATAAACAAGAAATTTTAAAAAATAAATTTGTTTATCAAACAAGTTCAAATAGTTATGACTATTTGAATAATTATCTATTTAAAATAAATATCACCTTTTGTTTTATTATAAAACAATTTTTTCAATTTATAAAAGCTTACCTGAAATAAAATAATATTACTTTATTAATACTTCAAAAATTGATATATTAGAGATTTAAAAAATACATCGAACTAGTTCAAATAATTATGGCCATTTGAACAATTATATATTTCAAATCATTACAAACTTTTGTTTTTTCATAAAATAATTGTTTTTCATCATACAAGCCTATTTGGAATAAAATAGTATTAATTTATTAAAATTTCAAAAATTAATAGGAAGGAGATTTAAAAAATATATCTATTTACTGAATCAGTTCCTATTTAAACAATTATCTATTTTAAATTGTTGTAACATTTTGTTCTATCGTTAAATAATTGTTTCAATTCATATAAGCTTATTTGGAATAAAATAATATTAATTTAATAATATTCAAAATTAATAATAAGAGATTTAAAAAATAAATCTGTTTGCTGAAGTAGTTAAACTGTTAAGACTTATGAACAATTATCTATTTGAAATCATTATGACCATTTGTTTTATCATAAATAATTGTTTTGAGCATTCAATTTATTGGAATACAATAATACTATTATTAATCTTTTAAAAATTAATAAGTAAGAGATTTAAAAAATAAATCTATTTCAAACTAGTTCAAACAGCAATAACTATTTGAACAATTATAAACATCAAATTGTTATAACCTTTTGTTTCGTAGTAAAAGAATTATTTTTGTTCATACAAGCTTATTTGAAATAAAATAATACTAATATAATAATATTATGAAAATTAAAAGCTAAAAGAATTAAAAAATAAAGTTATTTGTCGAATCGGTTCCAATATTTGAGACTATATGAACAGTTATCTATTTCAAATCGTTATGACCTTTTGTTTTGTCATAAAACAAGTTTTTTTGAATTCATAATAGCTTACTTGGAATAAAAGAAAATGAATTATTAATATTCAAAAATGAATAAGTAAGAGATTTAAAAATAATTCTATTTACCTATCCAGTTCAAATAATTATGATTATTTGAACAATTATCTATTCCAAGTCATTATGACCTTTTGTTTTGTCATAAAACAAATGCTTTTGTTCATATAAATTTGTTCGAAATAAAATAATACTAATCTATTAATATTTCAAATATTAATAAAATATTTAAAAAATAAATCTATTTATCCAACTAGTTCAAATAGTTTTGACTATTTGATCAATTATTTATTTTAAATCTTTATGACTTTTTGTTCTATTATAAAATAATTATTTCTGTTCATACATACTTATTTGGACTAAAATAATACTAATTTATTAATATTTCAGCAATTGATAAGTAAAATTTAAAAAATAAATATGTTTACTAAACTAGATCAAATAATCATGATTTTTGAATAATTATCTATTTCAAATCGTTATGACCTTTTGTTTTGTCATAAAATAAGTTTTTTTGAATTCATAATAGCTTACTTGGAATAAAAGAAAATGAATTTATTAATATTTCAAAAATGAATAAGTAAGAGATTTAAAAAATAATTCTATTTACCTATTCAGTTCAAATAATTATGATATTTGAACAATTATATATTCCAAATCATTATAACCTTTTGTTTTGTCATAAAACAAATGCTTTTGTTCATATAAATTTGTTCAGAATAAAATAATACTAATCTATTAATATTTCAAATATTAATAAAAGATTTAAAAAATAAATCTATTTATCCAACTAGTTCAAATAGTTTTGACTATTTGAGCAATTATTTATTTTAAATCTTATGACTTTTTGTTCTGTTATAAAATAATTATTTCTGTTCATACATGCTTATTTGGACTAAAATAATACTAATTTATTAATATTTCAGCAATTGATAAGTAAATTTAAAAAATAAATATGTTTACTAAACTAGATCAAATAATCATGATTTTTTGAATAATTATCTATTTCAAATCGTTATGACCTTTTGTTTTGTCATAAAGAAATGTTTCAGTTCATATAAGCTTATTCAAATAAAATAATACTAATTTATTAGTAATTCAAAAATTCATAATAAAGAAATTTAAAAAGATGAATCTATTTACTGAAAAAGTTTAAATAATTATGACTGTTTGAACAATTATCTATTTGAAATTGCTATAACCTTTTGTTTTGTCACAAAAGAATTTTATCTATTCATACAATCTTATTTCAAATAATATAATTCAAATTTATTAATATTAAGGCAATTAAAAATGTAAAAGATTTAAAAAATAAATTTGTTTACCAAACAAGTCCAAATCGTTATGACTATTTGTGTAATTATTTATTTCAACTTGTTATGGCTTTTTGTTTTATCATAAAACAATTGTTTCTACTTATACAAGTTTATTTAGATTAAAATAATATTAATTTATTAATATTTCGACAATTAATAAGTAAAAGATTTAAAAAATAAATATGTTTGCTAAATAAGTTCAAATAGTCATGACTATTTAAATAATTATCTATTTCAAATCATTATGACTTTTTCTTTTGTAATAAAACAATTGTTTAGTTCATATAAGTTTATTTGAAGTAAAATAATACTAATTTATTAATATTCCAAAATTAATGAGTAAAAGAACAAAAAAAAAAAATCCATTTATCAAATAAGTTCAAATAGTTATAACTATATGAACAATTATCTAATTTAAAACATTATGACCTTTTGTTTTGCCACAAAATAATTGGTTTTGTTCATGCAAGCTTATTTTGAATAAAATAATTTAAATTTATTAATATTCCAAAAATTAATAAGAAAAAAATGTTTTTTGAACACATTCAAATGTTATGACTATTTGAACAATTATTTATTTCAAATCATATGATCTTTTGTTTCATCATAAACTAATTTTTTTTGCTCATAAAAACTTATTCAGAATAGAAATAATACTAATTTATTAAAATTCTAAAAATTAATAAGTAAAAGATTTAAAAAATAAATCTTTTTAACGAGCGAGTTCAAATAGTTATGACTATTTGAACAATTATTTATTTCAAATCATTATGATATTTTGTTTTCTCATAAAACAATTGTTTCTATTCATACAAGTTTATTTGAAATAAAATAATACTAATTTATTAATATTCTAAAAATTAATAAGTTGAAGATTTAAAAAATAAATATGTTTGCCAAACAAATTCAAATAGTCATATCCATTTGAACTATTATCTATTTCAAATCATTATGGCATTTTGTTTTGTTGTAAAACAATTGTTTTATTCATACAAAATTATTCAGAATCAAGTAATACTAATTTATTAATATTTCAAAAGTTAATAAGACATTTAAAAGCTAAATCTGTTTACCAAGCCAGTTTAAATAGTTATGATTATTTCAACAATTACCTATCTCAAATAGTATGATCTTGTTTTGTCATAAAACAAATTGTTTCTATTCATACAAGCTTATTCTGAATAAAATAATTCTAAACTAATAAATTCTAAAAATTAATAAGTAAGAGATTTAAAAAATAAATGTGCTTGCCAAACCAGTTATAATAGTTAAGACTATTAGAATAATTGTCTATTTTAAATCATTCTGACCTTTTGTTTTGTCAGAAATTTTTTTTTTCAGTTCATAGAAGCTAATTTGAAATAAAATAATATAATTTTATTAATATTTAGAAAATTAATAAGCAAGAAATTTTAAAAAATAAATCTGTTTACTGAATAAGTTCAAATAGTTATGATTATTTGAACAATTATCTATTTAAAATTGTTATAAACTTTTGTTTTATCATAAAACAATTATTTTAGTTTAATAAAACTTATCCAAAATAAATAATATTACTTTATTAATATTTCAAAATTTGAGAAGTTGGAGATTTAAAAAATAAATTAGTTTATCAAATTAGTTAAAATAATTATGGCCATTCAAACAATTATCTATCTCAAAATCGTCATGAACTTTTTATTTTGTTATAAAACAATTGGTTTTAATCATACAAGTTTATTTGAAATAAAATAATATTAATTTATTAATATTTCAAAAACTAATAAGTAGGAGAATTAAAAAATAAATATACTTACCGAACTAGTTTAAATAGTTATTACTATTTGAATAATTATATATTTCAAATCATAAAATAATTATTTATGTTCACACAAGCCTATTCGGAATAAAATAATACTTATCTAATAATATTATGAAAATCAATAACTAAGAGATTTAAAAAATAAATTTGTTTGTTGAACTAATTCAAATAGTTAAGGATATATGAATAATTATCTATTTCAAATCGTTATAACCTTTTGTTTTGTCGTAAAACAAATATTTCTATTCATATAAGTTTGTTTTGAATAAAATAACATTTTATTTTTTAATATTTTGAAAATTAATAAGAGATTTTAAAAAATAAATCTATTTACCAAACCAATTCAAGTAGTTATAACAATTTGAACAATTATTTATTTCAAATCATTATAGCAATTTGTTTTTGTCATAAAACAATTGTTTTATGATATAGTCTTATTCAGAATAAAGTATGCTAATTTATTGATATTCTAAAAATTAATACATAACGGATTTAAAAAATGAATCTACTGGCCTGATTACTACAAATAGTTAAACAAATTTAATTTTTAAATCTCTTAGTTATTAATTGTCAAAATATTATTAGATTAGTATTATTTTATTCTGAATATGCTTGTATGAATAGACATAATTATTTTATGAGAAAACAAAAGGTTATAACAAATTAAAATATTTAATTGTTCAAATAAGTATAATTATTTAAAGTGGTTCCATATATAACATTATTTTTTAAATCTCTTATAAAATTTTAAAATATTAATAAATTAGTTTTATTTTATTATGAATAAACTTGGATAGGTTGAAATAATTGTTTTATAACAAAACAAAAGATTATAACGATTTAAAATAATAGATAATATTTGAACTGGTTTGATAAACAAATATATTTTTTAAATCTCTTAGTTAAGAATTTTTAGAATATTATTAATTTAGTATTATTTTATTCGAAATAAATTTATATGAATAGAAATAATTATTTTATGACAGGACAAAAAAGTTGTAACAATTTGAAATAGATAATTGTTCAAATAGTCATAACTGTTTGAACTTATTCAGTAAATAGATTTATTTTTTGAATCTCATACTAATTCTTGAAATATTAATAAATTAGTATTATTCTATTTCAAATAAACTTGTATGTTCAAAATTATTGTTTTATGACAAAACGAAAAGTACTAACAATTTTATTTCAAATAAGCTTGTATGTTGAAAAACAATTGTTTTATGACAAAATGAAAGGTAATAACGATTTGAAATAGATAATTATTTAAATATCCATAATTATTTAAAATTGATTCAGTAAACTGATTTATTTTTTAAATCTCTTATTAATTTTTAAAATATTAATAAACTAGTATTAATTGTTTTTGGATAAACTTTTGTGAACTAAAACAATTGTTTTATGACAAAACAAAAGTTCATATTGATTTTAAATAGATAATTATTTAAATAGTTATAGCTATTTGAACTTGTTCAGTAAACAGATTTATTTTTTCAAATCTCTTCCTTATTAATTTTTGGAAAGTTAATAACTTAGTATTATTTTCTTTCGAATAAGCTTGTTTGAACTAAAAAATTATTTTATGACTAAACAAAAGGTCAAAATGATTTTAAATAGATAATTATTCTAATAATCTTAACTATTTAAATTGATTCAGCAAACATATTTATTTATTTATATTATTTATTAATTTTAAAAATATTATTAAATTAGTATTATTTTTATCTGAATTAACTTGTATGATCAGAAACAATTGTTTTATGACAAAATAAAGATCATAATGATTTGAGATTGATATTTGTCCAAATAGTCGTAACTATTAGAATTACTTTAGAAAACAGCTTTAGTTTTTAAATCTCTTGCTTAATAATTTTTAAAATATTAATAAAGTAGTATTATTTTATTCCAGATACGTTATTAATTGAAACAATTGTGTTATGACAAGACAAAAAGTTAAAACAATTTTAAATAGATAATTGTTCAAATAGTCATATCTAATTAAAATTGTTCAGTAAACAGATTTATTTTTTTAAATCTCTTGCTTATTAATTTTTCGAATGTTAATACAGTAGTATTATTTTATTCCGAATAAGTTTGTATGAACTAAAATAATAGTTTTATGACTAAAGAAAAGGTTAAAACGATTTGAAATAGATAATTGTCCAAATAGTCTTAACTATTTAAATTGGTTTGACAAACATTTTTTTTTTTAAAATCTCTTACTTATTAATCTTTAGAATATTATTAAATTAGTATAATTTTAATCGAATAAGCTTATGTGAAAAGAAACAATTGTTGTATGACAAAATAAAGATCATTACAATTTGAGATAGATAATTGTTCAAATAGTTATAACTATTTGAATTGGTTTAGTAAATAGATTTAGTTTTTAAATCTCTTATTAATTTTCAAAATATTAATAAATTTGTATTATTTTATTTTGAATAATTCTGTATGAATAGAAACAATTGTTTTACCACAAAACAAAAGGTCATAATAATTTAAAATAGATAATTGTTTAAATGGACATAACTATTTGAACTTGTTCAACAAACATATATATTTTTTAAATCTTTTACGTATTAACTTGCAAAATATTAATAAAGTAGTATTATTTTATTCTGAATAAACTTGTATGAATAGAAATAATTGTTTTATGACAAAACAAAAGATCCTAACTTTGTGAAATAAAAAATTGCTCAAATAGTCATAATAATTTAAGCTTACTTAGTAAACATATTCATTTTATAAATCTTTTATTTATTAATTTTTGAAATATTAATAAACTAGTATTATTTTATTTCAAATAAGCTTGTATGGATAGAAACAATTTGTTTATCACAAAACAAAAGGTTATAACTATTTGAAATAAATAGCAAATATTCAAATGAGAACTCTAAAGGCCGAAGGGGGGGAAAGGTTCAATGTGAACAACACTTGAACATAGATTAGTCGATCCTAAAAGATGGGGGGAGTTAGTCCAATAGTGTATTGAGTGCGAGCTTTGAAAAGGAATCGGGTTAAAATTCCTAAGCCAGAACGCGGAGGCTAATGGCAACGTTAGGGAGTTTGGAGTCATCGGTAGGGGCCTCGGGAAGAGTTATCTTTTTGTTTAACTGCCTACCCTCCTTAGAAATGGCTCAGTTGGAGGTAGGGTCTAATGGTCGAAAGAGCACCACACATCACGTGGTGTTTGGTGCACCCTCAACGGCCCTTGAAAACCTAAAGGATCATGCTATCCGTGTCCAGTTGTACTTATAAACCTATTAGGTTTCCAAGGTGAATAGCCTTTGGTCGATGGAATAATGTAGGTAAAGGAAATTGAACAAATGGATCTGTAACCTCGAGAAAAGGATTGGCTCTAAGGGCTAGGCACAAGGATCCCAATGTCAAACCCATCAGCTACTGGAGCACTACTTGAGTTGCTTCCATGGCGAGAGTAGGTCATCGCATGCTGAACAAGGGATGGACTGGGAAAGGCTCCCTCAAGGGCTTTTCTTGGATGATGAACAGTTGACTCAAAACTGATATAGACAAGGGGAATTTGATTGTTTAATTAAAAGAAAAGCATTGTGATGGTCATTACGAATGTTCACGCAATGTGATTTCTACCTAGTGCTTTGAGTGTCAATGTGAAGAAATTCAACCAAGCATGGGTAAATGACAGAAGTAACTATGACTCTCTTAAAGTAGCAAATGCCTTGTCATCTAATTAGTGATGCACATTAATGGATTAATGAGATTCCTATTGTCCCTGTCTACCATTTAGTGAAACCACAGCCAAGGGAACAGACTTGGTAGAATCAATAGAAAGAGAAGACCTTATTAAGTTGACTTTAGTCTAACTTTGTGAAATGACTTGAGAGGTCTAGGATAAGTGGGAGACCTCAAATGAAATTGAAATACCACTACTTTGAACATTATTTTACTTATTCTATGAATCAAAAGTAGGGCATGACCCTTTTTTCGGACCTACGACGGGCCTCAGTTAGTCAATCTAGGCAAAAAACATTCTTAGGTGGGGAGTTTGGCTGGGAAGGTAAATTTGTTAAAAGATAATATAGGTGTCTTAAGATGAGCTCAATGAGAACAAAAAACATATGTGGAACAAAAGGGTAAAAGCTCATTTGATTTTGATTTTTGCTATGAATATGAATTATGAAAGCATGGCCTATCAATCCTTTATACCTTTGAAATTTGAAGCTAGAGGTGTCAGAAAAGTTACCATAGGGATAACTGGCTAGTGGTAGCTAAGCATGCGTAGCAACATTGCTTTTTGATCCTTCGATGCCAACTTTTCCTATCATTATGAAGCCAAATTTACCAAGTGTTGGATTATTCACCCATTAATAGAGAACATGAGCTGGGTTTAGACTATCGTGAGATAGGTTAGTTTTACCTTATTGATGGTAGTGTCACAATAGTAATCAACCTAGTAGAGAGGAATTGTTGATTCACAAAATTGGTCATCGTGCTTGGTTAAAAGTCAATGGTGCAAAGCTACCATGTGCTAGATTATGATTGAACACCTCTAAGTTAGAATCTAGGCTAAAAGTGATGCATGCGCTTGTCACCCGATTGTCAACCCATAGTAGAAGCCTATGGCCCCCAAAGGTACATGTTGTAGGTGCAACCTCTGAGGTGAACAAATTATGCGAGCCTCCTTAGAGCTTAATTCCCACAAAACGACAGGTAGAATCCTTTGTAGATGACTTAATTATGTGATGGAGTACTGTAAGTGGTAGAGTGGCCTTGCTGCCACTCTGCCATGATCCACTAAGATTTAGCCCTTTGTTGCTTCAATTCATCCCTTCCTCTCACACCCATTGAAGTCTATTCACTTTATTTTTTTAAACCGTACCTCTTTGGGGTAAGGGATGAATGGTGTTCTCCATTGCAATCAATTGGGCTGGTGGATGACATCCCTACCTCAAGCATCCAAGTAAATGACAACCAAATGCCTTCGGTATTTGTTATAGGAACAAGCTCACCCTTGGTGCAGCTGGCCCTTGGATCAGTTCTGCCTGCGCACCATTGATAGCAATTGGCCCTTGGTTTGTGCGGGCAATCACATCCAACACCATTGGCAGATGTTGGCCTATTATTTCCTCAAATACCATAAGCAAATGCTGGCCCCTTAGTTCAGGATGCTACATCAAACACCATCACTAGATGCTGGCACTTGTAAAAAATTATCAACCTACGAGACTCAAGTGCTTAACATAATTCTAGCTTGTCAAAGATTGTGCTATAGTATTAGGCATTTTAGAAGCCCAAAAATTTGATCTTCCCAGGACTATGTTTAGGCAATCCTGCACATGGGTTTGATTGTGCGCTCGCACCTTGAACATCAGTGCTAGCACTTGGGTTTGATTGTGTGATCGTACATTGCTCATAAGCGCATGTACCCAGACCTAGCTCGATTCTACCAAACTTAAAAACCTTGCTTGTGTCTCTGGAGTCTTGATTACTGTCCATACCATTGTTTTTGGTAGTTCCCTATGACCTAGGACTCTAGTAAGCCTTATGGCTTGGTTTGCTTGGTAGTCGAACCTTGTCATTCTAGAATTGAGACTGTTCCTCAACTTAGAGAGAACCCTTGGGCTTGGACTAGCTTGCTGACCATGACACATACACATGCCTCAATTCATCTAAGTGCTCACCAGCGCCTACACCTGAGCCTGGCTCAATTCTATAAAACTTAAACACTATGCCTAAGCCTCTAGAGTCTTGATCACTGCCCATACCACTATTTTAGGCTAGTGCCCCTCAACCTAGGCCTCTAGTAGGCCTTAAGGTTTGGTCCCCTTGGCAATCAAACCCTTTTCTATTAGAACTAGAACTGCTCCTTGACTCGGAGAGAACATTAGGTCATGGATCAGCGTTTAGACCATGACACATGCACTTGCCTTGACCACCATTAAGACATGTTGGCCCTTAGTTTTTGCACATGCTTTGACGTCTATCAACACATGCTAGCCTTTTGTATAAGTAGTTCCCTTGAACACCATTGGCATATGCTGGGCCACACACCGAGTGTGATATCCTAGGCCTAGACCATATACCATGCACACTACTATCGAGCAGTTGGTGGGTTCCTGTACATCTTCACATTTTTACCATACGAATGCCATTTTAATGACTTGTCAATTCATCGAAACGTTCACTAGCACCTGCACTTAGGGTTGGCTCAATTTCTTAGAACCCGAACACTATGCTTGAGCCTTTAGAGTTTTGATCAATGCCTATACCACTATTCTTCGCTAGTGCCCCACAACCTGGGCCTCCAGTAGGTCTCAAGGCCTAGTCCCCCTAGTAGTTGGACCTTTTTCTGCTAGAATTGGAACTCTTCCTCAACTTAGAGAAATCCTTTGAGCCTGGACTAGCTTGCAAACCATGATATAAGTACATGCTTTGACCACCATTAGGATATGTTGGCCCTTGGTCTTGGCACATACTTCGATAACCAATAGCACATGTTGGCCCTTTGTGCGAGTAGTTCCTTTGAACACCATTGACACATGCTAGGCCGTGCACCACACATGAGTATCCTGGGCCCAAGCCTCACACAATGCATACCATGATTAGGCAGTCAGTGGGTTCCTACACATCTTCACATTTTCGCCATGCCAATGCCATTTTTATGGCCTATAAACTCACATAAGCACTCGCTAGTGCCCGCACTTAGGCTTAGCTCAATTTTGCCAAACCCAAACACTGTGCTAAAGCCTCTAGAGTCTTGATCACTACTCATACCACTGTTTTGGGCTAGTTCCTTATGACCTGGGCCTCTAGTAAGCTTCAAGGCCTAGTCCCCCTCGTAATCGAACCCTTTTTCTTATTAGAACTAGAATTGCTCCTTAACTCAAAGAGAACCCTAGGCCTGGATCAACTTATGAATTATGACACATGCATATGCCTTGACCACTATTAAAAGATACTGGCGCTTGGCCTTTATGCATGCTTTGACCATCATTGGCACATGCTGGCCCTTTGTGCAAGTAGTTCCCTTGAACACCAATGGCACATGCTAGGCCATACACCAAGAACAGGTATCCTGGGCTTAGGTCACATACTATGCATACCACAATTGAGTAGTAAATAGGTTCAGGCACATCTTTATATTTTTGCCATGCTAATGCCATTTTTATGGCTTGTAAATTCATATAATGCTTACTTACTCCTGCACCTTGGCTTGGCTTATTTCCACTAAACTTGAACATCGTGGTTGAGCCATTAGAGTCTTGATCACTGCCTTTACCATTATTTTAGGCTACTTCCCTATGACCTAAACTTCCAGTATGCCTCAAGGCCTAGTCTCTCTGGCTATCAGACTTTGTCTTTCTAAAATTGGAACTGTTGCTCGACTAAAAAAGAGCCTCTAGGCCTAGACTAGCTTACAAACCATGGCACATGCACATGCCTCGACTACCATTGGGACATGTTGGCCCTTGGTCTTAGCACATGCTTCGACCATCATTGGCATATACTGGCTCTTTGTGCTAGTAGTTCCCTCGAACACCATCAGCACATGCTAGGCCTACACTAAGTATAGGTATCCTAGGCCATAGTCATGCACCATGTGCACCATAACCAAGCAGTAGGTGGGTTCAAGTGTCAAGGTTCATAAGCTAGTACAAGCCAAAGTGTTCTCTCTAAGTTAAGTAGCAGTTCAACTTCTGGCGAGATAGAGTTTGACATTTAAGGGGACCATGCCTTGAGGTTCACTAGATGTCTAGGTCATGGGGAACTAGCCCAAAATAATGGGGCAGATAGTGATAAAGACTCTAAAGGCCTAAGAAAGGTGTTTAGGTTGGGTAGGATTGAACTAGGCCCAAGGGTAGGCATTGATGAGCATTGCACCAGCATCCAATCGAACCTAGGTGAGAACATTGATGGTTAATGAGTAGGTACACGGTCGAGCCTTGGTATGGGCACACTTGAACACAATCTTGGGAGGATCAATTTTTAAGGCTTCTAGAAGGCCTGATATTCAGCATGATATTATCAAGTCAAAGATTGTGCAGCAACACCAATCCCTTAGAATCAAAAATTGTATCTTATCTCCTAAAATCATAGGATTCAAGCTAGTGTAATCCCTAGAGTTTAGAAATGTATCTTGGCACTAATTGTAAAAGGGACTCAGTTATAAATAGAGAGATTCTCATCTTCTTTGTACACACACTAGAACCATTGAGTAATAACATCCTTACTTTTGCCTTAAACTTTATTTTATTCTTTTGTTAGCCTTTCTGTAAGCACTTATTGTGGCCTTTCATTTCGTAACATACTAGGTGACCAAGCCTTGTAGTCTAAAGTGTCCATGCACCGTTTCTTATGTTAGGCTAATTTGGGATGCAAAAAAGTCCATTCTTGAGTCTTGAAGCTGTGTGAACTTGAAGCTTGAGTCTCGACCAGTGACACAAGCACATCTTCATATTTTTGCCATGCAAATGCCATTTTTATGGCTTGTAAATTCATAAAATGCTAACCAACACCCGTACCTAGGCTTGGCTCAATTCTGCCAAACCTGAACATTGGGCTTAATCCTTTATAGTCTTGATCACTGCCTATAAATTCATAAAATGCTAACCAACACACATACACACCCCTAGGCCTAGCTCAATTCTGTTAAACCTGAACACTAGGCCTAAGCCTCTAGAGTCTTGATCACTACCTATTCCATTATTCTAGGCTAGTTCCCCATGACCTGGACCTCTAGTACACCTCAAGGCTTGGTCCCTCTAGCTTTCAGACCTTGTCCTACTAGAATTGGAACTATTTCTCTACTCAAAAATAACTCTTGGTTTTGGACCAGCTTACAGACTGTGACATATGCACATGCCTCAACTACCATCAAGACATGTTGGCCCTTGGTCTTGGCACATGCTTTGATTACCAATGACACATGTTGGCCCTTGGTGTAATTCCCTCAAATATTATTGGCACATGTTGGGCCATGCATCATGCAGACCATGACTGGGTAATAGTTGGGTTCAAGCACATCTTCATATTTTTACCATGCCAATGCCATTTTTATGGCTTGTAAATTCATATAACAGTCCTCTATGCCTTCATGTGAAGTTTCATGGCAAGATGACTCATTTTTTGTTTTTCATGATTTTTAAAATTTTTCATGGTTTGGGATTTTTTTAATCATTTTAAAAGGATTTTTGGCCTTAAATTTAGTATACATGATCCTTGTATTTTTGTAGGCATCCATAAAAAAATTTAGCTAAGAACTCGTAGTGTAGAAGATCTTATGGCCATTTGAAAAAAGCATCCCCATTTTAAACACTTGAATGGCTACTGGTTGCAAACCTGTAAAAGCTCTTATGCTTTTTTAAGGGGTTGTGAGTTGTTGAGGTTCCTTGAGGGATAAGGGGTATATAATGGCTAAGGACTAGCGCTCATTATACATCATGTGCACACACCCCCTGGCCCCTTTTCCTAATTGTTGAAACCCTCAATGCCATTGACTAGGTTCTCCAACAATCTTTCGGTGATGGTGCCCTAGGCAAAAAAAATGGCACCAATATATGCCTGAGCCTAGCATGTGCATTAGGGCCCAAAATCAAACTTTAGCCAAGGCCTCGACCATCATTAGCACATGGTATAGGCACATACTGACATATGGTACGGGCACATGCCTTGATCATCATCAGCACGAGCTGGCCTTTAGTAAGGGCACCTACCTCGACCACCACTGGCACTAGCTAGCTTTGGTATGGGCAATTGCCTTGACCACCATTGGTATATACTGGCCCTTGGTGAAGGCACATGCCTCGATCAATATTAGTAGAAAATGGTAGTTACCTCAAACACCATCGACATATACTGGCCCTTGCTATGAGCACTTGCCTTGAACACCATCAGCACATGTGGGCCTTGGTGTGGGCACATGCCTCAACCACCATCAACACCTACAAACCCTTGTGCAAGATATGCCTGTTTGAAAGAAGTTCCCTATTATAGACACTTTAATGTCTACCACTAACATATCTGTAAAATCTATCATGCCTTTTAAGGGTGATTGTTTGGTCCCCATTTTTCCCTCAATGAGGGAATAGGTGTTCATGATAGGCTTGTTGTTGCAAACATCCATGGTAATGTCTCTAGAGCAAAATCCAAGCCATGCACGCCTTCTGGTTATGTTATCAAGTAACTAGTTGCTTTAGTGTCCTATAAGAGCTCATAGCCTTAACTGGTTGGTCTGCATATGGAAAAAAGGCTCAGTTGTGCCAAGCTCAAGCCCATGCCTACGATTGATGCTCCCTTAAACCCTAGACCAATCCTTAAATCGGGTAATATCTTCTTAAAGTGGTACAAGCAGAAGCTGCAGTCATTGGCTTAGTCTGGCCAAGTCTCTTGAGTATTTGGCAGTCTTATGGTCTCTTATCATCGACCATAAAAATGCCTTGGCTTGGCCAAGCCCATGCATGTAGCCCATGCTACCAAAGACTCTAGGATCAAATCCCTAAATCAAGCAACATCCCCTTAGGGTGGTGGTTACAGAGGTTTCGTGTGTTGTCTCAGCTAGACCAAGCATTGGTGGTGTCGTGCCATTGTTGCCTATTGGATGGCAAGGGTAGTCTTATGGCCCTTGCTTATGTTTTTCCCATGCCAAGTGGTTGTGGCATGGCCTCATATATTATTTCCTCCTCTCATTCATCGAGTAATTGATTGGGTGGGCTGTGGACTAGTGTGCATGGATGCTACCACTTGTATGTAACAGGCAGATGAGTGATGTTATGATTATGCATGTTGGCAGGCTCCATACTCGATGCATCAAATTGTCAACCCACCATCTTTTTCAATCTCCCCCTACGTGGTTATTGTACCTTAGGGGTGCAATCAGGATCTTATGCTACATACCTAAATTGATGTAATTGGATATCTTGCAATCCATCATTCTTCTTGTATCTTTAAGGGCTATGGGTTAAACCTCAATCACATGTTGTGTCCTAAGCGTGCCACCCAAACCTTTATAGCCACATTGGTGCACTAGTGTTTGATTGTGCTATTGGATGTGGAATGTTTTATGGGTATAGGCTTTCGACCCTTGCACATCTATTGTTATGCATTTTACGAGCTTGACACGCATGATGCTTATGCTTTATGTTAGCTATCTCCGTCACTCAGTCAGTGCATTGAGGCCCATGCCGTGCCAACATCCTAAAGGAATGCTACTTGGTTAATCTTGCCAAGTAGTCATATACTTGTCTCAAAGATTAAGCAATGCTTATGTAAGTTTGAACTAATTTAGACAGTGAAACTATGAATGGCTTATTAAATCAATTATAGGTTATTTGATGGTATCTACTACTAGGATAATTATAGTAATTCTAGAGCAAATATGTGCAACAAACCCTAACTTTTGGAAGGGATGCATTCATTAGATAAAAGGTCTACACAGGCTTTACCCATTACTCTGATGATTCATGATAACTGATAGATCACATAGCCTATATGTCAAAATGCATCATTCAAAATTTTGCCCTATCAACTTTTGATAGTAGGATAATGGCCTACTATGGTGGTGATGGGTGATGGAGAATTAGGGTTTGATTCTAAAGAGGGAGCCTAAGAAATGTCTACCACTTCTAAGGAAGGCAGTAGGTGCATAAATTACCCAATCCTAACATAGGGGGTAGTGAAAATAAACAACAATACCAAGCTTTATAGGTCTAGTAATTGGAATAAGTACAATCTAAATCCCTTAATGGGGATCCATTGGAAGGTAAGTCTAGTGCTAGCAGCTGCGGCAATTCTAGCTCCAATAGCATATATTTAAGTTTTTGTAATTAAAAAGCTTATAGTTGAAACTAGGATTGGGTCGTGTGGTCCACCTCATAGTGAGCACCAAGCTACTCTTCCCTACTACTGGTGAGGCATTCCTAGTCTTAATTGGCCAAGTCATTCCTCTAACATTGTTACTTTGAAAAAATTAGAGTGCTCAAAGTAGACTTGTGCTTGTATACATTAGCATGGGATAACATCATAGGCTTTCAGTCTTAATGTGTTAGCCTTCGAGATAAAAGTAATGATTAACAAGGACAATTAGGGGCATTCAAATTTCATAGTTAAAGGTGAAATTTTTGGATTTATGAAAGATGAACAATTGCAAAAGCATTTGCTAAGGATGTTTTCATTAATCAATAATGAAAGTTAAGGCTCAAAGATGATCAAATACCATCCTAGTCTCAACCATAAATGATGTCAACCAGGGATCGATGGATATTACTTTTAGAACTCCACCAGCACCTTATGAGAAATCAAACTCTTTGGGTTCCAGGGGAGTATGGTCGCAAGGTTGAAACTTAAAGGAATTGATAAAAGGGCATCACCAAGAGTAGAGCGTATGGCTTAATTTAACTTAAGAAAGGGAAACTTACTAGGTCTAGACATAGTAAGGATTGATAGATTGAGAGCTCCTTTTTTATTCTATGGGTGGTGGTGCATGGCCGTTCTTAGTTGGTGAAGTGATTTGTCTAGTTAACTTCATTAAAGAACAAGACCTTTGCCTGCTAACTAGGTATGCGAAGGTGATCCTTCATGGCTAGCTTCTTAGAGGGACTATGGCCACTTAGGCTAAGGAAGTTTGAGGCAATAATAGGTCTATGATGCTCTTAGATATTCTTCACCACACACTTGCTACATTGATGTATTTAAAGAGTCTATAGCCTTGGCTAACAAGCTTGGGTAATCTTTGAAATTTCATTGTGATAGGGATAGATCATTGTAATTATTGGTTTTTAACAAGGAATTCCTAGTAAGTGTAAGTTATCAACTCATGTTGAGCATGTCCCTACCTTTTATACACCACCTATTGCTCATACCGATTGAATGGTTTGATGAAGTGTTCAAATCATGGTGACATGGACAATTTGCTACTTGTGACATCATGGGAAGTCCAATGAACCTTATCATTTAGAGGAAGGAAAAGTCGTAACAAGGTTTCAGTAGGTGAACATACAAAAGGGTCATTGCCCAAAGGATCATTGTTGAAACCCACTTAATGAATGACTCATGAACACATTAATGAAACACCAAAAGGGTGAGGGTGCCTTCATGCCCTAAGCCTTTTTTAGCCTCAAGTGGGTGTGACACTTCATTCTACCTCTTGGAGGGGTGAAATGATTGGTATTACTGCCTACGACTGAATAACAAAGCCATAGTGTGAATTGTGCCAAAGAACTAGAATGTACCATCATCATCCTGTTTGTGATGTGTGCATAGTCAGCATTGTGACTCTTTTTGTCATGAAAAACCAAAAATGACTCTCGACAATGGATATCTCAACTCTTACATTGAAGAAGAATGTAGTGAAATGCCATACTTGGTGTGAATTGCAAAATCTTGTGAACCATCGAGTCTTTGAATGCAAGTTATGCCCCAAGCCATTAGGTTGAGGGCACGCTTGCTTAGGTGTCATGCACTGTCACCCCCTCTAAACTCCCATCCATTAAGCTCTAGGTGAAAGGGGTGGAAGATGGCCTCTTGTGATCTTGTCGATCATGGTTGGCCTAAAAGTGAATCCCTAGCAATGATAGCGCTGTAACCATTAGTGGTAAAGCCCTTAATGTGCCTCATCTTTGATGACATGTACTTGTTGTCCACCCAGACCTTATTAGATCCCCTACATCACTTGGTCGATGCTCGCATCATGACCTCAGGTTAGGTAAGATTAACCATTAAGTTTAAGCATATCAATAAGTGAAATAAATGAAAGTAACCAAGATTCTTCTAGTAGTGGCGAGCAAACTAAGAATAGCCCAGCTTGAGAATTGGACACCTTCAGTGTCTAAATTATAGTATGGAAAAGTGTCCTCAATGGTAGACTAGGCCCAAGTACCCTAAAAAAGGGTGCCAAGAGGGTGAGAGCCTTATTGTTCCTAGACCCTTTCATAGCACTAGGCATTGTCTGTGAGTTGGGTTATTTGGGAATGCAATCCTAGTCAAGGGGTAAATTCTATCCAAGGCTAAATATGGGTGAGAGACTAATAGCAAACAAGTACCATGAGGGAAAGATGAAAAAGACTTTGAAAAAATAGTCAAAAAATGCTTAAAATTGTCAAAAAGAAAGTAGATGGGGGTCGACAATGCACCTTGATCAGTTGTGGAATAGTGAGAGCCGATTCACTGATCAGCTCAAGGCATAGATTGACATGGGTCATGATGGTGGCCCAAGCCTAGGCTATTGATATGCCTATAAAGATGTTATCACCATGATCATGGAATGTAGCACACATCATCTCGGTGTGCCTTAACACTGGCATGCTCTACGAATTAGCCTGTGGTTTCACCATCTGACCCATTTTCAAACACAGACCAAAGAGTCTAACATGTGTGCTAGTCAATGAGCTAAAAAACCCATAAGGTGCAAGGAAGTTGATTGGCGGGATCTCTCACAGGTGCACCACTGACTGACCTTGAACTTTGTTACAAGGGTTCGAGTGTGAGCTGCCTGTTAGAACCCAAAAGATTGTGAACTATGCCTAAATAGGCAAAGCCAGATGAAACTTTGGTGGAGGCCTACAGTGATAATGATGTGCAAATCATTTTTATGACTTAGGTATAGGGGTGAAAGACTAATCGAACCATCTATAGCTGGTTCCCTCTGAAGTTTCCTTTAAGATAGTTAGAGCCCTTGGCATGTTCTATAGGGTAAAGCCAATAATTAGAGACATTGGATGGACAACGCCCTCGATCTATTCTCAAACTATAAATAGGCAAGATGGCATGTGTCACTAGCTAAGCTTTCTCTTAATGAAGTAATAAACCATGTGGCATTTGGATGGATGCTTCCCCACAAGTAGCCAATGATAGTTTGATATCTAAATAGGCAACTAACAAGCCACAAATTAATCTCAAGAATATATAATGATATATTGGGCCATATTAGGAGCACACTAAGGCAACCTTCGATGTTCCCATAAGAGAAAATTTGTTTTATTAATATCAAGAAAGTACAACAAGCATAAAAAGAGCACCGAGTCTTCCCACCATCGTCGGGCCCAGAGAGGCAACTCTAGATAGGTGGTCTAACATGTACCTTAGTCAGTGAGGTAGCCCAATAATATGTCGATTGCTTAACCCCTCGGAAGAGATTAAGAGATTTTATACTGATGCTACTAAGAACCATTAAAAAGTTTGAAATGGGGGCAGTTTTTCTAAGCCAATGAAATCTACCCTCATTTTTGTCACCTTTACTTAGTCATGGCCCTATATATGGGTGACTCATTACATCCTATGCTCAATTGTGGCCCAATACAAGGTTGGCTCATGACATCCTCCCCTACCTATTTTGTCGATGACCTCATTAACTTTTTGGCATAGAATTCTTCAATCTTTTGCTTGAATGCTTGGAGGACATGATCTCTCTCTTAACTAGTTTCTTCTAGTCCTAAGCTCTCCCACTCCACTAAATATTCGTGAACTATTCTTTGAGATACTCAAGATACCTTGTCAACTAAAATCTCTTTAACTCAATGTTCTGATGGTGGCTTCATGGTAATGGCAACTCTAGTTGTTCACCTCAACTTGTATCTGTGGGGTTTGCATGATAGGGCTTTAAGTTGTTCACATGGAACACTGGGTGCACCTTCATCCATTTTGATGGGTCAATTTTATAAAAGGCATTCCTAACTTTGGAAAGGATCTTCACTAGACCCTCATACTTATGCTCCAACCTATGATCCTGCTTCTTTAGGAAACTAGTTTGTTCAGGCACTAATCTGATAAAAACAAGATCACCAACTTTGAATTGCTGTGCCTTTTGACCCTTATTGCCCATTTCTTCATATGGTTCGATGCCTTCTCTAAGTCTACTTGCATAATTTCTGTGTTTTGTATTGATTTTTTGCTAAGGTTGAAGGCTCGTGGATTTTTCGCTCGATATGGCTCAAGGGATGTATGTAGTGGTCTTTGTAGTTATTTAGTGACCACTTCAAATGGACTTCTTTTTATGGAAGAACATTTGTTGGAATTAAAATAAAATCGAGCTACGTCCAACAATAAAGGCTAACTTTTTTGATTAGCTTGAACAAAGTGTCTTAAGTATTCCTCTAATAACCTATTAAATCATTTAGTTTGACCATTAGCTTGCAAGTGATAACTTGAAAAGATGTTGAGCTGAGATACCAAGATCTTGAAAAATTCTCTCAAGAATGACTAGTGAATCTTGGATCCCTGTCACTAACAATGTTTTAAGAAAGGCCCTAATACTTGATTACATGTTTAAATATTATTCAAGCCATATCTTCCATGATGTAATACTTTTGGGCGAGAATCAATTTAGCATATTTAAAAAAATGGTCAATCTCTACTAGAATAGACATAAGATCACTAACCTTAGGAAGGCCCAATATGAAGTCAAGGGAGAAACTTACCTAAAGTTTTGTGGGCATAAGTAATGGTTCAAGTATGCCTATTGATTTCTTTTTTCAACTTTGTCCTGTTGGCAAATGAGGTAAGTCTTTGTATAGTCCATCACATCTTACCATATACGAGGCCAATAATAGTTTTGTTTTAGTAAAGCTAAAGTACGTTGCCAACCAAGATGACCCACCCATGGTGTATCATGGCATTCCCTAGCATCTATCTTAGACCTCCTACTTTTGGCATAAACAACTAAGGACCTTTTATCAATAAGACCCTATTTTCTTGCCAAAAGTACTTGGACTTCCCTTTTCCTACTAGCTCCAAGATGGCACTGGCTTGTGGATCTTTCTTCAGATTATCTTCAATTAGCTTCTGAATATCTGTTGTGACTTTACTAGCTACCATCAGGGCAATTCTCCTAAGGGTAGCTAGCTTTGCCTATATATTCAATGCATCTACCACTTGATTGGTTATTCTAGTTGTGTGCTCAAAACAAAATTCAAATTCAGCTAGAAACTCTACCATCTAGCTTGCTTAGCCATGAGCTTCAATTAGGTGAGAAAATGACTAACCAAAATATTGTCTATCTTAACTACGAATTGTGAACCTAACAAATAATGTCGACATGGTTTCAAACAATGGATTACCATTAGAAGTTCTTTCTTTTGAGCCATATATTACTTTTTAGCTTCGCTTAACTTTTGACTTTAAAATGCTATAAGATGCCATTCTTGTAAAAACACTCCCCCAATAGTGAAATTAGATGCATTTGGTTAAACTTCAAAAAGCTTCCTAATGTAAGAAAGAGTTAAGACAAGGTCCTTTATCATGGCTTTCTTCAAGCCCTCAAAAGCCTCTTGACATTCACTTGTCCAACACCAGTTATGCTTCTTTTTCAATAGCTTAATGAGAGCCATGATTCTAAGATAGTATCCTTCCACAAATCTCTTATAATAGTTGGCTAACCCCAAAAATGAGTGGAGTTCACCTAACATTCTTTGGTGTTGCCCAATCCTTGATAGCCCTAACTTTTTCATGTTCATTCGAATGTGGCCTTGTTCAACATTATAGCCTAAGAAGTGAATTCATGTTTGAGCAAATGCACTTTTTTATCATTTAACATACAATTGATGGTCTTGTTGTATTTGAAACATAAGATATGGGTGCTTTTGGTACTCTTCCAAGGTAGAGCTATAGACCAGTATGTTACCTAAATAGATGACCAAAAACTTGTCAAGATAGTCATGGAGCACTTGATTCATCAAGGTACAAAATATGGCAGGGGCATTAGTCAATCCAAAAAGCATAACAAGAAATTCAAATGCACCATACTATGTTACACAAGTGGTTTTTGGCTCATCTCTTTTAGCAATTCTAACTTGGTGATAGCCAGATCTCAAGTCCAATTTGGAGAAGCATTTGGCCTAGCTTAGTTGATCAAACAAATCTGCAATAAGAGGAATAGGATATTTGTTTCTCATAGTGACTTTGTTCAATGCCCTATAGTCCATACATAACCACAAACTCTCATTAATCCCATCTTTGTAAATTGGCATAGCAATATAAGAAGGCTCCCTTCTCTTTACTCATTTCTTGAATTGTAATGTTGAAATCATTTTCTTCCTATTCTTATGGAGGATTGTGGTTGACATAACACATAATCTTTCCCCCAAGAACAATAAACAACTAGCAGTAGGGATTAGGATTGCCTGAGCCAACATCATGAAGCCCAATCCTAGGATAACATCAAAGTCATCCATGAGGGAAATCATGAAGTCTACGTTTCCATCCCATTGCCCTAACTTGCTCATCACACTCTTTGAGCTTCCATTGATCACAAAGGCTGACGAGTTAACTGCTTTCATTTGCCCACAGTGTTTATTAACCTAGGGACCGCACCTTTTTGCTTTCTCTGGTGTGATGAACGTATCAATTACACCAATATCTACCATGGCTTTTATGGTTTTACCATTGAGTACTAGGTCTACATACATCGAACCTCTCATAGATTCTTTCTTTATCATGTTTAGTTGGGTACAAAAGGCATTAAGAAACCATATTGAGCCCATCCATGATGGCTCCTATTTAATTTCTTCAATATTTTTGACTACTTTGGAAGACTCTTGCAAGGAGGCCTTCAAAGCATTAAAGGCACTTCTACATGGGCATTTGGCCACCTAATGTGACCCCTTGCATAAGAAACAAGCTGGTAGTTGCTTCAGATTGAAATTTGATACATTGTTTGCCTTGGGTTGGGTGTTGTCTCAAGTAGAAGGCATCTTATCTAATCCTTCATTGAAGGGCCTATCTCTTTTGACCATCTTTCTACCATTCCCAAAGTTGGAGTTATTGCCACATGATAGATGGTTCTTTCATTTTGAGGGGGCATTGTTATATTCACTAAGACGTTTGGTGGCAGCCATGGTCGTGGCCACATCTTGCACCTTTTATCTTTGTAATTCCATCCTAGCCCAAGGTTTGAGGCCCTCTAGGAATTAGAACATCTTGTACTTTTTAGACTTGTCTTTAATGTCCAGCTTCAAGGTAAAAAAGCTCTTTAAAAACTCTCACATTATTCTTGTTTACACTAATTCTGGAAGCATCATTGGGGCCATATTCTCCACATTCTCAGGGAAGAAGTCATTTTTCAACTCTTGCTTAAGATTTGCCCAAGTTTTAATAGGGCATTCATTACTTACAAATTTTGAACACCACTATAGCTTGGCATCCATGGCAAGGTATATTGAAGCCATTGCAACTTTATCTTCCTTTGATTATGTGTGCATAGCTAAAAGAATTGTTCTATGTCAAACAGGAAGTTTTCAAGCTCTTTGACATCTTTTGCCCCCTCATTACATCGAGGCTTTGGCACTTTGGCCCTTTTCCCTTTCTCCACGAGCTAAAACTTGACCTGGCCATAGCCATTTGTAGCATACTCACTTGGGCCCTACACTCCTCAAACTCTCTCTAGAGGGCACTCAAGGCATCTTTGGTCTCCTCACCCAAGCTATGTAGAGTATCAGACAACTCTCACTGGGATATCTTGATCCCCTTTAGTGGATCATGAGTTACCATATGAGCTTTTAAGGTAGCCACCATGGCCTTAAGCTCCTCGATCCTTTGTTGATCATTAAATCCACCACTTGTAGCCATTTTATCAATTTTCTAGCACTTCTCAATTATGCTCTAATACCACATGCCATAGGCTAAGCTCTCACATAATGAAGTAATAGATTGTGTGGCACTTGGATGGATATTTCCACACAAGACAGCCAAGGATAGTTTGATATATGAATAGGCAACCAACAAGCCACAAGTTAATCTCAAGAATACAGAACAATATATCGGCACATAATGGGAGCACACCAAGGTAACCCTTAGTGTTCTCATAAGAAAAAATGTTTTATTAACATCAAGAATAGTATAATAAGTACAAAAAGAGCATTGAGTCTTCCTACCATCGTCGAGTTTAGAGGGGTAGCCCTAAATGGGTGGTCTAGCACATAGGCAACCAACAAGCCACAAGTTAATCTCAAGAATACAGAACAATATATCGGCACATAATGGGAGCACACCAAGGTAACCCTTAGTGTTCTCATAAGAAAAAATGTTTTATTAACATCAAGAATAGTATAATAAGTACAAAAAGAGCATTGAGTCTTCCTACCATCGTCGAGTTTAGAGGGGTAGCCCTAAATGGGTGGTCTAGCACATACCTTAGCTAGTGATATAGCCTAACAATATGTCGACTGCTCACCTCTCTAAAGAGCTTAAGAGATTTTACACCTATGCTACCATGAACCATTACAAAGTTTGAAATAGGGACACTTTTTCCTAGCCTATGAGATTTACCCTCCACTTGTCACCTCTACTCAATCATGGCCTTATACATGGGTGGCTCATGACATCCTATGCTCGATCATGGCCCTATACAACGTTGGCTCATGATAGTGTGGTTGCTTCATTTAGCTGTGCCATAGAATCGAGAGCTCTAAGTAGGCCATTTTTGGTAAGCAAAATTGGTGATAAGAGACGAACTAAAAGCCAAGTTATGGTGTCCAATTATGCTCTAACCTAGAACCCATAAGGGGTGTTGGTCAATTAAGACAGAAAGATGGTGTCATGGAAGTCAAAATCCACTAAGGAATGTGAAACAAGTCACCTACCAAATCAACTAACCCAAAAAATGGATAGCACTTAAGCATGTGACCTATACCCAGCTATTAGGGCAAGGGCCAAGCCTTGATGAGTAGGAGGACACAGTAGTCACCACAAAACCCAGGGTGTGAACCTAGGTGGGGTGACCATCAGTGCAAATCTTGGTGGTAGTAGCCAATATTCAAATGAGAACTTTGAAGGCCAAAGAGAAGAATGGTTCCACATGAATGGCACGGGTTAGTCGATTCTAAAAGAAAGGGAAAGCTCGTCTGATAGCATGTCTAGCATGAGTTTCAAAAGGGATTTAGGTTAAAATTCCTTAATTACGATGCAGTAGCTAATGACAACATTAAGAGTTTGGAGAAGTCGATGGGGGCCTTAGGAATAGTTATCTTTTTTGTTTAATGGCTTGCTTACCTTAGAAATGGCTTAGTTGGAGGTAGGGTCCAACAACCAAAAGAGCACCACATGTCTTATGGTGTCAAGTGTGCCCTTAGTGGCCCTTGAACATCTAGAGGACCAAGTGCCATCCATGCCTAGTCGTACTTATAATTGCATCAGGTCTCTAAGGTGAATAGCTTCTAGTTGATGGAACAATATAGGCAAGGGAAGTTGCAAAATGGATCCATAACCTTGGGAAAAGGACTGGCTCTAAGGGTTGGGCACTAGGGTCCCAATCTCAAACCCATCAGCTATCGATACATTGCTCAATCTACTTTTATGGTGAGAGTAGATTGCCATGTACTGGTCAAAGGGATTGGGAATTGCTCCCTCGGGGGCCTTTCCTTAGTGAGAGCAATCAAATTAGAATTGGTATAGACAAAGGGAATCCAACTATTTAATTAAAACAAATCAATGCAATGGTTTTTACATATGCTCACATAATGTGATTTCTACCCAGTGTTCTAAATGTCAAAGTGAAGAAATTCAAACAAGCACGGGTAAATGACAAGAGTAACTATGAACCTTTTATTGTAGCCAAATGCCTCATTATCTAATTAGTGTTTCACATGAATGGATTGATGAGATTCCCATTATCCCTGCCTACTATCCATCAAAACCATAGCCAAGGGAATAGGCTTGGAAGAAACAGCAGGGAAAGAAAACCTTGTTGAGCTTGACTATAGTCTAACTTTGGGAAATGACTTATCGGTGTAGGATAAATGGAAGGCCTTGAGTGAAATTGAAATACCACTACTTTAATGTTATTTTACTTATTCCATAAATTGGGGGCGAGGCATGACCCCTTCTTTTGGACCCAAGGTAGGCCTTGGTCAATCAATCTGGGCATAAGACATTGTCAAGTGGGGATTTTGGCAAGGGTAGCACATTTGTTAAAAGATAACACAGGTGTCCCAAAATGAGCTCAACAAGAACAAAAATCTCACATGGAACAAAAGGGTAAAGGCTCATTTGATTTTGATTTCTAGCATAAAAATGAACCATGAAAGCGTGGATTATAGATCCTTTAGACCTTTAGAATGTGAAGCTAGAGGTGTCAAAAAAGTTATCATATGGACAACTAGCTTGTGGCAGCCAAGTATTTATAACGATGTTGCCTTTTGATCCTTTGATGTTGGCTATTCCTATCATTGTGAAGCAGAATTCACCAAGTTGTTGGATTGTTCACCCACCACTAGGGAATGTGAGCTGGGTTCAGACTGTCGTGAGGCAAGTTAATTTTACCCTACTAATGGCAACATTGCACTAGTAATTCAACCTAGTATGAGAAGAACTAGTGGCATAAAGCTACCATGCGTTGGATTATGACTGAATGACTCTAAGTCAAAATCTGAGCTAGAAGTGACACACGTGCCCATCACTCAATTGTCGACCCATCATAGGGGCACAAGCTAGCCTTTTGTGAGTAGTTACCTTAAACACCATCAACACATGCTGGGTTGCACACCATGCACCCCATGACCTGGTAGTAGGTGGGTTTAGGCACATCTATTATGCCAATGCCATTTTTATGGCTTCTAAATTCATATAAGCACTCACTAGCACTTGCACCTGGGTCTGGCTTAATTTTGTTAAAACTAAACAACGTGCCTAAGACTTTGGTGTCTTGATCACTACCTGTGCCATTGTTTTAGGCTAGTTCCCCATGACCTGGGCCTCTAATAGGCCTTAAGGTCTGGTCTCTTTGGTAGTTGGACCTTGTCTTACTATAATGCTCACTGACTTAGAAAGAACCCTTAAGCTTGGATCAGCTAGCGGACTATGACACATGCACATGCCTCGACCACCTTTGGGACATGTTGGCCCTTGGTCTTGGCACATACTTTGACCACCATCGACGCATGCTAGTCCTTTATGTGGGTAGTTCCCTCGAACACCATTGGCATATGTCGTGTTGCACACCACGTGTAGGTATCCTAGGCTTAGGCTGCTCACCTTGTACACCATGATTGGAAAGTAGAAGGGTTATGGCACATCTTAATTTTTCTTCCATGCCAATGCCATTTTTATGGCTTGTCAATTCATCTAAGTGCTCACTAGCACCCATACCTGGGCTTAGCTTAATTCCACTAAACTTGAACATTATGCCTAAGCCTCTAAAGTCTTGATCACTACCCATACCACTATTTTAGGCTAGTGCCTTATGACCAGGGCCTCTAATAGGCCTCAAGGCCTAGTCCCCTGGCAATCAAACCCTTTCTTGCTAAAATAGAAACTGCTTCTTGACTTAGAGAAAACCAATGGGCTTGGACCAACTTATAAATTGTGACACAAGCACATGCCTCAATCACCATTAGGACATGTTAGCCCTTGGTCTCTATACATGCTTGGACCACCATCAGCACATGCTAGCCCTTTGTATGAGTAGTTTCCTCAAACACCATCAACACATGCTAAACCATGCACCACATGCGAGTATGTTGGCCTTGGGCTGCTCACAATGCGCACCATGATTAGGCAATAGGAGGGTTTAGCCCCATTTTCATATTTTTGCAATACGAATGCCATTTTTATGTTTTGTAAATTCACATAAGCACTCACTAAGGCCTACACCTAGGCTTAGCCTAATTCTGCCGAACCTAAACATCATGCTTAAGCCTCTTGAGTTTTGATCACTGCCCGTACCAGTATTCTAGGCTAATTCCCTTTGGCTTAGGCCTCAAGGCCTGGTCCACCTGGCAATCAAACCATTTCCCACTAGAACTAATACTACTCCTTGACTTAGAGAGGACCCTTAAGCTTGGACTAGCTTGCAGGTAACACATATACATGCCTCGACCACCATTGGGACATGTTGAACCATGGTCTTCACAGATGATTTGACCACCATTGGCACATGCTAGAATGTACATCAAGCATAGGCATCTTAGGCTTGAACCATGCACTATGCGTACCATGATCAGGTAATAGGTAGGTTCAGGCACATCTTCATATTTCTACTTTGCCAATACCATTTTTATGGCTTGTAAATTCATATAATGCTCACCAGTGCCCGTACTTAGGTTTGGCTCAATTCTACCAAACCTAAACATCATGCCTGAGCCGCTGGAGTCTCGATCATTGCCTATACCACTATTTTAGGCTAGTTCCCTATAACCTGGACTTTCAGTATACCTCATGACATGGTCCCCTAAGCTATCAAACTGTGTCCCACTTGAACTGGAATAGGTCTTTGACTCAAAAAAAACCTATAGGCCAAACCAATTTGTCAACCATGGAACATGCACATGCCTCGAATGCCATTGAAACATGTTGGCCTTTTATCTCAGCACATGTTTCAACCACCATTGGCACATGCTAGGTCATACACCAAGCACGGGTATCTTAGGCTCAAGCCATGCACCGTGCACACCATGACTGGGTAATAGGTGGGTTTAGGCACATCTTCATATTTTTGCCATGTTAATGCCATTTTTATGGCTTGTAAATTCATACAAGGCCTCACTGGTGCCAGCACCTAGGCTTAGCTCAATTCTGCCAAACCTGAACACCATACCTAAGCCTTTGGAGTCTTAATCACTGCTCATACCACTATTTTGGGCTAGTTACCCATAGCTTGGGCCCCAAGTAGGCCTTAAGGCCTGGTCTCCTTGCCATTTAGGCCCTATCTTGCTAGAACTAGAACTATTCCTTGACTCAGAGAGAACCCTAAGGCTTGGACTAGCTTGTAGACTCTGACGTAAGCCCATCATTGACAACCATCAATACATGTTGGCCTTTGGTCATAGCACATGCTTCAACCACCATCGGCACATGTTTACCCTTTGTGCGGGTAGTTCCATCAATCATCATTGATATATGCTAGGCTGCACACCACATGCGAGTATCCTAGGCTTGAGCCGTGCATAATGCACACCACAATTGGGTAATAGGTGGGTTTAGGCACATCATATTTCTGCCATGCCAATGCCATTTTTATAGCCTAGAAAGAGATTGGTACCATTAAAATGGTGAACTCCAAGGAGGTTCTAGCCATTGGAGTAGTACGGGGAGTGGAGTTACAGCTTGGAGACTAGAAAGGTAGTGAGACGATAGAGGTAATACCCCTTAACGACTATGAGTTTGTGATTGGTTGGATTTCCTTATTTGGATTAACGCCCTCCTTGTGCCTTTTGCCAATTGTATTTGCATCTTAGATGCACGGTGCCAATGCCTAGTACCATTGAGGAGAGGGTCTGGAGTTGGGTCACGAGTGGTGTCAGCCATCCAATTTACCAAGGCAATAAGCAAAGAAAAAGACACCTTCTTGGCAGCCCTCAAGTATGATGAGCCAAGGGAAAAAGAGATCGAGTTACCCTTGGAAGTGTTGAAGACCTTTAGCGATGTGATGCTCGTAAAGCTGCCTAGCCAGCTACCACCTAAAAAAGAGGTGGACCACAAGATTGAGTTGGTGTTCGAGGCCAAGCCATTAGCTAGAGTCCCTTACCGAATGTCTCCACCAGAGTTGAAAGAGTTGAGGAAGTAGCTTAAAAAGTTAGTTGATGTTGGCTTCATCAGGCTATCGAAGGCACCATATGGTGCACCGATTCTATTCCAACATAAGCATGATGGGTCGTTGTGACTATGCATAGACTACAGGGCTTTGAACAAGCTGACCGTCAAGAACAAGTATCCTATCTGACTCATTACAAACTTTTTCGACCAACTTGGGAGCGCAAGGTGGTTCACCCAGCTAGATTTGAGGTCGGGCTGCTACTAAGTTAGGATTGCAGAGGGAGATGAGCCAAAGACAGTATGTGTCACTCTGTATGGTTCGTATGAGTTCCTTGTCATGCCATTCAAACTCACGAATGCCCCAGCAACATTTTGCACCTTTATGAACAAGTTACTTTAGTCATTCCTTGATTGATTTGTTGTGGTTTATTTGGATGACATTGTGATCTATAGTCAGACTTTGAGAGAGCATGTAGACCACTTGAGACAGGTGTTCAAGGTGTTATGGGTACACAAGCTATTTGTCATGAGGGAGAAGTGCTCATTCGCCTAGCAGGAGATCCCATTCCAAGGCCACATAGTGGGAGGTGGTAGGATACGCATGGATGAAGGCAAGGTGCACGCCATCCTGGAGTGGGAATCGCTAGCTAAGGTCATTGAGTTGAGATCAATCCTTGGGCTAGTTAACTACTACAGGCACTTCATCAAAGGTCACTCAGCAATAGCCACACCATTGACTGACTTGGTTAAAAAAAAGAGAGTATGGGAGTAGAGCACAAGATGCCATGAAGCTTTTGATAGGTTGAAGCAGGCTATGATCAAGGAGCCAGTCTTGGCTTTGCTAGACCATGCCAAGCTATATGAGGTGCATACAGATGCATCAGACTCTGTCATAGGGGCGTGTTGATGCAGGAGGGACATCCAATCGCATTCAAGAGCAGAAAGTTGAACGAGACTGAGTTTAAGTACACGATCCAAGAGAAAGAGATGACTGCAGTGGTGCACTGCTTGAGCACTTGGTGCCATTACCTGTTGGGGTCAAGGTTCATGGTTAGGATGGACAATGTGGCAACCAGCTACTTCCAGACGTAGAAGAAGCTATCCTCTAAGTAGGCGAGATGGATAGATTTTCTATGAAATTTGACTTTTAGATGGATTACAAGCTAGGTGGGCAAACCTGGTGGCAGACGCCCTGAGCAGGAATGCTAACCTTGCTACCATTAGCCAACCAAAGGGGTCACTGGTGCCGCGCATCAAGGAAGGACTTGCACATGATCTTACAGCTAAGGCTCTTATGGAGTATGCCCAGCAAGGTAAAACTAGGCGATTTTAGGTGCAGGATGGTTTGTTGTACTCCAGGGGAATAGACTGTTTGTGCCATAGCATGGGAAGCTCCGTAAGGAAGTTTTGCAAGAGTGCCATGATTCAAGGTGGGTTGGACACCCAAGAGTGAGCTATACCTTAACGCTAATCGAGGACTGGTACTTCTAGCCGTACATGAGGGACGATGTGGAGGCTTATGTGAAGACTTATCTTGTGTGCCAATAGGACAAGGTGGAGCTCAAGAAACCAGGCGATCTCTTAGAGCCATTCCCAGTGCCAAAGTGACTATGGGAGAGTGTTTCTCTAGACTTTATAAATAGTCTGCCCAAAGCAGAGGGGTTTGGAAGTATCATGGTTGTGGTGGACAAGTTTTCCAACTATGGAATCTTCATTCCAGCAACCAAAGAGTGCCCAGCCAAGGAGGCAGCTCGATTGTTCCTGAAGAACATGGTTAAGTACTGGGGAGTGCCGAGGACCATTGTTAGTGATCAGGACAGGCGTTTCACGGGTAGGTTCTGGACTGAGTTGTTCAAGCTGTTGGGATCAGACTTAAACTTTTCCACCAGCATGCATCCGCAGACCGATGGGCAGACTGAGCGTGTGAATAGACTGTTGGAGGTCTACCTCAAGCACTATGTAAGTGCCACACAAAGGGACTGGCTAAAGCTACTAGATGTTGCATAGTTTTCCTACAACTTGTAAAGAAACGAGGCAACGAACCAGAGCCCATTTGAGGTTGTGATAGGGCAATAACCACTAACACCCGGTTCAATTGCTGTAGGTTATACAGGGTCGAATCCAGTAGCATACAAGTTTGCCAAGGCATGGCAGGAGCAAACTGACTTGGCCAGTATCTGTCTACACAAAGTAGCAAAGAGGTCGAAGAAGTGGGCAGACCAGAATAGGCGAGACGTGCAGTTCCAAGTTGGAGACTTGGTGTTGGTGAAGCTGCCTCCCATTGTGTGCCATAGGAGGCTGCATAAAGGCCTAGTCTGGAGGTATAAGGGACCTTTTCGAGTAGTCAAGAGGGTAAGCAAGGTTGCCTACAAGCTGGATATGCCATCCAAGTTGAGAGTACAACCGGTGTTCCATGTAAGCATGCTCAAGCTGTTCCATGAGGATGAGGGAGATCCAGGATGGGCAGAGTCAAAGCGTACACCATTGGGAGCAAGGGCCTCATATAAGAAGGAGGTCCACAGCATAATAGCTGATCAGGAGGTGAGACAAAAAACTATCAACCAAGACAAGAGTACTTGGTGCACTAGAAGGGACTTCCAGATAGTGAGGCGAGCTGGGAACTAGTAGAGGACTTATGGCAGTTTGAGGACCAGATCAGGTAGTACCATGCAGAGGACGTAATGAGGGTGTTATGTAATTAGGTGGGGGAGAATGTCATGCACCGGACGGGTGCGCCAGGCACATCAGGTGCACCAACACGTGAGCCAAAGGTTGAGGCGGCACACCAGGTGCACTAGTAAGTATTGCTCATATGGCCTAAGAGACAAGGCCAAAATGCCTACCCAGCTTGCAGGCCAGCCCGTGAGGTTAAGGCTTGGCCAGCAGGATGCTCGTACCATATCTAAAGGGGCCCAAGGTGGGAGATACGCAAGTGAAGCTTCTGAAAGCTTGCAGGATCAGCAGGAGCCTCCTAGTAGATTTGGTTGACCCTATAAATCAAGAGTTAGAATCCTGATTGATTGTAATCTTTGAAATCCATTGATTTTAGCCTTTATTCTAGGGATATTATCGTTAAGTGTAGCTGGAGCCTCAACTATAAATAGAGGGTTACTCCACCCTTATTTGTACACCATCAAACACATTTGTTTCAATGAATACAGAGCATATTCTAGCATTCTGCCCTATTATCTTGTTTCTTTTTAACTTGCATAATCAGCCCTTCCTATTGTTCTAGTGTCTGCACGCTTGTGTTTTAAGCTAACTTAGGCATAAAAGAGGAGATTCCAAGCCTAAGGCCGTTGGATTCTGAGTCTAAGGTCAGAGCCCGTGACACCCACACCAAAGCCCAACATGTACCGATGGTGTTCGAGGTAACCACCAGCACTAGGGGCCATCTTCTACCAATGGTGGTCAAGGTAACTGCTCGCATTAAGGGCCATCTTCTATCGATGGTGATCGAGGTAATCACCCGCACCAAGGCCCAACATGTGTCGACGGTGTTCGACACAACCGTCAGCACTAGGGGCCATCTTCTACCGATGGTGGTCGAGGCATGTGTCTGTGTCATGCCCTGGGTAGGCGCGCCAGGCCCATCAGGCACACCAGCATGTGAGCTAGAGGTTGAGGACCGCACACCAAGCACGTTGGTGGGTATTTACGTGTAAGGCCTAAGAGACAAGGCTAGAACTCCCACCCAGCTTGTAGGCCAACCCGTGAGGCCAAGGACTCGATGCTGCCCGCACCACATCCAAAGAGGCCTAAGGTGGGAGATACATAAGTGAATCTTCTGGAAGCTTGCAGGATCAGCATGAGCCTCCTGGCAGATTTGGTTGACCCTAGAATTCAGGAGTTAGAATCTTAATTGATTGTAATATTTGTAATTTCTTGATTTTAGCCTTTATTCTAGGGATATTGCCATTAAGTGTAGCTGGAGCCTCAACTATAAATAAAGGGCTACTCCACCCTCATTTGTACACTATCAAACACTTCTGTTTCAATGAATACATAGCATATTTCCAGCATTCTGCCTTGTTATTCTATTTCTCTTTAACTTGCGTAATTAGCCCTTCCCATTATTCTAGTGCCCGCATGCTTGTGTTTTAGGCTAACGTAGGCATAAAGGAGGAGATTCCAAGCCTAAAGCCACATGGATTCTGAGTCTAAGATTAGAGCCTATGACAATTGGTATCAGAACAAGTTCGGTTTTACGTGTTTGTGTTATGCAGGTTAGATCATGATGGAAGAGATGGCATCCCAAAGTGACGCTGCTAGCCAACAACGAGAGGCCCAAGAGCAAGGGCATGGAAGAGGTAGGAAAGCAAGGTCAAAAGATATATGGTCTACCATAGATGGTAGGCTGGCCAAGGTAGAGGTGACCATGGGGGACACGGGGGAGAAGCTTGAGGAAGTGGAGACTCACATTACATCGCTAGACTCCATGGAGGAGGAGATCCAAGGTGAGCCACAAGCTATTCTCAATAAAGGCATGGACGTGATCACTTAAAAGAATAAGGCCTTGAAGGCTGAAGTGCTGA
The DNA here is from genome assembly GCF_002303985.1 of Durio zibethinus. The sequence goes on from NW_019168060.1 coordinate 292,493, forward strand.
CCTTGTGCGATGGCATGGAGGCCATGCGCAAGCTGATGGAGGAGCTCACCAGCGAGCTCGTTGCTTGCAAGATTGCCATTGGGAATGGCATGTTTGTTAGAGTGTCTAAGTCAAGATAGATGTCCCTAAGCCTAAAGAGTTAAAGAGAACTAGGGTGGCCAAAGGAGTAGACAACTACCTATGGGGTATGGAGCAGTATTTCCAGGCCATGAACATGCAAGATGAGACAATAAAGGTAAGCATCGCTGCTATGTATCTCACTTATGTAGCCTTATTATGGTGAAGGCACAAGTGTGATGATGTTAGGCATGGGAGTGCTAAGATTAGAACCTGGGCAGAGTTTCAAAAAGAGTTTAGAGAGCAATTTTATCAAGAGTATACCTATGACGAGGTGCGAGCAAAGTTACACAGGTTGAGCCAACAAGGGGACATAAGGGAGTATATCTAAAAATTCTCTGAATTGATGCTACAGATCTCGAATCTAGGTGAGAAAGATGCCTTATTTGCTTTCTTGGATGGGCTGAAGCCGTGGGTGAAGCATGAGCTATAATGGAGGGGAGTTCATGACTTGGCGAAAGCCATGACTACTGTTGAGTCCTTAATAGAGTTTAAGCCTCTGAACAAGTTCAAGTCTTTCAACCCCAAGGGTAAGGGCAGAGATGAGAGGGATCGAAAAAAGTAGTCCAAAGGGAAGGACTGCGACCGAGAGTCCTAGGAGAGGGACCGAGACCATTCAACCAAAGATGGCAAGAGGAAGCCACTAGCAGACAAGTGGAAAACAAAGGGGGATTGAGAGCCACTAGCATGCTAACTATGTGGAAAGAGCCACATAGCATGCAATTACCCACAAAAGGGCAAGCTGGCTGTTGTAAACAAGGAGTCTGACGAGGAGTTAGAGACAAGGGCAGCAAAGCTTGGGTCGTTGGTGCTCAATCCTGTCCAGAGTAAGGGGAGTCACAAGCCAAAGGGCTTGATGTTTATGGATCTAATGGTTACGGGTCAGAAGGTGAGCTCACTGGTGGAAACAGGTGCCTCACATCTTTTTATTTCAGGTAATGGAGCCTAGAAGCTCAGACTAAAAGTGCAAAAGAGGACTGGTACCATTAAAACGGGGAACTCCAAGGAGGTTTCAACCCTTGGAGAAGCAAGAGAAGTGGAGTTGCAACTTGGAAACTGGAAAGGCAAAGAGACCATAAAGGTACTACCCCTTGACGACTATGAGTTTGTGATTGGGTTGGATTTCTTTGTTCAGATTAACGCCTTCCTTGTGCCTTTTGTCAATTGCATTTGCATCTTGGATGCACGGTGCCAATGCCTAGTACCATTAAGGAGAGGGTCTAGAGTTGGGTCGCGGGTGGTGTCAACCATCCAATTTGCCAAGGTGATAAGCAGAGAAGAAGACACCTTCTTGGCAGCCCTGAAGTATGAAAAGCCAAGGGAAAAAGAGATTGAGTCACCCTTGGAGGTGCTAAAGGTGTTGAAGACCTTTAGTGATGTGATGCCCGTAAAGCTGCCTAGCCAGCCACCACCTAAGAGGGAGGTGGACCACAAGATCAAGCTGGTGTTCAAGGCCAAGCCACTAGCTAGAGCCCCTTACCGAATGTCTCCACCAAAGTTGGAGGAGTTAAGGAAGCAGCTCAAAGAGTTAGTTAATGCTGGCTTTATCAGGCCATCGAAGGCACCATATGGTGCACCGATTCTATTCTAGCGTAAGCATGATGGGTCATTGTAGCTGTGTATAGACTACTGGGCTTTGAACAAGCTGACCATCAAGAACAAGTACCCTATCCCACTCATTGCGAACATGTTCGACCAACTTGGCAGCGCAAGGTGGTTCACCAAGCTGGATTTGAGGTCGGGCTATACCAAGTCAGGATTACGAAAGGAGATGAGCCAAAGATAGCATGTGTCACTCGGTATGGTTCGTATGAGTTCCTGGTCATACCATTCAGACTCGCGAATGCCCCAGCAACATTCTGCACCCTTATGAACAAGGTACTTTAGTCGTTCCTTGATCGATTTATTATGGTTTATTTGGATGACATTATGATCTATAGCCAGACCTTAGGAGAGCATGTAGACCACTTGAGACAGGTGTTCGAGGTGTTGCAAGCTCACAAGTTATTTGTCAAGAGGAGAAAGTGCTCATTTGCCCAGTAAGAGATCCTGTTCCTAGGCCACATAGTGGGAGGTGGTAGGATACTCATGGATGAAGGCAAGGTCTTCGCCATCCTAGAGTCAAAACCACCAGCCAAGGTCACTACTTTGAGGTCATTCCTTGGGCTAGTTACCTACTACAGACGCTTCATCAAAGGTCACTCAGCAATAGCCACGCCATTGATTGACTTGCTCAAGAAAAGGAGTGCATGGGAGTGGAGTGCAGGGTGCCAAGAAGCTTTTGACAAGTTGAAGCAGGCTATCACTAAAGAGCCAGTCTTGGCCTTGCCAAACCATGCCAAGCCATATGAGGTGCATATGGATGCATCAGACTTTGCCATATGAGGCGTGTTGATGTAAGTGGGACATCCAGTCGCATTCAAGAGTAGAAAGCTAAACGAGATTGAGTGCAAGTACACAGTCCAAGAGAAGGAGATGACTATAATGGTCCTATTAGGGTTTTAGATTGAATTGTTCAAGCTATTGGGGTCAGACTTGAACTTTTCCACCAGCATGCATCCACAGACTGATGGGCAGACTGAGTGTGTGAATGGACTATTGGAGGTTTACCTCAGGCACTATGTGAGTGCCACACAAAGGGACTAGCCAAAGCTGTTAGATGTTGCATAATTTTCCTACAACTTGCAAAGGAGTGAGGCAATGAACCAGAGCCCATTTGAGGTTATGACAGGTCAACAACCACTATCACCCAGTTTGATTGTTGCAGGTTATACAGGGCCAAATCCAGCAGCATACAAGTTTGCCAAGGCATGGCAGGAGCAAACTGACTTGGCTAGAGTCTATCTACACAAGGTGGCAAAAGGTCGAAGAAGTGGGCAGACCATAATAGGTGGGACATGTTGTTCCAAATTGGAGACTTGGTATTGGTGAAGCTGTATCCCACTGTGCGCCATAGGAGGCTATACAAAGGCCTAGTTCAGAGGTATAAGGGACCTTTTCGAGTAGTCAAAAGGGTAGGCAAGGTTGCCTACAAGCTGGATATGTAACCCAAGCCGAGGGGACACTCGGTGTTTCATGTAAGCATGCTCAAGCTGTTCAATGAGGATGAGAGAGATCTAGGATGGATAGAGTCAAAGCATGCAACATTGGGAGCAAGGGCCTCATATGAGAAGGAGGTCCACAACATCATAGCTGATCAAAATGTGAGACAAAAAAACTATCAACTAAGACAAGAGTACTTGGTGCGCTAGAAGGGACTTCCAGATAGTGAGGCGAGTTGGGAACCAGAAGAGGACTTATGACAGTTCAGGGACCAGATCAGGTAGTACCATGCAGAGGATGCAATGAGGGCATTACGCAATCAGGTGGGGGAGAATGTCATGCCCTAGGCAGATGTGCCAGGAACATCAAGCGCACCAGCACGCTAGCCAGAGGTTGAGGCTCGCACACTAGTCACACTAATGGGTATTTGTGTACAAAGCCTAAGAGACAAGGCTACAACGCCCGCCCAGCTTGTAGGGTAACCCATGAGGCTAAGGCCTGGTCTGCATGCTGCCCGTACCACATTCAGACGGGCCCAAGGTGGGAGATATGGAAGTGAATCTTTTGGAAGCTTGCAGGATCAGTAGGAGCCTCCTGATAGATTTGATTGATCCTAGAATTCAGGAGTTAGAATCCTGATTGATTGTAATCTTTGTAATCCCTTGATTTTACCCTTTATTCTAAAGATACTACCATTAAGTGTAGCTGAAGCCTCAACTATAAATAGAGGGCTGCTCCACTCTTATTTGTACACCATCAAACACTTCTGTTTCAATGAATACAGAGCATATTTCCAGCATTCTACCTTGTTATCCTGTTTCTCTTTAACTTGCATAATCAACCCTTCCCATTGTTCTAGTGCTCACACAGTTGTGTTTTAGGCTGACTTAGGCATAAAGAAGGAGATTCCAAGCCTAAGGCTACACAGATTCTAAGTCTAAGGTCAGAGCCTGTGACAATTGGTATCAGAGCAAGTTCAGTTCTGCATACTTTTATTATGCAGTTTAGATCGTGATTGAGGAGATGGCATCCTAAAGAAATGTTGCTAGCCAACAACTAGAGGCCCAGGAGTAGGGGCATGGAAGAGGCAGGAAAGCCAGTTCAAGAGAAATATGGTCTACCATGGACGGTAGGCTGGCCAAGGTAGAGGTGACCATGGGTGACATGGGGGAGAAACTTGAAAAAGTGGTGACTCACATTGCATCGCTAGACTCCATGGGAGAGGAGATCCAAGGTGAGCTACAAGCTGCTCTTAATAAAGGCATGGATGTGATCACCCAAAAGAATGAGGCCTTTGGAGGTTGAAGGTTGACCTTGCACGATGGCATGGAGGCCATGCACCAGTGGATGGAGAAGCTCACCAGTGAGATCGTTACTTGCAAGACTGCCATTGGGAATGGCATGTTTGCTGGAGTGTCTAAGTCCAGGATGGATATCCCCAAGCCTAAAGAGTTCAAGGGAACTAGGGCGACCAAGGAAGTAGACAACTACCGATGGGGTAAGGAGCAGTATTTCCAGGCCATGGGCATGTAGGACGAGACAACAAAGGTATGCACCGCTGCTATGTATCTCACTAATGTAGCCTTATTATGGTGAAGGCACAGGTGTGATGATGTTAGGTGTGGGAGCGCCAAGATTAGAACCTGGGTAAAGTTTCAAAAAGAGTTCAAAGAGCAATTTTACCCGGAGTATGCCAATGATGAGGCACGGGCAAAGTTACGCAAGCTGAGCTAGTAGGGGGACATAAGGGAGTATGTCTAAAAATTCTCTGAACTAATGCTACAGATCTCGAATCTAGGTGAAAAGGATGCCTTATTTGCTTTCATGGATGGGTTGAAGCAGCGGGTGAAGCATGAGCTACAACAGAGGGGCGTTCATGACTTGGCTAAAGCCATGACTACTGTTGAGTCCTTGATAGAGTTTAAGCCTTTGAACAAGTTTGAGTCTTTCAAGCCCAAGGGTAAGGGTAGGGATGAAAAAGATCGAAAGAAACAGTCTAAGGGGAAGGATCATGATCGAGAGTCCAAGGAGGGTGACCGAGACCATTCAACCAAGGATGGCGAGAGGAAGCCACCAGCAGGCAAGTGGAAAGCAAAGGGGGACTGAGAGCCACTAGCATGCTACCTATGTGGAGGGAGCCACATAGCATGCAATTACCCATAAAAGGGTAAGCTGGCTGCTATAGATAAGGAGTCTGATGAGGAGCCAGAGATAAGGGCAGCAAAGCTTGGGTCATTGTGCTCAATGTTGTCTAGAGTAAGGGGAGTCGTAAGCCAAAGGGCTTGATGTTTGAGGATCTAATGGTTGCAGGTCAGAAGGTGAGAGCACTGGTGGATATAGGTGCGTCACATCTTTTTATTTCAGGTGATGATGCCAAAAAGCATGGACCAAAGGTGCAGAAAGGGATTGGTACCATTAAAACGATGAACTCCAAGGAGGTTCCAGCCATTGGAGTAGTACGGGGAGTGGAGTTACATCTTAGAGACTAGAAAGGTAGGGAGACCATAGAGGTAATACCCCTTGACGACTATGAGTTTGTGATTGGGTTGGATTTCCTTGTTTGGATTAATGCCCTCCTTATGCCTTTTGCCAATTGTATTTGCATCTTGGATGCACGATGCCAATGCCTAGTACCATTGAGAAGAGGCTCCAAAGTTAGGTCGCGAGTGGTGTCAACCATCCAATTTGCCAAGATGGTAAGCAAAGAATAAGACACCTTTTTGGTAGCCCTGAAGTATGAAGAGCCAAGAGAGAAGGAGATCGAGTCACCCTTGGAGGTGCTAAAGGTGCTGAGGACCTTTAGTGATGTGATGCCTGCAAAGCTGCCTAGCCAGCTACCACCTAAGAGGGAGGTGGACCACAAGATCAAGCTGGTGTAAAGGCCAAGCCACCAACTAGAGCCCTTTATTAAATGTCCCTACCAGAGTTGAAAGAGTTAAGGAAGTAGCTCAAAGAGTTAGTTAATGCTGGCTTCATCAGGCCATCGATGGTACTGTATGGTGCACCGATTTTATTCCAGCACAAGCATGATGGGTTGTTGTGACTGTGCATAGATTATCAGGCTTTGAACAAGCTGACCATCATGAACAAGTACCTTATCCCACTCATTGCAGATTTATTCGACCAACTTGGGAGCGCAAGGTGGTTCACCAAGTTGAATTTGAGGTTGAGCTACTACCAAGTCAGGATCATGGAGGGAGATGAGTCAAAGATAGCATGTGTCACTCGGTATGGTTCGTATGAGTTCCTGGTCATGCCATTCAGACTCATGAATGCCCCAACAACATTCTGCACCCTTATGAACAAGGTACTTCAGTTGTTCCTTGATTGATTTGTTATGGTTTATTTGGATGACATTGTGATCTATAGCCAAACCTTGGGAGAGCGTGTAGACCACTTAAGATAGGTGTATAAGGTGTTATGGGTGCACAACCTATTTGTCAAGAGGGAGAAGTACTCATTCGCCTAACAGGAGATCCCATTCTTAGGCCACATAGTGGGAGGTGGCAGGATATGTATGGATGAAGGCAAGGTGCACGCCATCTTGGAGTGGGAACCTCTAGCCAAGATCACTGAGTTGAGGTCATTCATTAGGCTGGTTAACTACTGCAGGCGCTTCATCAAAGGTCACTCAGTAATAGCCATGCCATTGATTGACTTGTTCAAGAAAGGGAGAGCATGGGAGTGAAGCGCAGGGTGCCAGAAAGCCTTTGACGAGTTGAAGGAGATTATGACCGAGGAGCCAGTCTTGGCCTTGCCAGACCATGCCAAGCTATATAAGGTGCATACGGATGCATCAAACTTTGCCATAAGGGACGAGTTGATACAGGAGGGACATCTAGTCACATTCGGGAGCAGAAAGCTAAACGAGATTGAGTGTAAGTACACGATCCAAGAGAAAGAGATGATTGCAGTGGTACACTGCTTGCACACTTGGCATCATTACCTATTCGGTTCAAGGTTCATGGTTAGGATGGACAATGTGTTGACTAGCCACTTCCAGACGCAGAAGAAGCTGTCCCCCAAGTAGGCAAGATGGCACATTTTCTTACAGAATTTGATTTCCAGATGGGTACAAGTTGGGATGGGTGAACTTGGTGGTAGACAGCCTAAGCAGGAAGGCTAACCTTGCTGCCATTAGCCAACCAGAGGGCTCACTAGTGCCGTGCTTTAAAGAGGGACTTGCACATGATCCTACAGCCAAGGCTCTTATAGAGTATACCCAGCAAGGTAAGACTAGGCGATTTTAGGTGTAGGATGGTTTGTTGCACACCAGGGTAGTAGACTATTTATGCCGCAGCATGGGAAGCTCTGCAAGTAAGTTTTGCAAGAGTGCCATGATTCAAGGTAGGCTGGACACCCAGGAGTGAGCCACATCTTAGCATTGCTAGAGGTTGGTACTACTGGCCACACATGAGAGACGTTATGGAGGCCTATGTGAAGACTTGCCTTGTGTGCCAACAGGACAAGGTGGAGTTCAAGAAACCAGATGGTCTCTTGGAGCCATTGCTAGTGCCAAAGTGACCATGGGAGAGTGTTTCTTTAGACTTTATAGTCGGTCTACCCAAAGCAGAGGGGTTTGGAAGCATCATGGTAATGGTGGACAAGTTTTCCAATTATGGAATCTTCATTCCAGCAACCAAGGAGTGCCCAGCCAAGGAGGCAGCTCGATTGTTCCTGAAAAACATGGTTAAGTATCGACTTGCGCATTCTGCCACTCTGGTCGGCTCAGTGCCCCCACACTCATTTCTTGGGTTGACTTAGGCATGCAGAGTTCATTCCCAATCCAAGCCCCAGTCAGGTCGAGGGACCCACAGAAGGATCCGCAGCACACAAATGGGGACCAAGCAGATCCTCGGCTTGTGCATGCCACCTCTTTGGCTGGCTCAATACCCGCACACTTATTTCTTGGGTTGACTTAGGCTTACAAAGTTCATTCCCAGTCTAAGCCCCAGCCGGACTAAGGGTCCTACGGTAGGATCCATAGCACACCGAGGGGGATCGAGTCGATCCTTAGCTTGAACATTCTAGCTCTATGGCCAGCTTAGTGCCCGCACGCTTGTTTCTTGGGTTGACTTAGGCATACATAGTGCATTCCCAGTCTTGACCAACCAAGGGCTAGACGTTATCGATGGCGTTTGTGGCAACCATCAAGGGGGACCTGCAGCGGGATCCTTGGCTCGTGCATCCTACCCTTGAGGTTGGTTTAATGCTCGCACACTCGTTT
>NW_019168060.1:303378-323378 GCF_002303985.1 Durio zibethinus
GAGGGCTTTAGCTATCTTGAGGGAAACTTCGGAGAGAACCAAATACTAGATGGTTCGATTAGTCTTTCGCCCTTATACCCAAGTCAAAGGAACGATTTGCACATTAGTATCACTGCGGGCCTCCATCAGAGTTTCCTCTGGCTTCACCCCGTTCAGGCATAGTTCACCATCTTTCAAGTACTAAATGGGCATGCTCGTACTCGAACCCTTCTCAGAAGATCAAGGTCGGTCGGCGGTGCACCCATGAGGGACCGCCAATCAGCTTTCTTGCTCCTTATGGGTTTCCTGGCCTGTTGACTCACACACATGTCAAACTCCTTGGTCCGTGTTTGAAGATAGGCCAGATGGGGAGCCCGCAGGCCTACGTCGGGAGTACATAGATGTCGAGGAATGTCAAAATGGTGCATGCTACATTCCACGATCGTGATGATGACATCTCTGCTGGCACATCGAAAGCCCAAGCTTGGGCCACTATCGTGACCCACATCGATCCATGCCTCAAGCTGATCTACAGACCGGCTCTCACCATTCCACATCCAATCGGGGTGCATCATCGACCTCCATCTACTTCTTTCTCGACAATTTCAAGCACTCTTTGACTTTCTTTTCAAAGTCCTTTTCATTTTTCCCTCATGGTACTTGTTTGCTATCGATCTCTCACCCGTATTCAGCCTTGGATGGAATTTACCTCCTGATTGGGGTTGTATTCCTAAACAACCCGACTCGCGGACAGCGCCTGGTGGTACAACAGGGTCCAGGCACAACAGGGCTCTTACCGTCTCTGGTGCCCCTTTCCAAGGGACTTGGGCTCTGTCCACCACTAAGGATGCTTCTTCATACTATAATTCAGACGTCAAGGGTGCCTAATTCTCAAGTTGGGCTCTTCCCGGTTCACTCGTCGTTACTAAGGGAATCCTGGTAAGTTTTTTTTCCTCTGCTTATTGATATGCTTAAACTCAGTGGGTGATCCCACCTGACCTAAAGTCACGAAGTGAGCATCGATCGAGCAATACGGGGGGTCTGACAGGGTCAGGTGGACAACGAGTGAGTGTCACCGGGGATGAGGCACGTCGAGAGCTCTACCACCGACAGTCATGGCACTGTCATTGCTAGGGACTTGCTTTTGGGCCAACCATGACTGATGGGATCGTGAAAGGCCATCTTCCACCCATCCCCTTCCCCCGAAGCTGATGGGCGGGGGGTTGGAGGGGGGGCGATGGTGCATGACACCCAAGCAGGCGTGCCCTTGACCTAATGGTTTGAGGCGTAACTTACGTTCAAAGACTCGATGGTTCATGAGATTCTACAATTCACACCAAGTATCACATTTTGCTATGTTCTTCATCCATGTGAGAGCCGAGATATCCATTGCTGAGAGTCATTTCATTTTTTCATGACAAAAGGAGTTGTGACGCCACCCACACACACACTGCAAATGGGATGGCGACGGTAAGCGTGTGCTCCATTTTTGTTTTGGTTCTTTGGGGTGATTTGCTTTGGGGGTTCATTGTTCAGCAGTGAACGAGACGACGTCGATCATTTCACCCACCCGGTTGGGGGCATGAAGCTACTTTCAGGCCCGCCCAAGGCCCGAAGGGGCTCAGGGCACGGGGGCACCCTCACCCCCTCGGTGTTTTGTTAACACGTCCGCGGGTCATCTGTCAAATGAGGTTTCGACAATGATCCTTCTGTAGGTTCACCTACAAAAACCTTGTTACGACTTTTCCTTCGTCTAAATGATAAGGTTCAGTGGACTTCTCATGACATCATGGATGATGAACCGTCTACATCGTTGTGATCCAAACACTTCACTAGACCATTCTATCGGTAGGAGTGACGAGCGGTGTGTTCAAAGAGTAGGGATGTAGTCAATGTGAGCTGATGACTCACGGTTACTAGGAATTCCTCATTGAAAACCAACAATTGCAATGATCTATCCCCATCACGATGAAATTTCAAAGATTATCGAGGCCTATCGGCCAAGGCTATAGACTCGTTGAATACATCAGTGTAGCACACGTGTGGCCCAGAACATCTAAGGGCATCACAAACCTATTATTACCTCAAACTTCCTTGGCCTAAGCGGTCGTAGTCCTTTTAAGAAGCTAGCCACAAAGGATCACCTCCACATAGCTAGTTAGCAGGCTGAGGTCTCTTTCATTAATGGAATTAACTAGACAAATCGCTCCAGCAACTACGAACGGCCATGCACCACCACCCATAGAATCAAGAAAGAGCTCTCAGTTTATCAATCCTTACTATGTCTGGACCTGGTAAGTTTCCCTGTGTTAAGTCAAATTAAGTCGCAGGCTCCACTCCTGGTGGTGCCCTTCCATCAATTCCTTTAAGTTTCAACCTTGCGACCATACTTCCCTTAAAACCCAAAGAGTTTGATTTCTCAGAAGGTGCCGACGGAGTCCTAAAATTAACATCTGTCAATCCCTGGTTGGCATCATTTATGGTTGAGACTAAGACGATATCTGATTGTCTTCAAGCCCTCAACTTTTGTTCTTGATTAATGAAAACATCCTTGGCAAATGCTTTCACAGTTGTTCGTCTTTCATAAATCCAAGAATTTCTCCTCTGACTATGAAATACGAATGGCCCCGACTGTCCTTATTAATCATTACTCCAATCCCAAAGGCCAACACAATAAGACTGAAATCCTATGATGTTATCCCATGCTAATGTATATAAGCGTAGGCCTGCTTTGAGCACTCTAATTTCTTCAAAGTAACAGCACTGGAGGATTGACCCGGGTAATTAAGTCTAGGAACGCATTGTCGACAGTAGGGACAAGTAAATCGATGCTCACCGTGAGACGGATTGGATGACCCAACCCTAGTTCCAACTATGAACTTTTTAACTACAACAACTTAAATATACGCTATTGGAGCTGGAATTACCATGGCTACTGGCACCAGACTTACCCTCTAATGGATCCTCGTTAAGATTTAGATTGTACTCATTCCAATTATCAGACTCATAGAGCCCGGTATTGTTATTTATTATCACTACCTCCCCATGTCAGGATTGGGTAATTTGTGCACCTGCTGCCTTCCTTGGATGTGGTAGCCGTTTCTCAGCTTCCCCTCCGGAATCGAACCCTAATTCTCTGTTACCTATCACCACCATAGTAGGCCACTATCCTACCATCAAAAGTTGATAGGGCAAAAATTTGAATGATGCGTCACTGGCACAAAGGCTGTGCGATCCGTCGAGTTATCATGAATCATCAAAGCAACGGGCATAGCCTACGTCAACCTTTTATCTAATAAATGCATCCCTCTAAAAGTTGGGGTTTGCTACACATATTAGCTCTAGAATTACTACGGTTATCCGAGTAGTAGATACCATCAAACAAACAATAACTAATTTAATGAGCCATTTGTAGTTTCCCAGTCAGAATTAGTTCATACTTATGCATGGCTTAATCTTTGAGACAAGCATATAACTACTGGCAGGATCAATCAAGTAGCATTCCTTCAGGACATTGGCACCACATGGGCCTCGACACATCGATCGAGTGACGGAGAGAGCCCAACTTAGAGCGCAAGCATCGTGCGTATTGAGCACGTGAAATGCATAGCATTGGACAAAGAGGGCCCGAGAGCCCATGTTCGTTAAACATTCCACATCTGAGAGCACGATCAAACATTGGTGCACCAATGCAGCCACGAAGGATTGAGTGACACGCTTGGGACATCGATCATGATTGACGTCTGACCCATAGCCCCTCGAGACACGAAACGGATGAAGAATGGTGAGACATTCGGTTTCCATCGATTCAGGTATGCAGCATAGGATCCCAATCGCGTTCCTGGGGTATGACGACCGCAAGGGGGAGATTTAAGAGGATAACAGGTCAAAAGTTTGATGCATCGAGCACAGAGCCTGTCTACACGCACAACCATAGCACCACTCATATGCCCACTGCGTACAAGTGGTAGCATCCATGCGCACCGGTCCACAACCTACCCGATCAATTTACTCGATGAGCAAGTGGAGGAAATGACATGCGAGGCCATGCCACAATCGCTTGGCATGAGAAAAACACAAGCAAGGGCCATGAGGCTACCCCTACCATCCGACAGGCAACAATGGCATGATATCACCAATGCTTGGCCTAGTCGAGACTGCATGGACGAGCTTCGTTGACACCACCCTAGGGGGACGTTACCCGATTCAGGGACTTGTTCCTGGGGTCTTAGGTAGCATCGGTTGCATACATGGCCCATCGAGGCCAAGGTGTTTTTATGGTCAATGAGAAGGGACTGCGAACTATAAAATACCAAGAGACTTGGCCAGGCCAAGCTCGTAACTGCAGCTTCTGCTTGTACCACCTCAGGGAGCTGTTACCCGATTTAGGGGCTTGGTCTGGGGTCTAGGGCAACATCCGCTGTGTGCACAGGCTTGAGCTCAACTTTTATTTTTTGCATGCACACCAACCGATCGAGGCCATGGGTGCCTGTCGATCACCGGAGCAACCAGTCACTAGATAAAATGGTCTGAAGGCATGCACACCCTGTATTTTGCTCGAGGGATGTTGCTTTGGGTGTACGCAATGGGAGGCCCATCACGCACACCTATCCCTCCCATGAGGGGAAGAGGGGTGCCAGGCCACCACTCCCTAAAAAGTATTAGAGATTTTATAGATATGCTACTAGTAGATGTTAAAGTGTCTAAAACGGGGACACTTTTTCCAACATAGGCATATCTCGCATCGAGGGTGAGCAGGTACCAATGGTGGTCGAGGCATGTGCCCGCACCAAGGGCCAGCGCATGCCGATGGTGTTTGATGTGACTGCCCACACAAGGGCCATCTTTTATCGATGCTAATTGAGGTAGGTGCCCTCACCGGTTCCAGCTTGTGTGCATGCTGATTAAGGCATGTATGCATCAATGGTGGTCAAGACATCTGCCAACACCAAGGCCCAACACGTGTCGATGGTGTTCGAGGCAACCTCTCACACCAGGGGCCATCTTTTATCGATGCTGATTGAGGCATGGCACGTGCAGACGGTGATCGAGGCAAGTACCTGTGTCACAAACTGGGCGGGCGTGATAGGCACACCAAGTGCACCAACAGGTGAGCCAGATGTTGAGGCCCGCACATTAGGTGCACTGGCTAGTATTTGTGTAGATGGCCAATGAGACAAGGTCAGAATGCCCGCCTAGCTTGCAGGCCAACTCGTAAGGCCAAAACCTGGCTTACAAGCTATCTATACCACATCCAGAGGGGCTCAAGATGGGAGATACGTAAGTGAATCTTCTGGAAGCTTGTAGGATCGGTCGGAACCTCTTGACAGATTTGGTTGACCCTAGAATTCAGGAGTTAGAATCCTGATTGATTGTAATCTTTGTAATCCCTTGATTTTAGCCTTTATTCCAGGGATATTGCCATTAAGTGTAATTAGAGCCTCAACTATAAATAGAGGGCTGCCCCACCCTCATTTGTACACCATCAAACACTTTTGTTTCAGTGAATACAAAGCATATTTCTAGTATTCTGCCTTGTTATCCTGTTTCTCTTTAACTTGGGTAATCAACCCTTCCCATTGTTCTAGTGCCCACATGCTTGTGTTTTAGGCTAACTTAGGCAAAATGGAGAAGATTTCAAGCCTAAGGTCGCATGGATTCTGAGTCTAAGGTCGGAGCCCATGACAGTTGGTATCAGAACAAGTTTGGTTCTACGTGTTTATGTTGTGCAGGTTAGATCGTGATTGAGGAGATGGCATCCCAAAGTGACGTTGCTAGCCAACAACCAGAGGCCCGAGAGTAGGGGTGTGGAAGAGGCAGGAAAGCCAGTTCAAGAGATATGTGGTCTACCATGGACGGTAGGCTGGCCAAAGTAGAGGTGACCATGGGTAACATGGGGGAGAAGCTTAAGGAAATGGAGACTTATATTGCATCGCTAGACTTCATGGGGGAAGAGATCTAAGGTGAGCTACAACCTGCTCTCAATAAAGGCATGGATGTGATCACCCAAAAGAATGAGGCCTTAGAGGCTAAAGTGCTGCCTTGCATGATGGCATGGAGGCCATGTGCTAGCAGATGGAGGAGCTCACCAGTGAGCTCATTGCTTGCAAGACTGCCATTAGGAATGGCATGTTTGCTAGAGTGTCTAAGTCCAGGATAGATGTCCCCAAGCCTAAAGAGTTCAAGGGAACTAGGGAGGCCAAGGAAGTAGACAACTATGTATGGGGTATTAAGCAGTATTTCCAGGCCATGGGCATGCAGGATGAGACAATAAAGGTAAGCACCACTGCTATGTATCTCACTGATGTAGCCTTATTATGGTGGAGGCACAGGAATGATGATGTTAGGTATGGGAACGCTAAGATTGGAACCTGGGCAAAGTTCCAAAAAGAGTTTAAAGAGTAATTTTACTCGAAGTATGCCGATGATGAGGCACAGGCAAAGTTATGCAGGCTGAGCCAGTAAGGGGACATAAGGGAGTATGTCCAAAAATTCTCTAATCTGATGCTACAGATCTTAAATCTACGTGAAAAGGATGCCTTATTTGCTTTCATTGATGGGCTGAAGCCGTGGGTGAAGTAGGAGCTACAACGGAGGGGAGTTCATGACTTAGCTAAAGCCATGACTACTACTGAGTCCTTGATAGAGTTTAAGCCTCTGAACAAGTTCGAGTCTTTCAAGCCCAAGGGTAAGGGTAAGGACGATAGGGACCGGAAGAAGCAGTCCAAGGGGAAAGACCATGACTGGGAGTCTAAGGATGGGGACCAAGACCGTTCAACCAAGGATGGTGAGAGGAAGCCACCAATAGGCAAGTGGAAAGTAAAGGGGGATCGAGAGCCACTAGCATGCTACCTATGTGGAGGGAGCCACATAGTGTGTAATTGCCCACAAAAGGGCAAGCTGGTTGCTATAGACAAGGAGTCTGACGAGTAGCTAAAGATAAGGGCAGTAAAGCTTGGGTCGTTGGTGCTCAATGCTATCCAGAGTAAGAAAAGCTACCAGCCAAAGGTCTTGATGTTTTCAGATCTAATGGTTATGGGTAAGAAAGTGAGCGCATTGGTGGACACAAGTGCCTCACATATTTTTATTTTAGGTGATGGAACCCAAAAGCTCAGACTAAAGGTGCAGAAAGGGATTGGTACCATTAAAATGGTGAACTCCAAGAAGGTTCTAGCCATTGGAGTAGTACGGGGAGTGGAGTTGCAACTTGGAGACTATAGAGGTAATGCCCCTTGACGACTATGAGTTTATGATTGGGTTGGATTTCCTTGTTCAGATTAATGCCCTCCTTGTGCCTTTTGCCAATTGTATTTGCATCCTGAATGCACAGTGCCAATGCCTAGTGCCATTGAGAAGAGGGTCTGGAATTGGGTCACGAGTGGTGTCAGCCATCCAATTTTCCAAGGCAATAAGCAGAGAAAAAGACACCTTCTTGGCAGCCTTGAAGTATGAGAAACCAAGGGAAAAAGAGACCGGGTCACCCTTGGAGGTGCTAAAAGTGCTAAAAACCTTTAGCAATGTGATGCATGCAAAGCTGCCTAGCCAGCTACCATCTAAAAGGGAAATGGACCACAAGATCAAGCTGGTGTCTGAGGCCAAGCCATTAAATAGAGCCATTTACTGAATGTCCCTACCAGAATTGAAGGAGTTGTGGAAATAACTCAAAGAGTTACTTGATGCTGGTTTCATCTGGCCATCGAAGGCACTATATGGTGCACCGATTCTATTCCAGCACAAGCACGATAGGTCGTTACAGTTGTGCATAGACTACCAGGCTTTGAACAAGTTGACCATCAAGAACAAGTATCCTATCCCACTCATTGCGGACTTGTTCGACCAACTTAGGAGTGCAAGGTGGTTCACCAAGTTGGATTTGAGGTCGGGCTACTACCAAGTCATGATCGCAGAGGGAGATGAGCCAAAGATAGCATGTGTCACTCGGTATGGTTCGTATGAGTTCTTGGTGATGCCTTTAGACTCACGAATGCCCTAGCAACTTTTTACACCCTTATGAACAAGGTATTTCAGTCATTCCTTGATCGATTTGTTATGGTTTATTTGGATGACATTGTGATCTACAGCCAGACTTTGAGAGAGCATGTAGACCACTTGAGACAGGTGTTTGAGGTGTTGCAAGTACATAAGCTATTTGTCAAAAGGGAGAAGTGCTCATTTGCCCAGCAGGAGATCCCATTTCTAGGCCACATAGTGGGAGGTGACAGGATACGCATGGATGAAGGCAAGGTGCATGCCATCCTGGAGTGGGAACCACCAGCCAAGGTCACTGAGTTGAGATCATTCGTTAGGCTGCTTAACAACTACAGGCGCTTCATCAAAGGTCACTTAGCAATAGCCATGCCATTGACTGACTTGCTCAAGAAAGGGAGAGCATGGGAGTGGAGTGCAGGGTGCTAGGAAGCCTTTGATAGGTTGAAGCAAGTTGTAACCTAGGAGCCAGTCTTAGCCTTGCTAGACCATGCCAAGCCGTATGAGGTGCATACAAATGCATCAGACTTTGCCATAGGCGGCGTGTTGATGCATAAGGGACATTCAGTGGCGTTTGAGAGTAGGAAGCTGAACGAGACTGAGTTCAAGTACATGGTCCAAGAGAAAGAGATGACTGCAGTGGTGCACTGCTTGCGCACTTGGCATCATTACCTATTGGGGTTGAGGTTCATGGTTAGGATGGACATTGTGGTGACCAGCTACTTCTAGATGTAAAAGAAGCTATCCCCCAAGTAAGAGAGATGGTAAGATTTTCTTACAAAATTTGATTTGCAAATAGAGTACAAGCCAGGGCGGGCAAACTTGGTGGTAGATGGCCTAAACAAGAAGACTAACCTTGCTTCCATTAGCCAACCAGAGTGGTCACTAGTGCCACGCATCAAAAAGGGACTTGCGCATGATCCTATAGCCAAGGCCCTTATAGAGTACACCCAGCAACGTAAGACTAGGTGGTTTTAGGTATAAGATGGTTTATTGTACTCCAGGGGTAGTAGATTGTTTGTACCATAGCATGGGTAGCTCCATAAGGAAGTTTTGCAAGAGTGCCATGATTCAAGGTGGGCTGGACACCCAGGAGTGAGTAGCACCTTGGCGTTGCTAGAGGACCAGTACTACTGGCCGCACATGAGGGATGATGTTGAGGCCTATATGAAGACTTATCTTGTGTGCCAACAAGACAAGGTGGAGCTCAAGAAATCAGGTGGTCTTTTAAAGCCATTGCCAGTGCCAAAGCAACCATGGGAGAATGTTTCTCTAGACTTTATAGTCGGTCTACCCAAAGCAAAAGGCTTTGGAAGCATCATGGTAGTGGTGGACAGGTTTTTCGTGTATGGAATCTTCATTCCAGCAACCAAAGAGTGCCCAGCCGAGGAAGCAGCTCGACTGTTCTTGGAGAACATGGTTAAGTACTAGGGAGTGCCGATGACCGTTATTAGTGATCGAGACGGGCATTTCACGGGCAGGTTCTGGATTGAGTTGTTTAAGCTATCGAGGTCAGACTTGAACTTTTCCACCAGCATGCATCCGTAGACCAATGGGTAGACTGAGCATGTGAATGGACTATTGGAGGTCTACCTTAAGCACTATGTGAGTGCCATACAAAGAGACTGGCCAAAGCTACTAGATGTTGCATAGTTTTCCTACAACTTGCAAAGGAGTGAGGCAACGAACCAGAGCCCATTCAAGGTTGTGATAGGTCAACAACCACTAACACCTAGTTCAATTACTGCAGGTTATACAGGGTCGAATCCAGTAGCATACAAGTTTGCCAAGGTATGGTAGGAGCAAATTGACTTGGCCAGAGTCTATCTACACAAGGTGGCAAAGAGGTCGAAAAAGTGGGCAGACCAAAATAGGTGAGACATGCATTTCCAGGTTGGAGACTTAGTGTTGGTGAAGCTGCATCCTATTGTGCACCATAGGGGGCTACACAAAGGCCTAGTTTGGAGGTATGAGGGACCTTTTCGAGTAGTCAAAAGGGTAGGCAAGGTTGCCTACAAGCTGGATATGCCACTCAAGTTGAAGGTACACCCGGTGTTCCATGTAAGCATGCTCAAGCTATTCTATGAGGATGAGGGAGATCCAGGACGGGTAGAGTCAAAGCGTGCACCATTAAGAGCAAGGGCCTCAAATGAGAAGGAAGACCATAGCATCATAGCTAACCGAGAGGTGAGATGGAAAAACTATCAACCAAGATAAGAGTACATAGTGCACTGAAAAGGACTTTCAGACATTGAGGTGAGCTGGGAACTAGTAGAGGACTTATGACAGTTCGAGGACCAGATCAGGCAGTACCATGCAGAAGATGCAATGAGGGCATTGCACAATCAGGTGGGGGAGAATGTCACACCCTGGGTGGGCATGCTAGGTACATCAAGCACGCCAGTAGGTGAGCCAGAGGTTGAGGCCCGCACACCAGGCGGTTGGCGGGTATTTGCACCCAAGACCTAGGAGACAAAGCCAGAACACCCGCCCAACTTGCAGGCCAACCTGTGAGGCCAAGGTCTAGCTTACAGGTTGCCCGCACCATATCCAGAGGGGCTTAAGGTGGGAGATATGCAAGTGAATCTTCTGGAAGCTTGCAGGATAAGCAGAAGCCTCTTGGCAGATTTGGTTGACCCTAGAATTTAGGTGTTAGAATCCTGATTGATTGTAATCTTTGTAATCCCTTGATTTTAGCATTTATTCTAGGGATATTGCCATTAAGTGTAGCTGAAACCTCAACTATAAATAGAAGGCTGCTCCATCCTCATTTGTACACCATCAAACACTTATGTTTAAGTGAATACAGAGCATATTTCTAGCATTTTACCTTGTTATCTTATTTCTCTTTAACTTGTGTAATCAGCCCTTCCCATTGTTCTAGTGCCCGCACGCTTGTGTTTTTGGCTGACTTAGGCATAAAGGCGGAGATTCCAAGCCTAAGGTCGCATGGATTCTGAGTCTAAGGTTAAAGCTCGTGACACTTGCACCACGGGTCGGCTTGTGCCGATGGTGGTCGAGGGACCTACAGCATGATCTGCAGCACACCGAGGGGGACCAGGTTGATCCCTAGCTTATGTATTCTGGCTCTCTAGCCTGCTTGGTGCCCGTACACTCATTTCATGGGTTGACTTAGGCATACATGGTGCATTCCCACTCTTGACCAACCAAGGGCCAGATGTTATCGACGACGTTTGTAGCAACCAACGAGGGGGACCTACAGTGAGATCCTTGGCTCCCGTACCCTGCCCTCATGGTCGGTACAGTGCCTGCACGTTCATTTTATGGATCGACTGGGGTGAGCAAAGTTCATTCCCTATCAGGACCAAGGGATAGAGGGCCCCGGGTCATGCCCAACCCCAGAGTGGGGCGATGTGAAAAGAAGGAAGGTCAATGGAAGAAGAGAGGGAGGGACGAATCAAAGTGACAAAAGGTTGAATCTTAGTGGATCATGGCAGTAAGGCCACTTTGCCACTTACAATACCCTGTCATGTATTTAAGTCATCTGCAAAGGATTCTACCTATCGCTCGGTGGGAATTGAGCTTTAAGGAGGCTTGCGTAGCTCATCCGCTGTGGGGGTTACACCTACGACACGTGGCCTTGAGGGCCATGGGCCCCTATTGCGGGTCGACAATTGAGTGGCGACCACGCGCGTCGCTTCTAGCTAGGATTCTAACTTAGAGGCGTTTAGTCATAATCCAGTGCATGGTAGCTTCAAGCCACTGGCTCTTCAACCAAGTGCGATGACTAATTATATGAATCAACGGTTCTTCTTATACTAGGTTGAATTACTATCGTGATGCCATCATTAGTAGGGTAAAACTAACTTGTCTCATGATGGTTTAAACCCAGCTCACGTTTCCTATTGGTGGGTGAACAATCCAACACTTGGTGAATTTTGCTTCACAATGATAGGAAGAGCCGACATTGAAGGATCAAAAAGCAACGTCGCTATAAATGCTTGGCTGCCACAAGCCAGTTATCCCTGTGGTAACTTTTTTGACACCTCTAGCTTTAAATCTTGAAGGTCTAAAAGATCTATAGGCCACGTCTTCACGGTTCATATTCATAGTGGAAATCAGAAACAAATGAGCTTTTACCCTTTTCTTCCACATGAGATTTTTGTTCTCGTTGAGCTCATCTTAGGACAGCTATGTTATCTTTTAATAGATATGCCACCCGAGCCAAACTCCCCACTTGACAATGTCTTCCACCTAGATTGACAGGTCGAGGCTAGCCTTGGGTCCAAAAAAAAGGGTCATACCCCACCTTCGATTCGCAGAATAAGTAAAATAATGTGAAAAGTAGTGGTATTTCAATTTCACCCGGGGGCTCCCACTTATACTACACCTCTCAAGTAATTTTCACAAAGTCGGACAAGAGTCAAGCTCAACAGGTCTTCTTTCCTTCTACCAAGCCCTTCACCTTAGCTGCTATGGTTTCATTGGATAAGCAGACGAAGGACAGTGTGAATCTCATTATCCATTCTATGCGCATCATTAATTAGAATGATGAGAGCATTTGCGCTACCTTACAAGTCATAGTTACTGCCTGCCATTTACCCATGCTTGGGTGGAATTTCTTCCTTTACATTCAAGCAACTGGGCCAAAAATCACATTGGTGAGCATCGCAATGACCATGCAATGCTTTGTTAATTAAACAGTCAGATTCCCATTGTTCGTACTAGTTTGAATCAATATTTCATCATCGGGGAAGGCCCCCAAGGCAACCATTCTCAGTCCGTCCCCCTTGGTCGGCACACAGCGACCCACTCTCACTGTGGAGTAGCTTTGAGCAGCTGGCATCGAATAGTTCGATGGTTCGGATGGAACCCCTGTGCCCAGCCCTCAGAGCAATCCTTTTCCCATAGTTATGGATCCATTTTGCCAACTTCCATTACCTGTATTGTTCCATCGACCACAGGCTATTTACCTTACAGATCTAATACGTTTATGAGTATGATCGGACACAGATGGCATTTGGTCCTTCTGATTTTCAAGGGCCGTTGGGGGCACACCGAACACCATGCGACGTACGGTGCTCTTCCGACCATTGGACCCTAGCTCTAGCTGAGCCATTTCCAAGGTGGGCAAGCCGTTAAACAGAAAAGATAACTCTTCCTAAGGCCCCCACCGACGTCTCCAGACTCCTTAATGTTACCATCAGTCATCGCGTCCTAATTTAAAAATTTTAACCCGATTCCCTTTCGAAGCTCACGCAGGACATGCTGTCAGATGGGCTTCCCCCCCTCTCTTAGGATTGACTAACCCATGTGCAAGTGCCATTCACATGGAACCTTTCCCCTCTTCAGCCTTCAAAGTTCTCATTTGAATATTTGCTACTACCACTAAGATCTGCACCAATGGTCGCTCTGCTCGGGCTCATGCCCTAAGTTTTACAGTGACTGTCGTGCCCTCTTACTCATCGGGGCCTGGCCTTGCCTCGACAGTCGAGTATAGGTCACGCGCTTAAGCACCATCCATTTTTTAGGCTAGTTGATTTAGCAAGTGAGTTGTTACACACTCCTTAGCAGATTTTGACTTCCATGACCACCGTCCTGCTGTCTTAATTGACCAACACCCTTTGTGGGTTCTGGGTTAGCACACAGTTGGGCACCATAACCCGACTTTTGGTTCATCCCGCATCGCCAGTTTTGCTTACCAAAAATGGGCCACTTGGAGCTCTCGATTTCATGGCACGACTCAACGAAGTAGTCGTACCATCCTACCTATTTAAAGTTTGATAATAGGTCAAGGGCGTTGTACCCCCGATGCCTTTAATCATTGGCTTTACTCGATAAAAGTCGTCGGGGGCTCCAGCTATCTTGAGGGAAACTTTAGAGGGAACCAGCTACTAGATGGTTCAATTAGTCTTTCACCCCTATACCTAAGTCAGACGAACGATTTGCACGTCAGTGTCACTGCGGGCCTCCATCAGAGTTTCCTCTGGCTTCAGCCCACTCAAGCATAGTTCACCATCTTTTGGGTCCCGACGGGCATGCACGCACTTAAACCCTTCTTAAAAGATCAAGGTCGATCGATGGTACACCCATAAGGGATCCCACCAATCAGCTTCCTTATGCCTTACTGGTTTTTTGGCCCATTGACTCACATGCATGTCAAACTCCTCGGTCCTTGTTTCGAGACGAGCCGGATAGGGAGCTCGCAGGTCGATGCCGAGAGCACGTGGGTGCTGAGGCATATCGAGATGACACATGCTACATTCCACATCATGGTGATCCTACATCGGTCCACTCTCCGAGCCTATCGGTGGACCAACTCTCACCATTCCACATCCGATCGAGTTGCATCGTCAGCCCCATCCACTTCCCTTTCGACAATTTCAAGCACTCTTTGACTCTCTTTTCAAATTCCTTTTCATCTTTCCCTTGTAGTACTTGTTCGCTATCGATCTCTCACCCGTATTGCCTGATTGGGGTTGTATTCCCAAACAACCCGACTCATGGACAGTGCCTTGTGGTGCTACAGGGTTCAGGCACAACAGGGCTCTCACCCTCTTCGGTGCCCCTTTCTAGGGGACTTGGGCGTAGTCCACCACTGAGGACGATTCTCCAGACTACAATTCGGACGTCGGGGTCACCCAATTCTCAAGCTGGGCTCTTCCCGATTCATTCGTCGTTACTAGAGGAATCTTGGTAAATTTTTTTTCCTCTGCTTATTGATATGCTTAAACTTAGTGAGTGATCCCGCCTGACTTGGGGTCGCAATGCAAGCATCGATCAAGTGATACGGGAGGTCCAACGAGGTTTGGGTGGACAACGAGTGCACGTCATCGGGGACGAGGCATGCCGGGAGCTCTACCACCGACAGTCACAGTGCCATCATTGTCGGGGACTCCCTTTTGGGCCAATTACGATCGACAAGATCGTGGGAGGCCATTTTCCACCTGCCCCTTTCCCTCAGAGCCCAATGGGCCAAGGGTTAGAGGGGGGTGATGGTGCATGACACCCAGGCAGGTGTCCCCTCAGCCTAATGGCTTGGGGTGCAACTTGCATTCAATGACTCGATGGTTCATGGGATTCTGCAATTCACACCAAGTATCATATTTTTTTACGTTTTTCATCGATGCAAGAGCCAAGATATTTGTTGTCGAGAGTTATTTCATTCTTTCACGACAAAAAGAGCCCTGATGCCGCCTACACATGCACCTCGAATGGGATGATGATGGTGCGTGCGCTCCTTTTTCATTTCGGTTCCTTGTCATGATTTGTGCCTGGGGTTCGTTGTTCGACAGTCAGCAGGATGACATTGATCATTTTACCCACCCAGTAGGGGGTATGAAGTGATCGTCTCACCCGTCTAGGGTCAGAAGGGGCTCGGGGTACAGGGGCACCCTCGCCCCCTCGATGTTTCATTAATGCATCCGTGGGTCATCCGTCGAGCGAGGTTTTGATAATGATCCTTTCATAGGTTCACCTACAGAATCCTTGTTACGACTTCTCCTTCCTCTAAATGATAAGGTTTAGTGGACTTCTTGTAATGTCGTGGGTGGCAAACTATCCAAGTCACCATAATCTAAACACTTCACTGGACCATTCAATCGGTAGAAATGACAGGCGATGTGTACAAAGGGCAGGGACGTAGTCAACGTGAGCTGATGACTTGTGTTTACTAGGAATTCCTCGTTGAAGACCAACAATTACAATGATCTATCCCCATCATGATGAAATTTCAAAGATTACCCGGACCTATCGGCCAAGGCTATAGACTCTTTGAATACATCAGTGTAGCACGCGTGCGGCCTAGAACATCTAAGGGCATCATAAACCTGTTATTGCCTCAAACTTTCTTGGCCTAAGCGGCTATAGTCCATCTAAGAAGCTAGCCATGAACAATCACCTCTGCGTAGCTAGTTAACAGGCTGAGGTCTCGTTCGTTAACAGAATTAACTAGACAAATTGCTTCACCAACTAAGAACGGCCAGGCACCACCACCCATAGAATCAAGAAAGAGCTCTCAGTTTGTCAATCCTTACTATGTCTGGACCTAGTAAGTTTCCCCGTGTTGAGTCAAATTAAGCCACAGGCTCCATTCCTGGTGGTGCCCTTCCCTCAATTCCTTTAAGTTTCAGCCTTGCGACTATACTCCCCTTGGAACCTAAAGATTTTGATTTCTCATAAGGTACCGATGGAGTCCTAAAAGTGACATCCGTCGATCCCTGGTTGGCATAGTTTATGGTTGAGACTAGGATGGTATCTGATCGTCTTCGAGCCCTCAACTTTCATTCTTGATTAATGAAAACATCCTTGGCAAATGCTTTCGCAGTTATTCATTTTTCATAAATCCAAGAATATCACCTCTGACTATGAATATGAATGCCCCTGACTATCCCTGTTAATCATTACTCCGATCTTGAAGGCCAACACAATAGGACCAAAATCTTATGATGTTATCCCATGCTAATGTATACAAGCGTAGGCCTACTTTGAGCACTCTAATTTCTTTAAAGTAACAATACCAGGGCCTATACTCTATCGATGCTGATTGAGGCATCGCACATGCCAATGGTGTTCGAGGCAACCACCTAAACCAAGGCCCAGCATGTGCCGATGGTGTTCGAGGCAACCGCTGCACCAGGGGCCATCTTCTACTGATAGTGATCAAAGCAACTGCCCTTACCAAAGCCCAGCATGTGCCGATGGTTTTCAAGGTAACTATTCAGACCAGGGGCCATCTTCTACCAATGGTGGTCAAGGTATGTGCCTACACCAAGGCCCAGCACGTGTCAATGGTGGTCAAGGTAACCACCTGCACCAGCTCGAGGTATGTGCCTGCACCAAGGCCCAGCACATGTCGATGGTGTTCGAGGCAACCACTCATACTAAGGTCCAGTATGTGTCGATGGTGTTTGAGGTAAGTGCCCACACCATGGGCCATTTTCTACTAATGGTGATTGAGGCAATCGCCCGTACTAAGGCCCAGCATGTGTCGATGGTGTTCGAGGTAAGTGCCCACACTAAGGGCTGACTTGTGCCGATGGCGCTCAAGGTAATCGCACGTACTAGGGACCATCTTCTATCGATGCTGATCAAGGCATGGCACATGCCCGATGGTGGTCCAGGTAAGTGCCCGTACCAATGGCCAGCTTGTGATGATGGTGGTCGAGGTAGGTGCCTGTACCAAGGCTCAACACGTGCCGATGGTGCTCAAGGCAACCACCCGCACCAAGGGCCATTTTCTGTCGATGCTTATCAAGGCATGCATGTGTCAATGGTGGTTGAGGCAAGTGCCTGTACCAAGGGCCAGCTTGTGCCGATGGTGGTCGAGGTAAGTGCTCGTACCAAAAGGTAGCCTGTGTCGATGATGGTCAATGAATGTGCCATCACTATACGCCATCATGTGCCATTGATGGTTGAGACCTTGGTTGAAGTTTGATTTTGAGCCACGGTGCACATACTGGGCTCAGACATGTGCTGGTGGCTTATTTTTTTTCGAGGCACCATCGTTGGAGCATTGTCAGAGAACCTGACCGACGACATTGGGGGTTCTGGCGATTGGGGGGTGTGCGCACATGATGTGTAATGGGTGCTAGTACTTGGCCCTTATATTGGCCCCCTATCCCTCAACAAACCTCAAGAACTCACACCCCCTTAAAGAGCATATGAGATTTTATAGGTTTGCTACCAGTAGCCATTCAAGTGTCTAAGATGGGGATAGTTTTTTCAAATGGTCACAAAATCTTCTACACTTCAAGTTTTTAGCTGAATTTTTTTATGCATGGCAACAAAAATGGAAAGATCACGTCTACCAAATTTGGGGCCAAAATTCCTTCTAAAACAATTTTAGAAAATCTCGAACCGTAAAAAATTTTGAAAATCATGAAAAATAGACAACGAGTCATCTTGCCATGAACTTCACATGAAGGCTTAGGGGACCAATGTATGAATTTACAAGCTATAAAAATGGCATTGGCATGGCATAAATATGAAGATGTGCCTAAACCCACCTACCACCCGATCGTGGCGTGCATGGTACTCTGCACGAGCTCAGGACACCTACGTGTGGTGTGCGGGCACTGGGGAGTGCTCATGTGAATTCACAAGCCATAAAAATGGTATTGGCATGGCATAAATATGAAAATGTGCCTAAACCCACCTACCACCCGGTTGTGGCACACATTGGTGCTCGGCCCGGGCTCAGGATACCCACACGTGGTGTGCAGGCATTGGGGAGGGCTCATTCGAATTCATGGGCCAAAAAAATGACTTTGGCATATGGAGTTCATTCCTAGTCTAAGCTTGTGGCAACAAGACCCATAGTAGGATCGACAGCACGTAGGGGGGAACCCGATTGATCCTCAACTTGTGCATCCTACCTCTCTGGCCGGTGAAGTGCCCACCCACTTCTTTCGTAGGTTGACTTAGGCATACAGAGTTTATTTCCCCTCTAAGATTGGATCAGACCAAGGGTTGTGGCAGCAAGACCTGTAGTAGGATCGACAGCACGCAGAGGGCACCGAGTTGATCTTCAACTTGTGCATCCTGCCTCTCTGGCTGGCTCAGTGCCCACATGCTCATTTCGTAGGTTGACTTAGGCATACGAAGTCCATTCCTAGTCTAAGCTCAGATCGGACTGACGGTTGTGGCAGCAAGACCCATAGTAGGATCAACAGCACGTAAAGAGGGACCGGATAGATCCTCAGCTTATGCATTCTACCTCTTTGGTCGACTCAGTGCTCCCATGCTCGTTTCATGGGTTGACTTAGGCATACAGAGTTCATTTTCAATCTAAGCCCCAGTCGAATCAAGGGACCCATAAAAGGATCCATAGCACACAGAGGGAGACCAGGCTGATCTTAGGCTTACGTATCCTGCCTCTTTGGTCGGTTCAGTACCCACACACTTGTTTTATTGGTTGACTTAGGCATATGAAGTTCATTCTCAGTCTAAGCCCCTGTTGGATCGAGGTACCCGCAGCAAGATACGTAACACAATGAGGAAGGCCAGGTCGACCCCAAGCTTGCGCATTCTGGCTCTCTGGCCGGCTTAGTGCCCGTATGCTCATTTCATGGGTTAACTTAGGCATACGTCGGGCATTCCCAGTCTTGACTAACCAAGGGCCAGATGCTATTGACAGCGTTTGCGGCAACCACCGAGGGAGACCTACAGCGGGACCCTTGGCTCATGCATCCTGCTCTTATGGTTGGTTTAGTGCCTGTATGCTCATTTCGTGGGTCGACTGGGTTGAGCAAAGTTCATTCCCGATCAGGACTGAAGGACGGAGGGCCTCGGGCCATGCCTAACCCCAAAATGAGGTGGCGTGAAAAGAAAGAAGGTCGGTGACGGAAGGGGTGAGGGACGAATCGAAGTGACAAAGGGCTGAATCTTAGTGGATCGTGGTAGCAAGGCCACTCTGCCACTTACAATACCCTGTCACGTATTTAAGTAATCTGTAATGGATTCTACTTGTCACTCGATCAGAATTGAGCTCCAAGGAAGCCCCCTATGGCTCATCTGCCATGGGGGCTGCACCTATGACACGTACCCTTAGGGCTCATGGGCCCTTACTGTGGGTCGATAATTGAGTGGCAAAAGCACGCATCACTTCTAGCTCGAATTTTGACTTAGAGGTGTTTAATCATAATTTAGCACACGGTAGCTTCGCGCCACTGGCTTTTCAACTAAGCGCGATGACCACTTGTACGAATCAACGATTCCTTTTGTACTAGGTTGAATTACTATCGCAACGCCACCATCAGTAGGGTAAAACTAACCTTTCTCACGATGGTCTAAACCCAGCTCACATTCCCTATTGGTGGGTGAGCAATCCAACACTTGGTGAATTCTACTTCACAATGATAGGAAGAGCCGACATCGAAGGATCAAAAAGTAATGTCACTATGAACACTTGGCTGCCACAAGCCAGTTATCCCTATAGTAACTTTTCTGACACCTCTAGCTTCAAATCCCGAAGGTCTAAAGGATCGATAGGCCATGCTTTCATGGTTCCTATTCGTACTGGAAATCAAAATCAAATGAGCTTTTACCCTTTTGTTCCACACAAGATTTTTGTT
>NW_019168060.1:325878-362547 GCF_002303985.1 Durio zibethinus
TCGCTAAGGACGTTTCTCTATACTACAATTCAGATGCCGGGGGTGCCAGATTCTCAAGCTGAGCTCTTCTCGATTCGTTCACCGTTACTAGAGGAATTCTAGTAAGTTTCTTTTCCTCTGCTTATTAATATGCTTAAACTTAGCGGGTGATCTCGCTTGACCTGGGGTCACGACGCGAGCATCGATCAAGTGATGCAAGGGGTTCGACAGGGTCTGGGTGGACAACGATCATGCATCATCGGGGACGAGGCACGCTGAGAGCTCTACCATTGACTGTCACAGTGCTATCGTTGTCAGGGACTCGCCTTTGGGCTAAGCACGATCGACGAGATCGTGGGAGGCCATCTTCCACTGGCCCCCTTCCTTCAAAGCTCGATTGGGGGGTGTTGAAGGGGGGCGATGATGCATGACACCCAAGCAGTTGTGCCCTTGACCTAATGGCTTGGGGTGCAACTTGCGTTCAAAGACTCAATGGTTCACGAGATTCTGTAATTCACACCAAGTATCGCATTTTGCTATGTTCTTCATTGATACGAGAGTCGAGATATCCGTTGCCAAGAGTCATTTCATTTTTTTGCAACAAAAAGAGTCATGACACTGCCTGTACATGCACCGCGAATGGGATGGTGATGAGGCGCGTGCTCCGTTTTCATTTTGGTTTCGTGGCACGATTCGCACTAGGGGTTCGTTGTTTGGCAACGAGTGAGACGACGTCGATCATTTCACCCACCCGATAGGGGGCACGACGCGAC
The DNA here is from genome assembly GCF_002303985.1 of Durio zibethinus. The sequence goes on from NW_019168060.1 coordinate 326,631, forward strand.
CGTCACACTTGCCTGGGGTCGAAAGGGGCTCGAGGCATGGGGGCACCCTCTTCCCCTTGGTGTTTCATTAATGCATCCGCGGGTCATCTATTGAGCGAGGTTTCGACATTGATCCTTCCGTAGGTTCACCTATGAAAACCTTGCTACGACTTTTCCTTCCTCTAAATGATAAGGTTCAGTGCACTTCTCACGACGTCATGAGCGGTGAACCGTCTATGTCACCACAATTTGAACACTTCATCGAACCATTCAATTAGTAGAAGCAATAGGCAGTGTGTATAAAGGGTAGAGATGTAGTCAACATAAGCTAATGACTCGCGCTTACTAGGAATTCCTCGTTAAAGACCAACAATTGCAATGATCTATCCCCATCATGATGAAATTTCAAAGATTACTCGGGCTTATCAACCAAGGCTATAGACTCATTGAATACATCAGTGTAGTGCATGTTCGGCCTACAACATCTATGGGCATCACAGACCTGTTATTGCCTTAAACTTCCTTGGCCTAAGTGACCATAGTCCCTCAAAGAAGCTAGCCACGAAGGATCACCTCTACGTAGCTAGTTAATAGGCTGAGGTCTCGTTCGTTAATGGAATTAACTACACAAATCACTCCACCAACTAAGAACGGCCATGCACCACCACCCATAAAATCAAGAAAGAGCTCTCAGTCTGTCAATCCTTACTATGTCTGAACCGGTAAGTTTCCTTGTGTTGAGTCAAATTAAGTCGCAAGCTCCACTCCTGGTGGTGCCCTTCCATCAATTCCTTTAAGTTTTAGGCTTGCGACCATACTCCCCTTGGAACCCAAAGACTTTGATTTCTCATAAGGTGCTGGTAGAGTCCTAAAATTAACATCCGTTAATCCCTGGTCGGCATCGTTTATGGTTGAGACTAGGACGATATCTAATCATCTCCGAGCCCTCAACTTTCATTCTTGATTAATGAAAACATCCTTGGCAAGTGCTTTCGCAGTTGTTCGTCTTTCATAAATCTAAGAATTTCACCTCTGACTATGAAATACGAATGCCCCCGACTGTCCCTGTTAATCATTACTCTGATCCCGAATGCCAACACAATAGGACCAAAATCCTATGATGTTATCCCATGCTAATGTATACATGTGTAGGCCTACTTTAAGCACTCTAATTTCTTCAAAGTAACAGCGTCGGAGGAATGACCCGGGCAATTAAGTCTAGGAGTGCATCATCGGTAGTAGGGATGAATAGACTAGTGCTTTTCGTGAGGAGGATCGAATGACCCAACCTTAGTTCCAACTACGAGCTTTTTAACTGCAACAACTTAAATACATGCTATTGGAGCTGGAATTATCGTGACTGCTGGCACCAGACTTGCCCTCAAATGGATTCTCATTAAGGGATTTAGATTGTACTCATTCCAATTACCAGACTCATAGAGCCCAGTATTGTTATTTATTGTCACTACCTCCCTATGCCAGGATTGGGTAATTTACGCGCTTGCTGCCTTCCTTGGATGTGGTCGCCGTTTCTCAGGCTCCCTCTCCAGAATCGAATGCTAATTCTCTGTCACCCGTCACTACCACAGTAGGCCACTATCCTACCATCGAAAGTTGATAGGGCAAAAATTTTAATGATGCGTCACCAGCACAAAAGCTGTGGGATCCATCGAGTTATCATGAATCATCAAAGCAATGGGCATAGCCCGCGTCGACCTTTTATCTAATAAATGCATCCCTTCCAGAAGTCAGAGTTTGTTACATGTATTAGCTCTAGAATTACTACAATTATCCAGTAGTAGATACCATCAAACAAACTATAACTGATTTAATGAGCCATTCGTAGTTTCATAGTCTGAATTAGTTCAATCTTACACATGCATGGCTTAATCTTTAAGACAAGCATATGACTACTGGCAAAATCAACCAGGTAGCATTCTTTCAGGACGTTGGCACCACATGGGCCTTGACCTACCAACCGAGTGACGGATAGAGCCCAACGTAAAGCGTAAGCATCATACGTGTCGAGCACGTGAAATGCATAGCATCGGATGAACGAGGTCAAGAGCTCGTGCCTACTAAACATTTTGCATCCGAGAGCACGATCGAACATCGATGTACCAATGCAACCATGGAGGATTGGGTGGCATGCTTGGGACACCGGCCAGGATTGACGTTCGACCCATAGCCCCTCAGGACACGAGACAAATGAGGGATGGCAAGACATCCGATTTCCATCGATTCAGGTATGTAGCACAGGATCCTGATCGCACCTCCGAGGTATGATGACTACATAGGGGGAGATTGAAGAGGATGATAGGTCGACAGTTTGATGCGTCGAGCACAGAGCCTGCCAACACGCACACCCATAGCACCACTCATATGCCCATTATGTATAAGTGGCAGCATCCACGCGTGCCGATCCATAACCCACCCGATCGATTACTTGATGAGTGAGTGGAATGATATGCGAGGCCATGCCACAATCACTTGGCATGAGAAAAACACAAGCAAAGGCCACGAGACTGCCTCTGCCATCCGACAGGCAACAACGGCACGATACCACCAATGCTTGGCCTGACAGAAACCGCACGCGCGAGCTCCGCTGACACCACCCTAAGGGGACGTTGCCCGATTCAGGGACTTGTTCCTGGGGTCTTGGGTAGCATTGGTTGCATGCACAGCCTCGTCGAGGCCAAGGTATTTTTATGGTCAACGAGAAGAGACCATAAGACCGTCAAATATCGAGAGACTTGGCTAGGCCAAGCCCGTAACTACAGCTTCTGCTCACACCACCCCAGGGAGTCATTGTCTGATTCAGGGACTTGGTATGGGGTCTAGGGCAGCATCTACCACATGCACAGGCTCGAGCTTAGCTCTCTTTTTTCGTATGCATGCCAACCGATCAGGCCATGGGCACCTGTCAGTCACCGGAGTAACCAGTCATTGAACAAAATGGTCAGAAGGCATGCACACATTGTATTTCACTCAAGGGACGTTACCTTGGGTGTACGCAATGGGAGGCTCATCACACACACCTACTCCCCTCGTAAGGAGGGAGAGGGGGTGCTAGACCACCACCCACTAAAGAGCATTAGAGATTTTGTAGATATGCTACTAGTAGACATTAAAGTGTCTAAAACGAGGACATTTTTTCCAACACAGGCATATCCTGCACTGAGGGTAAGCAGGTGCCGATGGTGGTCGAGGCATGTGCCTGCACCAAGGGCCAACGCATGCCGATGGTGTTTGATGCGATTGCCTACACCAAGGGCCATCTTCTACCGAAGCTGATCGAGGCAAGTGCCCACATCGATTCTAGCTTATCTGCATGTCAATTGAGGCATGCATGCATCGATGGTGGTCAAGGCATCTGCCCGCATGAAGGCCCAGCACGTACCGATGGTGTTCGAGGTAAGTGCCTATACCAAGCACCATCTTCTGTCGATATTGATCAAGGCATGGCATGTACCAATGGTGATTGAGGTAGGTGCCCGCACCAAGGGTTGGCTTGTGCCGATGGTGGTTAAGGCATGTGCCCACACCAAGGCTAAGCATGTGTCGATGGTGGTCGAGGCAACCGCCCACCCCAGCTCAAAACATGTGCCCACACTAAAGCCCAGCATGTGCTGATGGTGTTCGAGGTAACCGCTTGCACCAGGGGCCATCTTCTACCAATAGTGATCGAAATAACTGCCCTCACCAAGGCTCAGCATGTACCGATGTTGTTCGAGATAATTGCCCACACCAGGGGCTATCTTCTACCAATGGTGATGGAGGTAATCGCCCGTACCAAGGCCCTGCATATGCCAATGGTGTTCGACATAACTGCCTACACTAGGGGCCATCTTCTGTCGATGGTGGTCAAGGCATGTCCCCACCCCAAGGCCCAGTAATTACTGATGGTGTTCGAGGCAACCGCCCATACCAGGGGCCATCTTCTACCAATGGTGGTCAAGGCAAGTGCCACCACCAAGGATCAACTTGTGCCAATGGTACTCGAGGCAACGGCCCATACCAAAGCCCAACATGTGTCGATGGTGTTCAAGGTAACTATACGCACCAGTGACCATCTTCTGTTGATGCTGATCAAGGCATGGCACATGTTGATGATGGTCTAGGCAAGTGCCCGTACTAATGGCTAGCTTGTGACGATGGTGGTCGAGGCATGTGCCCGTACCAAGGCCCAACACATGTCGATGGTGCTCGAGGCAACTGCCTGCACTAAGGGCCATCTTCTATCGATCTTCATCGAGGCATGCATGTGTCAATGGTGGTCAAGGAAAGTGCCTATACTGAGGGCCAGCTTGTGTCGATGGCGGTCAAGGTAAGTGCCCATACCAAAAGGTAGCCTGTACCGATGATTGTCCTTGCATGTGCCATCACCATGCGCCATCATGGCTGTTGATGGTCGAGGCCTTGGTCGAAGTACAATTTTAAACCACGGTGCACATGCTGGGCTCAAGCATGTGTTGTTGCCACATTTTTTTGGCCTAGGGCACCATCGTCGGAGCATCATCGGAGAACCTGATCAATGACATTGAGGGTTTCGATGATTGGGGGTCGGGGCTGTGCACACATGATGTGCGATGGGTGCTGGTACTTGGCCTTTATATTGACCCCCTATCCCTCAACAAACCTTGAGAACTCACACCCCTTTAAAGAGCATATGAGATCTTACAAGTTTGCTGCCAGTAGCTATTCAAGTGTCTAAAATGGGGACACTTTTTTTAAACGGTCACAAAATCTTCTACACTTCAATTTTTTAGCTAAATGTTTTTGTGCATGCCAAAAAAAATACAAGGATCACGTCTACCAAATTTGGGGCCAAAACTCCTTTTAAAAAATTTTAAAAAATCCCAAACCATAAAAAAGTTTAAAAATCATGAAAAATAGACAACGAGTCATCTTGCCATGAAACTTCACATGGAGGCTTAGGGGACCATTGTATGAATTCACAAGCCATAAAAATGACATTGGCATGGCAAAAATATGAAGATGTGCCTAAACCCACCTACCACCCGATCGTGGCACGCATGGTGCTCGGCCCAGGCTTAGGACACCCGCACGTGGTGTACGGGCACTGAAGAGTGCTCATGTGAATTCACAGGCCACAAAAATGGTATTGGCATAGCAAAAATATGAAGATGTGCCTAAACCCACCTACCACCTGGTCGTAGCGCACATTGGTGCTTGGCCCGGGCTTAGGACACCTGCGCGTGGTGCACGGGCATTGGGGAGGGCTCATATGAATTCTTCAGTCACAAAAATGGCTTTGGCATACAGAGTTCATTCCCAGTCTAAGCTCTGATCGGATTGAAGGTTGTGGCAGTAGGACCTGCAGCAAGATCGATAGCACGCAGAAGGAAACTTGGTCGATCCTCAGCTTACGCATCTTGTCTCTCTAGCTGACGTAGTGCCTGCCCGATTATTTTGTAGGTTGACTTAGGCATACAGAGTTCATTCCCAGTCTAAGATTGAGCCAAATCGAGGGTTATGGCGGTAAGACCCGCAGCAGGATCGGTAACACGTAGAGAGGGACCAGGTCGATCCTTAGCTTGCGTATCCTACCTCTCTGGTCGGCTTAGTGCTCGCATGTTCATTTTGTTGGTTGACTTAGGCATAGGGAGTTCATTCTCAATCTAAGCTTAGACCAGATCGAGGGTTGTGGCAACAGGACCTGTAGTAGGATTGATAGCACGCAGAGAGGGATCGAGCTGATCCTCTGCTTGTACATCCTGCCTCTTTGGCTGGCTCAGTGCCCGCACACTCATTTCGTAAGTTGACTTAGGCATACAGAGTTCATTCCCAATCTAAGCTCAAACTGGATCGAGGGTTGTGGTAGTAGGACCTGTAATAGGATTGACAGTGCGTAGAGAGGGATCGAGCCGATCTTCAGCTTGTGTATTCTACCTCTCTAGCCCATTCAGTGCCTTCATGCTCATTTCATGGGTTGACTTAGGCATAGGAGTTCATTCCTAGTCTAAGCTTTAGCTGGATCGAGAGACCCATAGAAGATTTCAGCACACAGAAAAAGACTAGTCTGATCCTTGGCATACGTATCCTGCCTCTCTGGCTAGCTCAGTGCCCGTACGCTCATTTCGTGGGTTGACTTAGGCATACAGAGTTCATTCCTAGTCTAAGCCCCAACCAAATCGAAGAACCCACAGCAAGATCCACAGCACACAGAAGGGGATCGAGTCGATCCCTAGCTTGCGCATTCTGGCTCTCTGGCCAGCTTAGTGCCCGCACTCTCATTTCGTGAGTTGACTTAGGCATACGTAGTGTATTCCCAGTCTTGACCAACCAAGGATGAGACGCTATCGATGGTGTTTGTGGCAACCATCGAGGGGGACCTGTAGCAAGATCCTTGGTTCAGCATCCTACCCCTATGGTTGGTTTAGTGCCTGCACACTCATTTTGTGGGCTGACTGGGGTGAGCGAAGTTTGTTCTCGATCAGGATCGAGGGATGGAGGGCCTTGGGTCATGCCCAACCCTGGAGGGGGTGGCGTGAAAAGAATGAAGGTCGACGGGGGAAGGGAGGAGGGATGAATCTAAGCAACAAAAGGCTAAATCTCAGTGATCATGGTACAAGCCACTTGCCACTTACAATACCCCGCATATTAATCATGAATTCTACTCGCTCAAGGGATTGAGCTCAAAAGTCCGCCGACTCATCCCCACGGCTGCACTACAAATGTGCTTTGGGGCCATAGCCATATTGCAGTTTGACTTTATGAATAGTGCACGCATATTATAGCTGGTTCTGACTTAGACATTTAGTCATAATCCAACAATGGTAGCTTCAGCCATGACTTTTCTAACCAAAGCATGACAATGTGCAAATCATGTTCCTCTCACAAGTTGATTACTTATCACGATGCCACATTCAGTAGTTAAAACTACCTTTTTCATGACTCTAACTAGCTCACGGCCTATATTGGGTGCAGAATCCAATACTGGTGAATTTACTTCACAATGTAGGAAGAGCTAACATCAAAGGATTAAAAAGTAATGTCGCTATGACTGCTTGGCTATTACAAGCTAGTTATCCCTGTGGTAACTTTTTTGACACCTCTAGTTTCAAATCTCGAAGGTCTAAAGGATCGATAGGCCATGATTTCACGGTTTGTATTAGTACTGAAAATCAAAATCAAACGAGCTTTTACCCTTTTGTTTTACACGAGATTTTTGTTCTCATTAAGCTCATCTTAGGACACCTGTGTTATCTTTTAACAGATGTACCACCCTAGCCAAACTCCCCACTTGACAATGTATTTCACTCAGATCAACTGGTCGAGGCTGACCTTGGGTCCAAAAGAAGGGGTCGTACCCTACCTCCGATTCATGGAATAAATAAAATAACGTTAAAAGTAGTGGTATTTCAATTTCGCCCGGAGGCTCCCACTTATCCTACACCTCTCAAGTCATTTCATAAAGTCGGACTAGAGTCAAGCTTAACAGGGTCTTCTTTCCCCGTTGATTCTGCCAAGCCCATTCCCATGGCTGTGGTTTTGCTAGATAGTAGACAGAAACAATGGGAATCTCGTTAATCCATTCATGCGCGTCAGTAATTAGATGACGAGGCATTTGGCTACCTTAAGAGAGTCATGTTACGCCCACCGTTTACCCGTGCTCAGTTGAATTTCTTCATTTTTACATTTAGAGCACTAGGCATAAATCACATTGTGTAAGCATCTACAGAGACTATCGCAATGCTTTGTTTTAATTAAACAGTCAGATTCCCCTTGTTTGTACCAGTTCTAAGTCGACTGTTTGTCGTTCGGAGAAGGCCCCCTAGAGAGCCGTTCCCAGTCTGTCCCTCGATCAACACGTAATAACCCACTCTCACCATAGGAGTAGCTCGAGCAGTGCATTGGTAGTCGACAGGTTTAGGACTGGGACCCCCGTGCCCAACCCTCAGAGCCAATCCTTTTCTTGAGGTTACAAATCCATTTTGCCGACTTCTCTTGCCTACATTATTCCATCGACCAGAGGCTATTCACCTTGGAGACCTGATGCGATTATGAGTACGATCGAGCGTGGATGGCACTCAGTCCTCCGAATTGTCAAAGGCCATCGAGGGTGCACCAGACACCACACGATGTGCAGTGCTCTTCCGACTGCTGGACCTTACCTTTGGCTGAGCCGTTTCCAGGGTGGGCGAGTCATTAAACAAAAAAGTTAACTCTTCTCGAGGCCCTCACCGATGTCTCTGGACTCCCTAACGTTATCGTCAGCCATCGCATCTTAGTTTAAGAATTTTAACCCGATTCCCTTTCAAAGCTCGTGCGAGACACACTATCGGATGGGTTTCCCCCATCTCTCAGGATTGACTAACCCATGTGCAAGTGCCGTTCACATGGAACCTTTCCCCTCTTCGGCCTTCAAAGTTCTCATTTGAATATTTGCTACTACCACCAAGATCTGCACCGACGGTCACTCTGCCAGAGCTCGCACCCAGGTTTTGCAAAAACCACCATGCCTTCCTACTCATCAAGGCCTAGCCCTTCCTATTCATCAAGCCAGCCCTTCCCCGACGGTTGGTATAGGTCACGCGCTTAAGCACCAGTCATTTTTGGGCTAGTTGATTCGACAGGTGAGTGTTTACACACTGGCTTAGTAGAACTTAAACTTCCATTGACCACCGTCCTGTGTCTTAATCGACTAACACCCTTTGTGGGTTTTGGGTACGTGACTAGTTGGCATCTGTAACCTGGGCTTTCAGTTCATTTCGCATCGCCAGTTTTGCTGTTACCAAAAATGGCGCCAATAGAGCTTCTCGATTCTGTGCACGAAGCTTCAATGAAGTAGTCACGCCATTGTACCTATTAAGTTTTGAGAATAGGTCGAGGGCGTTGCACCCCCAATGCCTTTAATCATTGGCTTTACCCAATAGAACTCATCGAGGCTCCAGCTATCCTAAGGGAAACTTTAGAGGCATCCAGTTACTAGATGGTTCGATTAGTCTTTCACCCCTATACCCAAGTCAGATGAATGATTTGCACATTAGTATCGCTACGGGTCTCCACCAGAGTTTTCTCTGGCTTCACCCCGCTCAGGTATAGTTCCCATCTTTTGAATCCCAACGGCCATGCTCACATTCGAACCCTTTTCAGAGGATCAAGGTCAGTCGGTGATGCACCTGCGAGGGATCCCATCAATCAGCTTCTTTGTGCCTGATGGGTTTTCTGGCCCATTGACTCACACGCATGTCAGACTCTTTAGTCCATGTTTTAAGACAGACCAGATGAGGAACCCACAGGCCAACATCGGGAGCACGCGGGTGTCGAGGCATACCGAGATGGCGCGTGCTATATTCCACGATCGTGGCGATGACATCTCTACGGGCATATTGAAAGCTAGGGCTTGGGCTGTCGTCGTGACCCCTATCGATCCACACCCTGAGCTGATCGATGGATCAGCTCTCACTGTTCCACATCTGATCGGGGCACATCGTCGGCCCCCATCCACTTCCCTCCTGACAATTTCAAGCACTCTTTGACTCTCTTTTCAAAGTCCTTTTCATCTTCCCTCATGATACTTTTTGCTATCGGTCTCTCCACCCGTATTCAACCTTTGGACAGAATTTTCACCCGATTAGGGCTGCATTCCTAAACAACCCGACTCGGTGGATAGTGCCTCGTGATGCGATAAGGTTGGGCACAAACGAGGGCTCTCAACTTCTCTGATGCCATTTCCAGGGGACTTGGCCTAGTCTGCGACTGAGGACGCTTCTCCAGACAACAATTTGGATGCCAGGGGCATCTATTCTCAAGCTGGGCTCTTTCTCGATTTCACTCGTTACTAGGGGAATCTAGTAAGTTTTTTTCCTCCATTATTGATATGCTTAAACTCAGTGAGTGATCCTGCTTGACCTACGATCATGACACAAGCATCGATCGAGCGATGCGAGGGGTTCGATGGATTTCGGGTGGACAACGAGCACGCATCACTGGGGATGAGGCATACCGGGAGCTCTACCATCGATGGTCATGGCGCTGTCATTGTCAGAGACTCGCTTTTAGGCTAACTACGACTGACAGGATCTTAAGAGGCCATCTTTCACCCACCCCCTTCCCCCGGAGCCCGATGGGTGGAGGGTCAGAGAGGGAGCGATGGTGCATGACACCCAGGTAGACGGGCCCTCGGCTTAATGGCTTAGGGTGCAACTTTTGTTCAAAGACTCGATGGTTCATGGGATTCTACAATTCACACCAAGTATCGTATTTTGCTATGTTCTTCAATGATGCAAGAGTCGAGATATCCGTTGTCGAGAGTCATTTCATTTTTTCATGACAAAAAGAGTCACGAAGCCGCGTGCACATGCACCGTAAATGGGATGGCGACGGCGTATGCGTTTCATTTTCATTTCGATTCTTTGGCACAATTCGTGCCGAGGGTTCATTGTTTGGCAGCGAGCGAGACGACACTGATCATTTCACCCACTTGATAGGGGGCAGGAAGCGACCGTCATACCTGCTTGGGGCTGAAGGGTCTCGGGGCACGGAGGCACCCTCGTCCCTTTGGTGTTTTATTAACACATTCACGAGTCATCCGTCGAGCGGGCTTTCGACAATGATCCTTCCACAGGTTCACCTATAGAAACCTTGTTACGACTTCTCCTTCCTCTAAATGATAAGGTTCAATGGACTTCTCACGATGTCGTGGGTGACGAATCGTCCATGTCGTCATGATCCGAACACTTCACCAGACCATTCAATCGGTAGGAGCAACGGGCGTTATGTACAAACGGTAGGGACGTAGTCAACGCGAGCTGATGACTCGCGCTTACTAGGAATTCCTCGTTAAAGACCAATAATTGCAATGATCTATCCCCATCATGATGAAATTTCAAAGATTACTTAGGCTCGTCAACCAAGGCTATAGACTCGTTGAATACATCAGTGTAGTGCGCATGTGGCCCAGAACATCAAGGGCATCAAGACCTATTATTGCCTCAAACTTCCTTGGCCTCAGCGGCCATAGTCCCTCTAAGAAGCTAGCCACGAAGGATCACCTCCGTATAGCTGGTTAGTAGGCTGAGGTCTCATTTGTTAATGGAATTAACTAGACAAATCACTCCACCAACTAAGAACGACCATGCACCACCACCCATAGAATCAAGAAAAAGCTCTTAGTCTATCAATCCTTACTATATCTAGATCGGGTAAGTTTCCCTGTGTTGAGTCAAATTAAGCCGTAGGCTCCACTCTTGATGGTTCCCTTATATCAATTCCTTTAAGTTTTAACCTTGCGACCATACTCCCCTCGAAACCCAAAGATTTCATTTCTCATAAGGTGTTGGTAGAGTCCTAAAAGTAACACCTGCTGATCCCTGGTCGGCATCATTTATGGTTGAGACTATGATGGTATCTGATTGTCTTCGAGCCCCCAACTTTCATTCTTGATTAATGAAAACAACATTGGCAAATGCTTTTGCAGTTGTTCGTCTTTCATAAATCCAAGAATTTCACCTCTGACTGTGAAATACGAATGCCCCCAACTGTCCTTATTAATTATTACTCCGATCCCGAAGGCCAACACAATAGGATCGAAATCCTATGATGCTATCCCATGCTAAGGATATAAGCGTAGGCCTGCTTTGAGCACTTAATTTTTCAAAGTAATAGCACCGGGGAACGACCCTAGGCAATTAGTCCTAGGATGCATCATCGGTAGTAGGATGAGTAGAGCGTGTCACCATGAGACAGACCGGAGATGACTTAACCCTAGTTTCAACTACGAGCTTTTTAAATGGCAACTTAAATATACACTGATTTGAGTTGGAATTATCGTGACTGCTAGCACCAGACGTTACCCTTCAATGGATCCTCGTTAAGGATTTAGATTGTACTCATTCCAATTACCAGACTCATAGGAGAGCCTGGTATTGTTATTTATTGTCACTACCTCCCCATGTCAGCATTAGGTAATTTGCACGCCTGTTGCCTTCTTTGATGTGGTAGCCATTTTTCAGGCTCCCTCTCTATAATCGAACCCTAATTCTCTATCACCCATCACCACCATAGTAGGCCACTATCCTACCATTGAAAGTTGATAGGGTAAAAATTTGAATGATGCATCACCGGCATAAAGGCCGTGTGATCCGTCGAGTTATCATGAATCATCGAGCAACGGGCATAGCTCATGTCGACCTTTTATCTAATAAATGCATCCCTTTCAGAAGTCGAGATTTGTTGCACGTATTAGCTCTAGAATTATTATAGTTATTCGAGTAGTAGATACCATCAAACAAACTATAACTGATTTAATGAGCCATTCATAGTTTCATAGTCTGAATTAGTTCATAATTACACATGCATGGCTTAAACTTTGAGACAAGTGTATGACTACTAGTAGGATCAACCAGGTAGCATTCCTTTGGGATGTTGGCACCGTGTGGGCCTCGACGCATCGACTGAGCGGCAGAGATAGCCCAACGCAGAGCGTAAGCGTCATGCGTGTCGAGCATGTGAAATGAATAGCATCGGACGAACGGGGGCCGAGAGCTCATGCCCGTTCAATGTTTTGCATCTGAAAGCACGATCGAACAATGGTACACCAATACAGCCACAGAAGATTGGGTGGCATGCTTGAAACACTAGCCATGAATGACATCCGACCCGTAGCCCCTCAAGATACGAGACGGATGAAGGATGGTGAGACATTCGGTTTCCATCGATTCAAGTATGTAATAGAGGATCCCGATCGCACCCCCGGGGTATGGCAACCGTATGGAGGGAGATTGAAGAGGATGACAGGTCGACAGTTTGATGCATCGAGCACGGAGCCTACCAACACACACAACCATAGCACCATTCATATGCCCATTGTGTACAAGTGGCAGCATTCATGCGCGTCAGACCACAACCCACCCGATCGATTACTCGACGAGCGAACGGAGGAAACGACGTGCGAGGCCACGCCACAACTGCTTGGCACTAGGAAAACACAAGCAAGGGCCACAAGACTACCTCAGCCATCCAACAGGCAACAACGGTGCGATACCACCAATGCTTGGCCTGGCTGGGATCGCACACGCGAGCTCTGCTAACACCACCCCAGGGGGACGTTGCCTGATTCAGGAACTTGCTCCTGGGGTCTTGGGTAGCATTGATTGCATGCATGGCCTGGTCGAGGCCAAGGCATTTTGTGGGTCGACGAGAAGGGATGCGGAGACTATTAAATACTGAGAAACTTGGTCAAAGCCAAGCCTGCAATCGCAGCTTTTGCTCACACCACCCCAAGGAGCTGTTGCTCAATTCAGGACTTGGGTTAGGGTCTAGGGTAGCATCCACCCGTGCAAAGGCTCGAGCTTGACTCTCTTTTTTCGTATGCACGCTAATCGATCGAAGCCATGGCTGCTTGCTGGTCACCAGAGCAACCAGTCACCGAATAAAATGATCGGAAGGCATGCACACCCTATATTTCGCTCGAGGGACGTTACCCTGGGTGTACATAATGAGAGGCCCATCACGTACACCTACTCCCCCCGTAGGGGGAAAGAGGGGGTGCTAGACCACCACCCCCTAAAAAACATTAGAGATTTTATAGATATGCTACCAATAAACGTTAAAGTGTCTGAAACGGGGACACTTTTTCCAACCCAAGCGTATCCCACACCTAGGGTGAGCAGGTGCCGATGGTGGTCGAGGAATGTGCCCGCACCAAGGGCCAGTGCATGCCGATGGTGTTCAATGCGATTGCCCGCACCAAAGGCCATCTTCTATCGATGTTGATCGAGGTAGGTGCCCACATCGATTCTAGCTTGTGTGCTTGCTGATTGAGGCATGCATGCACCGATGGTGGTTGAAGCATCTACCCGTACTAAGGCCCAACACATGTCGATGGTGTTCGAGGTAACCACCCACACCAGGGGCCATCTTCTGTCGATGCTGATCGAGGTAAGTGCTCGCACCAAGGGTCGACTTATGCCGATGGTGGTCGAGGCATGTGCCCGTACCAAGGCCCAGCACGTGCTGATGGTGGTCGAAGCAATAGCCCGCACCAAGGCCTAGCATGTGCCGATGATGGTCGAGGCATTTTCCCGTACCAAGGCCCAGCACGTGCCGATAGTGTTCAAGGTAACTGCCCCTACCAAGACCTAGCATGTGCCAATGGTGTTCAAGGCAACTGCTCGTACCAAGGGCCATCTTCTACCAATGGTGATCGAGGCAACCGCCCTCACCAAGGCCCAGCATATGTCGATGGTGTTCGAGGCAACCGCCCACACAAAGGCCATCTTCTCTCGATGGTGATCAAGGTAACCGCCCACACCAAGGCCCAGCATGTGTCGATGGTGTTTGATGCAACCGTCTGCACCAGGGGTAATCTTCTGCCAATGGTGGTTGAGGCATGTGCCCATACCAAGGCCCAACATGTGTTGATGATGGTCGAGGTAATCGCTCGCACCAGCTCAAGGCATTTACCCGTACCAAAGACCAACATGTATCGATGCTGTTCGAGGCAACCGCCAGCACCAAGACCCAGCATGTGCTAATGATGTTCGAGACAACTACCCACACCAGGAGCCATCTTTTACTGATGGTGATCGAGGCAACCACCCGCACCAGGGGACATCTTCTGTCAATGGTGGTCAAGGCAAGTGCCTGAGTTATGCCCTGGACGGGTGCGCTAGGCACATCAGGCATACCAGCACGTGAGCCAGAGGTTGAGGCCCACACACCAGACTTGTTGATGGGTATTTGCATACAAGGCCAGAATGCCCGCTCAACTTACAAGCCAGCCCGTGAGGCCAAGGCCTGGCCAGTAGGCTGTCCGTACCACATCCGGAGGGACCCAAGGTGGGAGATACACAAGTGAATCATTTGAAAGCTTGCAGGATCAACAGAAGCCTCTTGGCAGATTTGGTTGACCCTAGAATTCAAAAGTTAGAATCTTGATTGATTGTAATCTTTGTAATCCCTTGATTTTAGCCTTTATTCTAGGGATATTACCATTAAGTGTAGCTGAAGCCTCAACTATAAATAGAGGGCTGCTTCACCCTTATTTGTAGACTATCAAACACTTTTGTTTCAGTGAATACAAAGCATATTTTCAGCATTCTACCTTGTTATCCTGTATCTCTTTAACTTGCATAATCAACCATTCCTATTGTTCTAGTGCCCGCATGCTTGTGTTTTAGGCTGACTTAGGCATAAAAGAAGAGATTCCAAGCCTAAGGTCACATAGATTCTGAGTCTAAGATTAGAGCCCGTGACAGTTGGTATCAGAGCAAGTTCAGTTCTGTGTGTTTGTGTTATGTAAGTTAGATCGTGATTGATGAGATGGCATCCCAAAGCAACGTTGCTAGCCAATAACCAGAGGCCCTGCAGTAGGGCTGTGGAATAGGCAAGAAAGCCAGTTCAAGAGATATATGGTCTACCATGGATGGTAGGTTGGCCAAGGTAGAGGTGACCATGGGCTACATGTGGGAGAAGCTTGAAGAAGTAAAGATTCACATTGTATCGCTAGACTCCATAGGAGAGGAGATCCAAGGTGAGCTACAAGCTACTCTCAATAAAGGCATGGATGTGATCACCCAAAAGAATGAGGCCTTGGAGGCTGAAGTGCTGACCTTGCGCGATGGCATAGAGGCAATGTGCTAGTGGATGGAGGAGCTTGCCAGCAAGCTCAGTGATTGCAATACTGCCATTGGGAATGGCATGTTTGCTGGAGTGTCTAAGTCCAAGATGGATGTCTCGAAGCCTAAAGAGTTCAAAAGAACTAGGGGGCCAAGGAAGTAGACAACTACCAATGGGGTATGGAGCAATATTTCCAGGCTATGGGCATGCAGGATGAGACAATAAAAGTAAGCACCGCTGCTATGTATCTCACTAATGTGCCTTATTATGGTGAAGGCGCAGGTATGTTGATGTTAAGTGTGGGAGCCCCAAGATTGGAACCTGGGTAGAGTTCCAAAAGGAGTTCAGAGAGCAATTTTACCCCAAGTATGTGGATGATGAGGCATAGGCAAAGTTACGCAGGCTGAGCCAGCAAGGGGACATAAGGAAGTATGTCTAAAAATTCTTTGAACTGATGCTACAGATCTCAGATCTAGGTGAGAAGGATGCCTTATTTACTTTCATAGATAGGCTAAGCCATGGGTGAAGCATAAGCTACAACGGAGGGGAGTTCATGACTTGGCTAAAGCCATGACTACTACTAAGTCCTTGATAGAGTTTAAGCCTCTGAACAAGTTGAGTCCTCCAAGCCCAAGGGTAAGGTAAGAATGATAGGGATGATAGTGATCGAAAGAAGCAGTCCAAGGGGAAAGACCATGATCGAGAGTCCAAGGATAGGGATCGAGACCGTTCAACCAAGGATGGTGAGAGGAAGCCACCAGCAAATAAGTGGAAAAAAAAAAGGGACCGAGAGCCACTAGCATGCTACCTATGTGGAGGGAGCCACATAGCATGCAATTACCCACAGAAGGGTAAGTTGGCTACTGTAGACATAGAGTCTGACAAAGAATCGGAGTCAAAGGTAGTAAAGCTTGGGTCGTTAGTGCTCAATGCTGTCTAGAGTAAAGGGAGTCGTAAGCCAAAGGGCTTGATGTTTACAGATTTGATGGTTGCGGGTTAGTAGGTGAGCACATTGGTGGACACAGGTGCCTCACATCTTTTTATTTTAGGTGATGGAGCCCGGAAGCTCAGACTAAAGGTGCAGAAAGGGATTAGTACCATTAAAATGGTGAACTCCAAGAAGGTTCCAGCCATTGGAGTAGCGCGAGGAGTGGAGTACAGCTTGGAGATTGGAAAGGCAAAAAGACCATAGAGGTAATACCCCTTAATGACTATGAGTTTGTGATTGGGTTGGATTTCCTTGTTTGGATTAATGCCCTCATTGTGCCTTTTGCCAATTGTATTTGCATCTTGGATGCACGGTGCCAATGCCTAGTGCTGTTGAGGAAAGGGTCTGAAGTTGGGTCACGAGTGGTGTCAGCCATCCAATTTGCCAAGGCGGTAAGTAAAGAAGAAGACACCTTCTTGGCAGCCCTAAAGTATGATGAGCCAAAGGAGAAGGAGACTGAGTCACCCTTGGAGGTGCTAAAGGTGCTGAAGACCTTTAATGATGTGATGCCCACAAAGCTGCCTAGCCAGCTACCACCTAAGAGGGAGGTGGACCACAAGATCGAGCCAGTGTTCGAGGCCAAGCCACCAGTCAGAGCCCCTTACTGAATGTCCTCACCAGAGTTGGAGGTGTTGCAGAAGCAGCTCAAAGAGTTAGTTGATGCTGGCTTCATCAGGCCATCGGAGGCACCATATGGTGCACCGATTCTATTCTAGCATAAGCATGATGGGTCGTTGTGACTATGCATAGACTACTGGGCCTTGAACAAGTTACCATCAAGAACAAGTATCTTATCCCACTCATTGCGGACCTGTTTGACCAACTTGAGAGCACAAGGTGGTTTACCAAGTTGGATTTGAGGTCGAGCTACTACCAAGTCAGGATCGCAGAGGGAGATGAGCTAAATATAGAATGTGTCACTCGGTATGGTTTGTATGAGTTCTTGGTTATGCCATTCGGACTCACGAATGCCCCAGCAACATTCTGCACCTTTATGAACAAGGTACTTCAGTCATTCCTTGATCGATTTATTGTGGTTTATTTGGATGACATTATGATCTACAGCCAAACTTTGGGAGAGCATGTAAACCACTTGAGATAGGTGTTCGAGGTGTTGCAAGTGCACAAGCTATTTGTCAAGAGGGAGAAGTGCTCGTTTACCCAGCAGGAGATCTCATTCCTTAGCCACATAGTGGGAGGTGGCAGGATACGCATAGATGAAGGCAAGGTGCACGCCATCCTAAAGTGGGAACCACCAGCCAAGGTCATTGAGTTGAGATCATTCCTTGGGTTGGTTAACTACTACAGGCACTTCATCAAAGGTCACTCAGCAATAGCCATGCCATTGACTGACTTGCTCAAGAAGGGGAGAGCATGGGAGTAGAGCGCAGGGTGCTAGGAAGCCTTTGATAGGTTGAAGCAGGCTGTGATCGAGGAGCCAATCTTGGCCTTACCAGACCATACCAAGCCGCATGAGGTGCATACGGATGCATCAGACTTTTCCATAAGGGGCGTGTTGATGTAAAAAGGACATCTAGTCGCATTCGAGAATAGAAAGTTGAATGAGACTGAGCGCAAGTACGCGGTCTAAGAGAAGGAGATGACTGCAGTGGTGCACTACTTGCGCACTCAACGTCATTACCTGTTGGGGTCAAGGTTCATGGTTAGGATGGACAATGTGGCAACCAGCTACTTCCAGACGTAGAATAAGCTGTCCCTTAAGCAGGTGAGATGGCAAGATTTTCTTACGAAATTTGACTTTTAGATGGAGTACAAGCCGAGGCAGGTGAACCTAGTGGCAGATGCCATGAGTAGGAAGGCTAACCTTGCTGCCATTAGCCAACCAGAGGGGTCACTAGTGCTATGCATCAAGGAAGGACTTGCGTATGATCCTACAGCCAAGGCTCTTATAGAGTACGCCCAGTAAGGTAAGACTAGGCGATTTTGGGTACAGGATGGTTTGTTGTAAATCTCTTAATTATTAATTTTTAGAATATTAATAGCTTAGTATTATTTTATTTTGAATAATTTTATATTAACTGAAATAATTGTTTTTGACAAAACAAAAGGTCATAATGATTTGAAATAGATATTTATTCAAAAAGTCATAACTATTTGATCTAGTTTGGTAAACATATTTATTTTTAAAATTTTTTATTTATTAACTATTGAAATTTTAATACATTAGTATAATTTTAATCCAAATAAGCTTATATGAACATAAACTATTGTTTTATAACAGAACGAAAAGTCATAACAATTTAAAATAAATAATTACTCAAATAGTCATAACTATTTAAACCGGTTTAATAAACAGATTTAATTTTTAAATCTCATATTAATTTTGAAATATTAATAAATTATGACAAAACAAAAGAACATAATGATTTGAAATAAATAATTATTTATATAGCCTTAACTATTTGAACTGGCTCGACAAACAAATTTATTTTTTAAATCTCTAAGTTATTGATTTTCATGATATTATTAGATTAGCATTATTTTATGACAAAACAAAAGGTTATAATAACTTGAAATATATAATTGTTCAAATAGTCATAATTATTTAAATTGGTTCGATAAATAAATAATCTTCTACTTATTAATTTTTGAAATATTAATAAATTACTATTATTTTATTTTGAATTGGCTTGTATGACGAAAAACAATTGTTTTATGATACAACAAAAGTTCATAATGATTTGAAATAGATATTGTTTAAATGGCTATAACTATTTGAACTAATTCAATAAACTGGTTTTATTTTTTAAATCTCCAACTTCTCAATTTTTGAAATATTAATAAAGTAATATTATTTTATTTTGGATAAACTTTTATGAAATGAAACAATTGTTTTATGATAAAACAAAAGGTCATAATGATTTTAAATAGATAATTATTCAAATAGTCATAATTATTTGAACTTATTCAGTAAATAAATTTATTTTTGTAAATTCCTTGCTTATTAAATTTCTAAATGTTAACAAAATATTATTATTTTATTTCAAATAAATATGTATGAACTAAAACAATTATTTTATAACTAAACAAAAGATTAGAACGATTTGAAATAGATAATTATTCTAATAGTCTTAACTATTTGATTGGTTTAGCAAATACATTGTTTTATGACAAAATAAAAGGTCAAAACAATTTTATATAGATAATTATTCAAATAGTCATATCTAATTGAAATTGTTCAATAAACAGATTTATTTTTTTTAAATCTGTTGCTTTATTAATTTTTCGAATGTTAATGTAGTATTATTTATTTCAAATAAGCTTGTATGAACTGAAATAATTATTTTATGATTAAAAAAAGGTTAAAACGATTTGAAATAGATAATTGTTCTAATAGTCTTAACTATTTAAACTAGTTTGACAAACATATTTATTTTTTAAATCTCTTACTTATTAATTTTCAAAAATTATTAAATTAGTATCATTTTAATCGAATAAGCTTATGTGAAAAGAAACAATTGTTATATGACAACATAAAGATCATTATGATTTGAGATAGATAATTGTTCAAATAGTCATAACTATATGAATTGGTTCTGTAAACAGATTTACTTTTTAAATCTCTTATTAATTTTCAAAATATTAATAAATCAGTATTATTTTATTTTGAATAATTTTGTATGAATAGAAATAATTGTTTTATGACAAAACAAAAGGTCATAATGATTTGAAATAGATAATTGTTCAAATGGACAAGACTATTTGAGGTTGTTTGGTAAACAGATTTATTTTTTAAATCTCCTACCTATTAATTTGTAAAATATTAATAAAGTAGTATTATTTTATTCTGAATAAACTTGTATGAATAGAAACAATTATTTTATGACAAAACAAAAGATCATAACTATTTGAAATAAAAAATTGTTTAAACAGTAATACCTATTTGAGCTTACTCGATAAACAGATTTATTTTTGAACTCTTTTACTTTTGAACTCGATAAATTAGTATTATTTTATTTCAAATAAGATTGTATGGATAGAAACAATGGTTTATCACAAACAAAAAGTCATAACTATTTGAAATAGATAATTATTCAAATAGTTAGAACTATTTGAATGTGTTTAGAAAATAAATTTATTTTTAAAATTTTTACTTATTAAATTTTGGAATATTAATAAATTTAATTGTTTTATTCGAAATAAGCTTGTATGAACAAACAATTATCTTATGACAAAACAAAAGGTCATAGCAATTTGAAATAGATAATTATTCAAATAGTCATAACTATTTGAACTTGTTCAATAAACATATTCATTTTTTTAAATCTCTTACTAATTAATTTTCAAAATATTAATAAATTAGTAATATTTTATTTCGACTAAGCCTATATGAATTGATACAATTATTTTATGACAAAACAAAAGGTCATAACGATTTGAAATAGATAATTATTCAAATAGTTATGACTATTTGAACTTGTTCAGTAAACATATTTATTTTAAAATCTTTTACTTATTAATTTTTAAAATATTAATAAATTAATATTATTTTAATCCGAATAGGCTTGTATGAAGAAAAACAATTGTTTCATGACAAAACAAAAAGTCATAACTATTTGAAATAAATAATTGTTCAAATAGTCAAACTATTTGAACTTATTTGATAAACAGATTTATTTTTTAAATCTTTTACTTATTATGTGTCTACATATTAATAAATTTATGTAATTTTATTTGAAATAAGCTTGTATGAATAGAAAATTTTGTTTTATGACAAAACAAAAGGTTATAGCAATTTGAAATAGATAATTGTTCAAATAGTCATAATTATTTATACTTGTTCGGTAAAAAAGTTTTATTTTTTAAATCTCTTACTTATTAATTTTTAGAATATTAATAAAATAGAATTATGTTACTCAAATAAGCTTGTACGAATATAATCAATTGTTTTGTGATAAAACAGAAGGTTATAATGATTTGAAATAGATAATTGTTCAAATAGTCATAACTATTTGCATTGGTCAAGCCAACAGTTTCATTCTTCAAATTTGTTACTTATTAGCTTTCAAAATATTAATAAATTAGCATTACTTTATTTCTAATAAGACTATATAAATAGAAATAATTGTTTTATCATAAAACAAATGGTCATAATGATTTGAAATAAATAATTGTTGAAATAGTTATAACTAATTAAACTGGTTTAGTAAATAGATTTATTTTTTAAATTTCTTGCTTTTTAATTTACAAAATATTAATAAATTAATATTATTTTATTCCAAACAAACTTATATGAACAAAAACATTTGTTTTATGACAAAACAAAAGGTCATAAAGATTTGAAATAGATAATTGTTTAAATAGTCATAATTATTTGAACTGGTTAGGCAAACATAATTGTTTTTTAAACCTCTTACTTATTGAGATTTGAAATATTAATAAATTATTTTATTTTATTTTGAATAAATTACTAAGAATTGAAAAAAAAATTTTACGACAAAATAAAAGGTCATACTGATTTGAAATAAAGAAATGTTCATATAGCCTTAACTGTTTGAACTAGTTTAGCAAACAAATTTATTTTTTAAGTCTCTTAGTTATTAATTTTCAGAATATTATTACATTAGTATTATTTTATTTCGAATAAACTTGTGTGAACAAAAATAATCATTTTATGAGATAACAAAAGGTTATAACAATTTGAAATATATAATTATTCAAATAGTCATAACTATTTGAACTGGTTCAGTAAACAGATTAACTTTTTAAATCTCTTACTTATTAATTTTTGAAATATTAGCAAATTAGTATTATTTTATTCTGAATAAGCTTGTATGATGAAAAACAATTGTTTTATGACAAAACAAAAGTTCTTAATGATTTGAAATAGATAATTGTTCAAATGGCCATAATTATTTAAACTAATTTGATAAACTGATTTATTTTTTAAATCTCTAACTTATCAATTTTTGAAATATTAATAAAGTAATATTATTTTATATCGGATAAACTTTTGTCTACTGAAATAGTTATTTTATGATAAAACAAAATGTCATAACGATTTTAAATAGATAATTATGTAAATAGTCTTAACTATTTGCACTTATTCGATAAATAAATTTTTTAAAATTTCTTATTAATTTTCTTAATGTTAATAAATTAGTATTATTATATTTTGAATAAGCATGTATGAATTGAAACAATTATTTTTTGACTAAACAAAAGATTAAAACAATTTGGAATAGATAATTGTTCTAATAGTCTTATCTATTTGAAATGGTTTGGAAAGCACATTTATTTTTAAATCCCCATTGATTTTCAAAATAGTAATAAATTGGTATTATTTTATTCTGAATAATTTTGTATGAATAGAAAAAATTATTTTATGACAAAACAAAATGTCATAACAATTTGAAATAGATAACAGTTCAAATGGACATGACTATTTGAACTTGTTCGATAAATAAATTTATTTTTTAAATCTCTAACTTATTAATTTTTAGAATAATAATAAATTAGTATTATTTTATTCCACATAAACTTGTATGAATAGAAACAATTGTTTTATGATAAAACAAAAGATCATAACGATTTGAAATATATAACTATTCAAAAGTCATAACTATTTGAACTTGCTCGATAAATAGATTTATTATTTAAATCTTTTATTTATTAATTTTAGAAATATTAATAAATTAGCATTATTTTATTCTAAATAAGCTTGTATGAATAGAAACAATTGGTTTATAACTAAATAAATTGTTTTAACGATTTGAAATAGATAATTGTTCAAATAGTCATAACTATTTGAACGTGTTTAGAAAATGTATTTATGTTTTAAATTTTTACTTATTAATTTTTAGAATTTTAATAAATTTATATTATTTTATTCGAAATAAGCTTGCATGAACAAAACCAATTATTTTATGACAAAACAAATGGTCATATTGTTTTGAAATAGATAATTATTTTGATAGTCATAACTAATTGAACTTTTTCGGTAAACAAATTCATTTTTTTAATTCTCTTACTCATGCTTATATTAACTAAAACAATTGTTTTATACAAAATAAAAGGTTACAATGATTTGAAATAGATAATTATTCAAATAGTCATGACTATTTGAAGTTGTTCAGTAAACATATTTATTTTTTAAATCTTTTACTTATTAATTGTCAAAATATTAATAAATTAATATTATTTTAATTTGAATAAGTTTGTATGAACAAAAACAATTGTTTTATGACAAAACAAAAAGTCATAGCAATTCTGTTTGTAGAACTATTTCAAATAATTATGACTATTTGAACAATTATCTATTTCAAATCGTTATTACCCTTTGTTTTGTCATAAAACAAATGTTTTTGTTCATATAAGTTTGTTCAGAATAAAATAATATTAATTTATTAATATTTCAAAAATTAATACGTAAGAGATTTAAAAAATAAATCTGCTTGCCAAACCAATTCAATTAGTTATAACTATTTGAATAATTATTTATTTCAAATCGTTATGATCATTTATTTTATCATAAAACAATTGTTTCTATTCATACAGTCTTATTCAAATAAAGTAATGCTAATTTATTAATATTTTGAAAATTAATAAGTAACGGATTTAAAAAATGTATCTGTTGGCCTGACCAGTGTAAATAATTATGATTGTTTGAGTAATTATCTATTTCAAATCATAATGACCTTTTGTTTTGTCACAAAATAATTGTTTCTGTTCATACAAGCTTATTTGGAATAACATTATTCGAATTTATTAATATTCCAAAAATTAATAAGAGATTTAAAAAATGAATCTGTTTATTAAACAAGTTCAAATAGTTATGGCTATTTGAACAATTATCTATTTCAATTTGCTATAACCTTTTGTATTGTCATAAAACAATTTTTTCTATTCATACAAGCTTATCTCAAATCTATTTACTGAATAATTTCAAATAGTTATGATTATTTGAACAATTATTTATTTCAAATTGTTATGACCTTTTGTTTTGTCATAAAACAATTATTTTTGTTCATACTAGCTTATTCAAATTAAAATAATATTAATTTGTTAATATTTTGAAAATTAATAAGTAAAAGATTTAAAAAATAAATATGTTTACCGAACAAGTTCAAATAGTAATAACTATTTGAATAATTATCTATTTCAAATCATTATGACCTTTTGTTTCGTCATAAAATAATTGTATCAATTCATATAGGCTTATTCAAAATAAAATAATACTAACTTATTACTATTTCAAAAATTAATGAGTAAGAGATTTAAAAAATGAATCTGTTTACTAAACAAGTTCAATAGTTATGACTATTTGAACAATTATCTATTTCAAATCATTATGACCTTTTGTTTTGCCATAAAATAATTGTTTCTATTCATACAAGCTTATTTCGAATAAAATAATATGAATTTACTAATATTCCAAAGATTAATAAGTAAAAATATAAAAAATAAATATATTTTTTGAACACGTTCAAATAGTTATGGCTATTTGAACAATTATCTATTTCAAATCATGATGACTTTTTGTTTTACCATAAAACAATTGTTTTTATTCATAAAAGCTTATCAGAATAAAATAATAATTTATTAAAATTCCAAAAATTAATAAGTAAAAGATTAAAAATTAAATTTGTTTAACTAGTAAGTTCAAATAGTTATGAATATTTAAATAATTATTTATTTTAAATCGTTATGATCTTTTGTTTTGTCATAAAACAATTGTTTCTATTCATACAAAATTATTCAGAATAAAATAATACTAATTTATTAATAGTTTGAAAATTAATAAGAGATTTAAAAACTAAATCTATTTACTAGACAATTCAAATAGTTATGAGTATTTGAATAATTATCTATCTCAAATTGGTATGATCTTTGTTTTGTCATTAAACAATTGTTTTGTCTATACAAACTTATTTAGAGTAAAATATTGCTAAACTAATAATATTTTAAAAATTTATAAGAGATTTAAAAAATAAATATATTTATCAAATCAGTTCAAATAGTTAAGACTATTAGAACAATTATCTATTTTAAATCATTCTGACCTTTTGTTTAGTTATAAAATAATTGTTTCAATTCATACATACTTATTCGAAATAAAATAATATTATTTTATTAACATTCAGAAAATTAATAAGCAAGCAATTTAAAAACATAAATCTGTTAACCAAACAAGTTTAAATAATTATGACTATTTGAATAATTATCATTTAAAAATCATTATGACCTTTTGTTTTATCATAAAATAATTGTTTCATTTCATAAAAGCTTATCTAAAATAAAATAATATTACTTTATTAATATTTCAAAATTGAAAATTTGGAAATTTAAAACATAAATCAATTTATTCAATCAATTCAAATAGTTATGGCCATTTGAACAATTATCTATTTCAAATCATTTTGAACTTTTGTTTTGTCATAAAACAATTGTTTTTCATCATACAAGCCTATTTAGAATAAAAAAATACTAATTTATTAATATTTCAAAAATTAATAAGTAGGAGATTATTTGTTTACTGAACCAATTCAAATAATTATGACTATTTGAACAATTATATATTTCAAGTCATTATAACCTTTTGTTTTGTCATAAAACAATTTTTTATGTTCATACAAGCTTATTCGAAATAAAATAATATTAATCTAATAATATTATGAAAATTAATAATTATGAGATTTGAAAATAAATTTGTTTGTTGAACCAATTCAAGTAGTTAAAGCTATATGAATAATTATCCATTTCAAATAATTATGTACTTTTGTTTTGTCATAAAACAAATGTTTTTGTTCATATAAGTTTGTTTAGAATAAAATAATATTAATTTATTAATATTTTGAAAATTAATAAGAGATTTAAAAAATAAATTTGTTTACCAAACTAGTTCAATTAGTTATAACAATTTAAATAATTATTTATTTCATATTGTTATGACGATTTGTTTTGTCATAAAATAATTATTTCTATTGATACAGTCTTATTTGGAATAAAGTAATGCTAATTTATTAATATTTTAAAAATTAATAAGTAACAGATTTAAATAATGAATCTGTTCGCCTGACCAGTGCAAATAGTTATGACTGTTTGAATAATTATCTATTTCAAATCATTATGACCTTTTATTTTGTCACAAAACAATTGTTTCTGTTCATACAAGCTTATTCAGAATAACATAATTCTAATTTATTAATATTCTAAAAATTAATAAATAAGAGATTTAAAAACTAAATTTGTTTATCGAACAAGTTTAAATAGTTATGACTATTTGAACAATTATCTATTTCAAATCGCCATAACCTTTTATTTTATCATAAAATAATTTTTGCTATTCTTATAAGCTTATTTCAATTAAAATAATACAAAGTTATTATCATTTAGATAATTAATAAGCAAAATATTTGAAAAATAAATCTGTTTATCAAATAAGTTCAAATAGTTATGACTATTTGAATAATATTTATTTCAAATCATTATGACCTTTTGTTTTGCCATAAAACAATTGTTTTTGTTCATACAAGCTTATTCGGATTAAAATAATATTAGTTTATTAATATTTTGACAGTTAATAAGTATAAGATTTTAAAAATAAATATGTTTACTGAACAAGTTTAAATAGTTATAATTATTTGAATAATAATCTATTTCAAATTGCTATGACCTTTTGTTTCATCATAAACAATTGTATCATTTCATATAGGCTTATTTAAAATAAAATAATACTAATTTATTAATACTCTAAAAATTAATGAGAAAGAGATTTAAAAAATGAATTTATTTACTAAACTAGTTCAAATAGTTATGACTATTTGAAAATTTATCTATTTCAAATCATTATGACCTTTTGTTTTGTCATAAAATAATTGTTTTTGTTCATACAAGCTTATATTGAATAAAATAATAGAAATTTATTAATATTCCAAAAATTAATAAGTAAAAATTTTAAAAATAAATCTATTTTCTGAACACATTCAAATAGTTATGACTATTTGAATAATTATCTATTTCAAATTGTCATGACCTTTTATTTTATCATAAACCAATTGTTTTTGTTCATACAAGCGTATTTGAAATAAAATAATACTATTTTATTAATATTCCAAAAATTAATAAGTAAAAGATTTAAAAAATAAATTTGTTTACCGCGTAAGTTCAAATAGTTATAACTATTTGAACAATCATTTATTTCAAATAGTTATGATCTTTTGTTTTGTCATAAAGCAATTGTTTCTATTCACATAAGTTTATTCAAAATAAAATAATACTAATTTATTAATATTCTAAAAATTAATAGGTAGGAGATTTAAAAAATAAATTTGCTTACCGAACAAGTTCAAATAATCATGTCCATTTGAATAATTATCTGTTTCAAATTGTTATGATCTTTTGTTTTGTCATAAAACAATTGTTTCTGTTCATGCAAAATTATTCAAAATAAAATAATACTAATCTACTAATATTTTGAAAATTAATAAGAGATTTAAAAACTAAATCTATTTACTGAAATAGTTCAAATAGTTATGACTATTTGAATAATTATCTATCTTAAATCGTTATGCTTTTTATTTTGTCACAAAATAATTGTTTCTTTTCGTACCAGTTTATTTAGATTAAAATAATACTAATTTAATAATATTTCAAAAATTAATAAGTAAGAGATTTAAAAAATAAATGTGTTTGTCAAACTAGGTCAAATAGTTAAAACTATTTTGTCATAAAACACATTCAAATAGTTATTATTAGTTAAACAATTATTTATTTCAAATAGTTATGACCTTTTGTTTTGTCATAAACCAATTGTTTATGTTCAAACATGTGTATTCGAAATAAAATAATGCTAGTTTATTCATATTCCAAAAATTAATAAGTAAAAGATCTAAAAAAATAAATCTATTTACTGAAGCAAGTTCAAATAGTTATGACTGGATGAACAAGTATTTATTTCAAATAGTTATGATCTTTTGTTTTGTCATAAAACAATTATTTCTATTCATACAAGTTTATTTGGAATAAAAGAATACTAATTTATTAATATTTTAAAAATTAATAGGTAGGAGATTTAAAAAATAAATTTGTTTATCAAACAAGTTCAAATAGTCATGTCCATTTGAACAATTATCTATTTCAAGTTGTTATGACCTTTTGTTTTGTTATAAAACAATTGTTTCTATTTATGCAAAATTATTTAGAATAAAATAAAATTTATCTATTAATAGTTTGAAAATTAATAAGAGATTTAAAACTAAATCTATTTTTTGAAACAATTCAAATAGTTATGACTATTTGAACTATTATCTATCTCAAATCGTTATGATCTTTATTTTTTTATAAAACAATTGTTTCTTTTAATACAACCTTATTCAAATTAAAATAATACTAATTTAATAATATTACAAAAATTAATACGTAAAAGATTTAAAAAATAAATATGTTTGCTGAACCAATTCAAATAGTTAACACTATTAGAACAATTATCTATTTCAAATTGTTCTGACCTTTTGTTTAATCATAAAGCAATTATTTCAATTCATACAAATTTATTCAGAACAAAATAATACTAATTTATTAGCATTCAAAAAATTAATAAGCAAGAGATTTAAAAAGATAAATCTGTTTATTGAACAAGTTTAAATAGATTGGACTATTTGAACAATCAATCTAACTATTTAAAGTCATTATGACCTTTTCTTCCATTATAAAATAATGTTTCAGCTCATAGAAACTTATCTGAAATAAAATAATACTACTTTACTAATATTTCAAAAATTAATAAGTAAGAGATTTAAAAACTAAAACTATTTTTCAAATCAATTTAAATAGTTATGACTATTTAAACAAATATCATTCTCAAATCATTATGATCTTTGTTTTCTCTTAAAATAATTGTTTCTGATCATGCTTATTTGGATAAAATAATAATATTTTAATAATATTTTAAAAATTAATAAGAGATTTAAAAAATAAATATGTTTGCTGAACCAGTTAGAATAATTAAGACTATTAGAATAATTATCTATTTCAAATTATTTTAATCATTTGTTTAATCATATAATAATTGTTTTAGTTCATACAAACTTATTCTAAATAAAATAATACTAATTTATTAACATTTATTTATTTTAAATTGTTATAACTTTTTATTCAATTAGTTAAGACTATATGAACAATTATTTATTCAAAGTGTTATGACTTTTATTTTAGCTCATACAAGCGCATTCGGAACAAAATAAAACAAATTTATTAATATTTCAAAAATTTATAAGAGATTTAGAAAATAATGCTATTACCAAACCAATTCAAATAATTATAACTATTTGAACAATTATCTATTTCAAATCATTAATACTTTTTTTGTCATAAAACAATTGTTTTTGTTAATATAAGTTTGTTCAAAATAAAATAATACTAATTTATTAATATTTAGAAAATTAATTAGTAAGAGATTTAAAAAGTGAATCTGTTTACCAAACCATTTCAAATAGTTTTGACTATTTGGATAATTATCTATTTCAAATCGTTATAACCTTTTATTTTGTCATCAAACAATTGGTTATGTTCATACTATTTTATTTGGAATAAAATAATACTAATTTAATAATATTTTGAAACTTAATAACCAAGAAAGTTATCAATATCAAATCGTTAAGATCTTTGTTTTGTAATAAAATAATTGATTTTATTCATAGAAGGTTATTCAATTAAATATAATGCTAATTTAATAATATTTCAAAAATTATTAAGAGATTTATAATATAAATGTATTTACTGAACCAGTTCAAATAAGTAAAGTTATTAGATTAATTATCTATTTCAAATCACTTTTTACCTTTCGTTTAGTCATAAAATATTTGTTTCATATCTTACAAGCTTATTCAAAATAAAATAATCCAAATTTATTGACATTCAAAAAATTAATAAGCTAAAGGTTTGAAAAAATAAATCTATTTACTGAAAAAGTTTAAACAGTTATGACTATTTGAACAATTATTTTTTTAAAATCATTATGACCTTTTGTTTTAATATAAAACAATTGTTTCAGTTCATAAAAGCTTATCCAAAATAAAATAGTACTAATTTCTTAATATTTCAAAAATTAATAAGTAAGAGTTTAAAAAGTAATTTTTTTTACCAAACAAATTCAAATAGTTATGACTATTTGAACAATTGTCTATTGAAATCGTTATGACCTTTTGTTTTGTTACAAAATAATTGTTTCAGTTCATACAAGCTTATTCAAAATAAAATGATACTAATTTATTAATATTCTAAAAATTAATAAGAGATTTAAAAAGTGAATTTGTTTACCATATCAGTTTAAATAATTATGGCCATTTCAATAATTATGTATTTCGAATCATTATTACCTTTTGTTTGGTTATATAACAATTGTTTTTTTATCATACAAATATATTTGGAATAAAATAATACTAATTTATTCATCTTTCAAAAATTAATAAAAGATGTTTACTAAACCAATTAAAATAATTATGACTATTTAAACAATTGTATACTTCAAATCATTATAACCATTTTGTTCTATCATAAACAATTATTTCTGTTCATACAAGCTTATTTGAAATAAAATAATACTAATATAATAATATTGTGAAAATTAATAACTAAGAGATTTAAAAAATAAATTTGTTTGTTGAACTAGTTCTAATAATTAAGACCATATTAACAATTATCTATTTCAAATTGTTTTTTTTTTGTCATAAAACAATTTTTTCAATTCATACTAGCTTATTTGGAATAAAATAAAATGAATTTATTAATATTTCAAAATTTAATATGTAAGAGATTTAAAAAATAATTTTGTTTACCTAATCAGTTCAAATAATTATGACTATTTGAACAATTATCTATTTCAAATCATTATGACCTTTTATTTTGTCATAAAATAAATATTTTTGTTCATATAAGTTTGTTTAGAAAAAAAATACTAATTTATTAATATTTCAAAAATTAATAAGAGATTTAGAAAATAAATCTATTTACCAAAACAATTCAAATAGTTATGACTATTTGAGCAATTATTTATTTCAAATTATTATAATTTTTTTTGTTATAAAATAATAGTTTCTATTCATACAAACTTATTCAGATTAAAATAATACTAATTTATTAATATTTCAACAATTAATAAATAAAAATTTTCAAAAGTAAATATGTTTATTGAACTAGATCAAATAGTCATGACTATTTGAATAAATATCTATTTGAAATTGTTATGACCTTTGGTTTTGTCATAAAAAAATTATTTCAGTTTATATAAGCTTATTTAAAATAAAATAATACTAAGTTATTAATATTTCAAAAATTAATAATTAAGAGATTTAAAAAAATAAATATATTTATTGAATAAGTTTAAATAATTGTGACTATTTTAACAATTATCTATTTGAAATTGCTATAACCTTTTGTTTTGTCATAAAATGATTTTTTCTGTTCATACAAGCCTTTTTCTAATAAAATAATACAAATTTATTAATATTAAGACAATTAATAAGTAAAAGATTTAAAAAAAATATATGTTCACTGAACAACTTCAAATCTTTATAACTATTTGAATAATTATTTATTTCAAATTGTTATGACTTTTTGTTTTGTCATAAAACAATTGTTTCTATTTATACAAGCTTATTTGGATTAAAATAATATTAATTTATTAATATTTCAACAATTAATAAGTAAAATATTTAAAAAATAAATATGTTTTCTAAATAAATTCAAATAGTCATGACTATTTGAATAATTGTTTATTTTAAATTATTTTGACCTTTTGTTTTGTAGTAAAACGATTGTTTCAACTCATATAAGCTTATCTGAAATAAAATAATATTAATTTATTAATATTCCAAAATTAATGAATAAGAGAATTAAAAAATGAATATGTTTACCGAACATGTTTAAATAGTTATGACTATTAGAACAATTATTTATTTCAAAACATTATGGCCTTTTGTTTTGTCATAAAACAATTGGTTCTATTCATGCAAGCTTATTTCAAATAAAATAATATAAATTTATTCATATTTCAAAAATTAATAAGTAAAAATTTAAAAAATAAGTATGTTTTTTGAACACGTTCAAATAGTTTTGACTATTTGAACAATTATCTACTTCAAATTGTTATGTCCTTTTGTTTTATCATAAATCAATTGTTTTTGTTCATAAAAGCTTATTCGGAATAAAAGAATACTAATTTCTTGAAAGACCAAAAATTAATAAGTAAAAGATTTAAAAAATAAATTTATTTACTTAGGAGTTCAAATAGTTATGACTATTTGAATAATTATTTATTTCAAATTGTTATGATATTTTGTTTTGTCATAAAATAGTTGTTTCCAATAATACAAATTTATTCAAAATAAAATAATACTAATTTATTAATATTCTAAAAATTAATAAGTTAGAGATTTAAAAAATAAATTTGTTCACAAAACAAGTTCAAATGGTCATATCCATTTGAACTATTATCTATTTCAAATTGTTTCTATTCATACAAAATTATTCAGAAAAAATAATACTAATTTATTAATATTTCAAAAATTAATAAGAGATTTAAAAACAAAATCTATTTACCGAACCAATTCAAATAGTTATGAGTATTTGAACAATCATCTATCTCAAATCATTATGATCTTCATTTGGTCATAAAATAATTGTTTTTATTCACACTAGCTTATTCAGAGTAAAATATTGCTAAATTAATAATATTCTAAAAATTAATAAGAGATTTAAAAAATAAATATGCTTATAGAACCAGTTCAAATAGTTAAGACTATTAGAGCAATTATCTATTTCAAACCATTCTAACCATTTGTTTAGTCATAAAATAATTTTTTTAGCTCATACATGCTTATTTGAAATAAAATGATATTAATTTATTAACATGTAGAACATCAAAACATAAGAAATTTTAAAAAATAAATCTATTTACCAAAAAAGTTTAAATAGTTATAATGATTTAAACAATTATCTATTTAAAATAAATATAACCTTTTGTTTTATCATAAAACAATTGTTTCAGTTTGAAAAAGCTTATTCGAGATAAAATAATATTATTTTATTAAATTTTCAAATTTTGATGAGTTAGATATTTAAAAATTAAGTCAGTTTATCAAATTGATTCAAATAATTGTAGCCATTTGAATAATTATCTATTTCAAATCGTTATGAACTTTTCTTTTGTCATAAAACAATTGTTTTTCATCATATAAGCCTATTCGGGATAAAATAATACTAATTTACTAATATTTCAAAAATTAATAAATAGGAGATTTAAAAATAAATTCATTTACTAAATTGGTTTCTATTGAACAATTATCTATTTCAATTGCTATAACCTATTATTAAGTTATAAAATAATGTTTTAGTTTATATAAGCATATTCAAAATAAAATAATACTAATTTAATAATATTCCAAAAATTAATAACTAAAAGATTTAAAAATAAATTTGTTTGCTGAAGTAGTTCTAATAGTTAAGATTATATGAACAATTATCTGTTTCAAATCGTTATGACCTTTTGTTTTGTCATAGAACAATCGTTTCAGTTCGTACAAGCTTATTCAAAATAAAATAAAAATAATTTATTAATATTTCAAATTTTAATAAGTAAGTGATTTAAAAAGTGAATTTGTTTGTCGAATCTATTCAAATAATTATGGCCATGTCAATAATTATCTATTCAAGTCATTATTACCTTTTGCTTCATCATATAACAATTTTATTTGAAAGTTCAATCTTATTTAGAATAAAATAATACTAATTTACTAATCTTCAAAAATTAATAAGGAGATTTAAAAAATAAATTTGTTTACTAACTTAGTTCAAATAGTTTTGACTATTGAAACAATTATAAACTTGAAATCATTAAAACATTTTTTTGTCATAAAATAATTATTTTTATTCATACAAGTTTATTTGGAATAAAATAACACTGATATAATAATATTCCAAAAATTAATAACTAAGAGAATTAAAAAAAAAATTTCTTTGTCAAACCAGTTCAAATATTTAAGACTATAGAATAATTATCTACTTCAAATCATTATGACCTTTTGTTTTGTCATAAAATAAGTTTTTTTTTGAATTCATACTAGATTATTTGGAATAAAAAAAATGAATTTATTAATATTTCAAAAATTAATAAGTAACAGATTTAAAAAATAATTCTTTTATAACCAGTTCAAATAATTATGACTAATTGAATACTTATCTATTTCAAATCGTTATTAACTTTTGTTTGTCATAAAATAAATGTTTTTGTTCATATAAGTTTGTTCGAAATAAAGTAATACTAATATATTAATATTTCAAAAATTAATAAGTGATTTAAAAATTAAATCTATTTTAAACTAGTTCAAATAGTTATACCTATTTGAGCAATTATTTATTTCAACATGCAAGCTTTTTTGAAATAAAATAATACTAATTTATTAATATTTCAAGAATTAATAAGACATTTAAAAAATAAATTTGTTTGCTAAACTAGTTCAAATAGTTATGACTATTTGAACAATTATTATTTCAAATTGTTATAACTCTTTTTTTCTATTATAAAAATTTGTTTCTGTTCATAAAAGCTTATTCAGAATAAAATAATACTAATTTAATAATATTCTAAAAATTAATAACTAAGATTTAAAAAATGAATATGTTTGTCAAACCAGTTCAAATACTAAGACTATATGAACAATTATTTATTTCAAATTGTTATGACCTTTTGTTTTGTCATAAAATAATTGTTTCAACTCATACAAGCTTATTTGAAATAGAATAAAAATTAATTTATTAATATTTCTAAAATTTATAAGAGATTTAAAAAAATTTTTATTACTAACTAGTTAATATTAATACTATTGAACAATTATCTATTTCAAATGTTATTACTTTTGTTTTGTCATAAAACAATTGTTTGTTAATATAAAGTTTGAAATAAAATTTACTAATTTATTAACATTTAAAAATTAATCAGTAAGAGATTTAAGTAAATCTATTTTGCCAAACTATTTCAAATAGTTTAACTATTTGACAATTGTCTATTTAGAATTGCTATGACCTTTTGCTTTTTCATAAAACAATTGTTTCAAGTTTATACAAGTTTATACGGAATAAAATAATAAAAATTTATTAATAAGTAAGGATATTTAAAAATAATTTTTATATCGAATTAGTTAAATAATTATGGCAATTTGAATAATTATCTTTTTTTAAATTGCTATAACCATTTGTTTTGTTATAAAACAATTATTTTTTTCATACAAGCTTATTCGAAATAAAATAATACTAATTTATTAATATTTCAAAAATTAATAAGAGATTTAAAAAATAAATGTGTTTGTGAAACCAGTTTAAATAGTTAAAATTATAAGAATAATT
>NW_019168060.1:363547-376047 GCF_002303985.1 Durio zibethinus
TAATATTTTGAAAGCTAATAAGTAACAGATTTGAAGAATGAAACTGTTGGCTTGACCAGTGCAAATAGTTATGACTATTTGAACAATTATCTATTTCAAATCATTATAACCTTCTGTTTTATCACAAACAATTGATTATAATTCGTACAAGCTTATTTGAGTAAATAATTCTATTTTATTAATATTCTAAAAATTAATAAGTAACGAGATTTAAAAAATAAACTTTTTTACCGAACAAGTATAAATAATTATGACTATTTGAACAATTATCTATTTCAAATTGCTATAACCTTTTGTTTTGTCATAAAACAAAATTTCTATTCATACAAGCTTATTTCAAATAAAATTACATAAATTTATTAATATGTAGACACATAATAAGTAAAAGATTTAAAAAATAAATCTGTTTATCAAATAAGTTCAAATAGTTTGACTATTTGAACAATTATTTATTTCAAATAGTTATGACTTTTTGTTTTGTCATGAAACAATTGTTTTTTTTCATACAAGCCTATTCGGATTAAAATAATATTAATTTATATAATTAAAATTAATAAGTAAAAGATTTTAAAATAAATATGTTTACTAAACAAGTTCAACATAGTCATAACTATTTGAATAAATTATCTATTTCAAATCGTTATGACCTTTTGTTTGTCAATAAATAATTGTATCAATTCATATAGGCTTAGTCGAAATAAATATTACTAATTTATTAATATTTTGGAAAATTAATTAGTAAGAGATTTAAAAAAATGAATATGTTTATTGAACAAGTTCAAATAGTTATGACTATTTGAATAATTATCTATTTCAAAATTGCTATGACCTTTGTTTTGTCATAAGATAATTGTTTGTTCATAAAGCTTGTTTCGAATAAAACAATTAAATTTATTAATATTCCAAAATTTATAAGTAAATTTTAAAAATAAATTTATTTTCTAAACACTTCAAATAGTTCTAACTATTTGAATAATTATCTATTTCAAATAGTTATGACTTTTTGTTTGTGATAAAGCAATTGTTTCTATCCATACAAGCTTATTTGAAATAAAATAATACTAATTTATCGAGTTCAAAAGTAAAAGAGTTCAAAATAAATCTGTTTATCGAGTAAGCTCAAATAGGTATTACTGTTTAAACAATTTTTTTTTCAAATAGTTATGATCTTTGTTTTGTCATAAAATAATTGTTTCTATTCATACAAGTTTATTCAGAATAAATAATACTACTTTATTAATATTTTACAAATTAATAGGTAGGAGATTTAAAAAATAAATCTGTTTACCAAACAACCTCAAATAGTCTTGTCCATTTGAACAATTATCTATTTCAAATCATTATGACCTTTTGTTTTGTCATAAAACAATTATTTCTATTCATACAAATTATTCAAAATAAAATAATACTGATTTATTAATATTTTGAAATTAATAAGAGATTTAAAAAGTAAATCTGTTTACAGAACCAATTCATATAGTTATGACTATTTGAACAATTATCTATCTCAAATCATAATGATATTTATGTTGTCATATAACAATTGTTTCTTTTCACATAAGCTTATTCGATTAAAATGATACTAATTTAATAATTTTTGAAAATTAATAAGTAAGAGATTTAAAAATAAATATGTTTGTCAAACTAGTTTAAATAGTTAAGACTATTAGAACAATTATCTATTTCAAATCGTTTTAACCTTTTTTTAATCATAAAATAATTATTTCAGTTCATATAAGCTTATTTGAAATAAATAATACTACATTAACATTCGAAAAATTAATAAAGCAACAGATTTAAAAAAAATAAATCTGTTTATTGAACAATTTCAATTAGATATGACTATTTGAATAATTATCTATATAAAATTGTTTTGACCTTTTATTTTGTCATAAAACAATGTATTTGCTAAACCAATCAAATAGTTAAGACTATTAGAATAATTATCTATTTCAAATCGTTCTAATCTTTTGTTTAGTTATAAAATAATTGTTTTAGTTCATACATATTTATTTGAAATAAAATAATAATATTTGTTAACATTTAGAAATTTAATAAGCAAGGAATTTACAAAAATAAATTTATTTACTGAATAAGTTCAAATAATTATGACTATTTGAATAATTATCTATTTAAAATCATTATGACCTTTTGTTTTATCAGAAAACAATTGTTTCATTTCATAAAAGTTTATCCAAAATAAAATAATATTACTTTATTAATATTTCAAAAATTGAGAAGTTGGAGATTTAAAAAATAAAACCAGTTTATTGAATTAGTTCAAATAGTTATAGCCATTTAAACAATATCTATTTCAAATCATTATGAACTTTTGTTCTATCATAAAACAATTGTTTTTCATCATACAAGCCAATTCAAAATAAAATAATAGTAATTTATTAATATTTCAAAAATTAATAAGTAGAAGATTATTTATTTATCGAACCAATTTAAATAATTATGACTATTTGAACAATTATATATTTCAAGTTATTATAACCTTTTGTTTTGTCATAAAATAATTATTTATATTCATACAAGCTTATTCGAAATAAAATAATGCTAATCTAATAATATCATGAAAATCAATAACTTAGAGATTTAAAAAATAAATTTGTTTGTTGAGCCAGTTCAAATAATTAAGGCTATATAAATAATTATTTATTTCAAATCATTATGTTCTTTTGTTTTGTCATAATTTATTAATATTTAAAAATTAATATGAGATTTAAAAATTAAATCTGTTTATTAAACCGGTTTAAATAGTTATGACTATTTGAGTAATTATTTATTTTAAATTGTTATGACTTTTCGTTCTGTTATAAAACAATAGTTTATGTTCATATAAGCTCATTTGGATTAAAATTATACTAATGTATTAAAATTTCAATAGTTAATAAATAAAAAATTTTAAAAATAAATATGTTTACCAAACTAGATCAAATAGTTATGACTTTTTGAATAAATATCTATTTCAAATCATAATGACCTTTTATTTTGTCAAAAAAAATTATTTCAGTTAATATAAAATTATTCAAAATAAAATAATACTAAGCTATTAATATTCTAAAAATTAATAATTAAGAGATTTACAACAAACCATCCTGTACCCAAAATCGCCTAGTCTTACCTTACTGGGCGTACTCTATAAGAGCCTTGGCTGTAGGATCATACGCAAGTCCCTCATTGATGCACAGCACCAGTGACCCCTCTGGTTGGCTAATGGCACCAAGGTTAGCCTTCCTACTCATGGCATCTGCCACTAGGTTCACCTGCCCTGGCTTGTACTCCATCTGAAAGTCAAATTTCGTAAGAAAATCTTGCCATCTCGCCTGTTTGGGGGACAGCTTATTCTGCGTCTGGAAGTAGCTAGTCGCCACATTGTCCATCCTAACCATGAACCTCGACCCCAATAGGTAATGACGTTGAGTGCGCAAGTAGTGCACCACTGCAGTCATCTCATTTTCTTGGATCGTGTACTTACACTCAGTCTCATTCAACTTTCTATTCTCGAATGCGACTAGATGTCCTTTTTACATCAACACGCCCCTTATGGTAAAGTTTGATGCATCCGTATGCACCTCATGCGGCTTGGTATAGTCTGGTAAGGCTAAGATTGGCTCCTCGATCACAGCCTGCTTCAACCTATCAAAGGCTTCCTAGCACCCTGCGCTCTACTCCCATGCTCTCCCCTTCTTGAGCAAGTCAGTCAATGGCATGGCTATTGCTGAGTGACCTTTGATGAAGTGCCTGTAGTAGTTAACCAACCCAAGGAATGATCTCAACTCAATGACCTTGGCTGGTGGTTCCTATTTCAGGATGGCGTGCACCTTGCTTTCATCTATGCGTATCCTGCCACTTCCCACTATGTGGCCAAGGAATGGGATCTCCTGCTGGGTAAACGAGCACTTTTCCCTCTTGACAAATAGCTTGTGCACTTGCAACACCTCGAACACCTATCTCAAGTGGTTTACATGCTCTCCCAAAGTTTGGCTGTAGATCATAATGTCATCCAAATAAACCACAATAAATCGATCAAGGAATGACTGAAGTAGCCGTTTAAAAGGTGCAAAACTGTTGCTCGGGTGCATTTGTGAGTCCCCGAATGGCATAATCCATAACTTCATACAAACCCATACCGAGTGATACATTCTATATTTATGCTCATCTACCTCTGCGATCCTGACTTGGTAGTAGCTCGCCTCAAATCCAACTTGGTAACCACCTTGTGCTCTCAAGTTGGTCAAACAGGTCCGCAATGAGTGGGATAAGATACTTGTTCTTGATGGTTTACTTGTTCAAGGCCCAGTAGTCTATGCATAGTCACAACGACCCATCATGCTTATCTAGAATAGAATCGATGCACCATATGGTGGGCCTCCGATGGCCTGATGGAAGCCAGCATCACTACTTTTGAGCTGCTTCTGGCAACACCTCCAACTCTGGTGAGGACATTCAGTAAGGGGCCTGCTGACTGGTGGCTTGGCCTCGAACCTGGCTCGATATTGTGGTCCATCTCCCTCTTAGGTGGTAGCTGGCTAGGCAGCTTTGTGGGCATCACATCATTAAAGGTCTTCAGTAACTTTAGCACCTCCAAGGGTGACTCAGTCTCCTTCTCCTTTGGCTCATCATACTTTAGGGCTGCCAAGAAGGTGTCTTCTTCTTTACTTATCGCCTTGGCAAATTGGATGGCTGACACCACTCGTGACCCAACTTCAGACCCTTTCCTCAACAGCACTAGGCATTGGCACCGTGCATCCAAGATGCAAATACAATTGGCAAAAGGCACAATGAGGGCATTAATCCAAACAAGGAAATCCAACCCAATCACAAACTCATAGTCATTAAGGGGTATTACCTCTATGGTCTTTTTGCCTTTCCAACCTCCAAGCTGTAGCTCCACTCCTCGCGCTACTCCAATGGCTGGAACCTTCTTGGAGTTCACCATTTTAATGGTACTAATCCTTTTCTGCACCTTTAGTCTAAGCTTCCGAGCTCCATCACCTGAAATAAAAAGATGTGAGGCACCTGCGTCCACCAGTGTGCTCACCTACTAACTCGTAACCATAAAATCTGTAAACATCAAGCCCTTTGGCTTGTGGCTCCCTTTACTTTAGACAGCATTGAGCACCAACGACCCAAGCTTTGCTGCCCTTGACTCCGATTCTTCATCAGACTCTATGTCTATAGTAGCCAGCTTGCCCTTCTGTGGGTAATTGCATGCTATGTGGCTCCCTCCACATAGGTAGCATGCTAGTGGCTCTCGGTCCCTTTTTTCTTTCCACTTACTTGCTGGTGGCTTCCTCTCACCATCCTTGGTTGAACGATCTCGGTCCCCATCCTTGGACTCTCGATCATGGTCTTTCCCCTTGGACTGTTTCTTTCGATCACTATCATCCCTATCATCCCTACCTTACCCTTAGGCTTGGAGGACTCAAACTTGTTCAGAGGCTTAAACTCTATCAAGGACTTAGCAGTAGTCATGGCTTTAGCCAAGTCATGAACTCCCCTCCGTTGTAGCTTATGCTTCACCTATGGCTTCAGCCCATCCATGAAAGCAAATAAGGCATTCTTCTCACCTAGATATGAGATCTGTAGCATCAGTTCAGAGAATTTTTAGACATACTTCCTTATGTCCCCTTACTGGCTCAGCCTACGTAACTTTGCCTGTGCCTCATCATTCATATACTTGGGGTAAAATTGCTCCCTGAACTCCTTTTGAAACTCTGCCCAGGTTCCAATCTTGGGGCTCCCACACCTAACATCAACACACCTGCGCCTCCACCATAATAAGGCTACATCAGTGAGATACATAGCAGCGGTGCTTACTTTTATTGTCTCATCCTGCATACCCATAGCCTAGAAATATTGCTCCATACCCCATAGGCAGTTGTCTACTTCCTTGGCCCCCCTAGTTCTTTTGAACTCTTTAGGCTTCGGGACATCCATCTTGGACTTAGACATTCCAGCAAACATGCCATTCCCAATGGCAGTATTGCAATCACTGAGCTTGCTGGCAAGCTCCTCCATCCGCTAGCACATGGCCTCTATGCCATCGCGCAAGGTCAGCACTTCAGCCTCCAAGGCTTCATTCTTTTGGGTGATCACGTCCATGCCTTTATTGAGAGTAGCTTGTAGCTCACCTTGGATCTTCTCTCCTATGGAGTCTAGCGATGCAATGTGAATCTCTACTTCTTCAAGCTTCTCCCCTATGTCGCCCATGGTCACCTTTACCTTAGCTAGCCTACCATCCATGGTAGACCATATATCTCTTGAACTGGCTTTCCTGCCTATTTCATAGCCCTACTGCAGGGCCTCTGGTTGTTGGCTAGCAACGTTGCTTTGGGATGCCATCTCATTAATCACGATCTAACTTGCACAACACAAACACACAGAACTGAACTTGCTCTGATACCAACTGTCACGGGCTCTAATCTTAGACTCAGAATCTATGTGACCTTAGGCTTGGAATCTCCTCTTTTATGCCTAAGTCAGCCTAAAACACAAGCATACGGGCACTAGAACAATAGGAAGGGTTGATTATGCAAGTTAAAGAGATACAGGATAACAAGGTAGAATGCTGAAAATATGCTTTGTATTCATTGAAACAAAAGTGTTTGATAGTCTACAAATGAGGGTGGAGCAGCCCTCTATTTATAGTTGAGGCTTCAGCTACACTTAATGGCAATATCCCTAGAATAAAGGCTAAAATCAAGGGATTACAAAGATTACAATCAATCAAGATTCTAACTTCTAAATTCTAGGGTCAACCAAATCTGCCAAGAGGCTTCTGCTGATCCTGTAAGCTTTCAAAAGATTCACTTGCGTATCTCCCACCTTGGGTCCCTTCAGATATGGTACGGGTAGCCTACTGGCTAGGCCTTGGCCTCACGAGTTGGCCTGCAAGCTGAGTGAGCATTCTGGCCTTGTATGCAAATACCCATCAACAAGTCTGGTGTGTGGGCCTCAACCTCTGGCTCACGTGCTGGTATGCCTGATGTGCCTGGTGCACCCGTCCAGGGCATAACTCAGGCACTTACCTTGACCATCATTGACAGAAGATGTCCCCTGGTACGGGCGATTGCCTCGATCACCATCAGTAGAAGATGGCTCTTGGTGTGGGCGGTTGTTTCGAACACCATTAGCATATGCTAGGCCTTGGTGCTGGTGGTTGCCTTGAACACCATCGATACATGTTGGGCCTTGGTATGGGCAAATGCCTTGAGCTAGTACGAGCGATTACCTCGACCACCATCGACACGTGCTGGGCCTTGGTACGGGCACATGCCTCAACCACCATTGGCAGAAGATGACCCCTGGTGCAGACGGTTGCATCAAACACCATCGACACATGCTGGGCCTTGGTGAGGGCGATTGCCTCGATCACCATTGGTAGAAGATGGCCCTTGGTACGGGCAGTTGCCTCGAACACCACTGGCACATGCTAGGCTTTGGTAGGGGTAGTTACCTCGAACACTATCGGCACATGCTGGGCCTTGGTGCGGGTAAATGTCTCGACCACCATCTGCACATGCTAGGCCTTGGTGTGAGCTATTGCTTCAACCACCATCGGCATGTGTTGGGCCTTGGTACGGGCACATGCCTCGACCACCATCGACACAAGTCGACCTTTGGTGCGAGCACTTACCTCGATCAACATCGATAGAAGATGGCCCCTGGTGTGGGTGGTTACCTCGAACACCATCGACATGTGTTAGGCCTTGGTACGGGTAGATGCTTCAACCACCGTCGATGCATGCATACCTCAATCAGCAAGCGCACAAGCTGGAATCGATGCGGGCACCTACCTCGATCAGCATCGACAGAAGATGGCCTTTGGTGTGGGCAATCGCATTGAACACCATCGGCACGCACTGGCCCTTGGTGCGGGCACATTCCTCGACCACTATCGGCACCTGCTCACCCTAGGTGTGGGATACGCTTGGGTTGGAAAAAGTGTCCCCGTTTCAGACACTTTAACGTTTATTGGTAGCATATCTGCAAAATCTCTAATGTTTTTTAGGGGGTGGTGGTCTAGCACCCTCTCTCTCCCCCCACGGGGGGAGTAGGTGTACGTGATGGGCCTCTCATTGCGTACACCCAGGGTAACGTCCCTCGAGCGAAATACAGGGTATGCATGCCTTTCGATCATTTTATTCGGTGACTGGTTGCTCTGATGACCAGCAAGCGCCCATGGCCTTAACCGATTGGCATGCATACGAAAAAAGAGAGTCGAGCTCGAGCCTTTGCACGTGGTGGATGCTACCCTAGACCCTAACCCAAGTCCCTGAATTGAGCA
Organism: Durio zibethinus; assembly: GCF_002303985.1. The sequence goes on from NW_019168060.1 coordinate 371,847, forward strand.
ACAGCTCCTTGGGGTGGTGTGAGCAAAAGCTGCGATTGCAGGCTTGGCTTGACCAAGTTTCTCAGTATTTAATAGTCTCGCATCCCTTCTCGTCGACCACAAAAATGCCTTGGCCTCGACCAGGCCATGCACGGAATCGATGCTACCCAAGACCCTAGGAGCAAGTTCCTGAATTAGGCAACGTCCCCCTGGGGTGGTGTTAGCAGAGCTCACATGTGCGGTCCCGGCCAGGCCAAGCATTGGTGGTATCACACCGTTGTTGCCTGTCGGATGGCTGGGGTAGTCTTGTGGCCCTTGCTTGTGTTTTCCTAGTGCCAAGCAGTTGTGGCATGGCCTCGTACGTCGTTTCTTCCACTCGCTCATCGAGTAATCGATCGGGTGGGTTGTGGTCCGACGCGCGTGAATGCTGCCACTTGTACACAATGGGCATATGAATGGTGCTATGGTTGTGTGTGTTGGTAGGCTCCGTGCTCGATGCATCAAACTGTCGACCTGTCATCCTCTTCAATCTCCCTCCATGCGGTTGTCATACCCTGAAGGTACGATCGGGATCCTCTATTACATACCTGAATCGATGGAAATCGGATGTCTCACCATCCCTCATCCGTCTCGTATCCCGAGGGGCTACGGGTCGAATGTCATTCGTGGCCAGTGTTCCAAGCATGCCACCTAATCTTTTGTGGCTGTATTGGTGTACCGTTGTTCGATCGTGCTTTCAGATACAAAACATTTAACGGGCATGAGCTCTCCGCCCCCGTTCGTCTGATGCTATTCATTTCACATGCTCGACACGCATGACGCTTACGCTCTGCGTTGGGCTATCTCTGTCGCTCAGTCGATGCGTTGAGGCCCACACGATGCCAACGTCCCGAAAGAATGCTACCTGGTTGATCCTACCAGTAGTCATACGCTTGTCTCAAAGTTTAAGCCATGCATGTGTAATTATGAACTAATTCAGACTATGAAACTATGAATGGCTCATTAAATCAGTTATAGTTTGTTTGATGGTATCTACTACTCGAATAACTATAGTAATTCTAGAGCTAATACGTACAACAAACCTCGACTTCTGAAAGGGATGCATTTATTAGATAAAAGGTCGACGTGAGCTATGCCCGTTGCTTGATGATTCATGATAACTCGATGGATCACACGACCTTTATGCTAGTGACGCATCATTCAAAATTTTGCCCTATCAACTTTCAATGGTAGGATAGTGGCCTATTATGGTGGTGATGGGTGATAGAGAATTAGGGTTCGATTCTGGAGAGGGATCCTGAAAAATGGCTACCACATCCAAAGAAGGCAACAGGCGTGCAAATTACCTAATGCTGACATGGAGAGGTAGTGACAATAAATAACAATACCAGGCTCTATGAGTTTGGTAATTGGAATGAGTACAATCTAAATCCCTTAACGAGGATCCATTGAAGGGTAAGTCTGGTGCTAGCAGTCACGATAATTCCAGCTCTAATAGTGTATATTTAAGTTTGCATTTAAAAAGCTCGTAGTTGAAACTAGGGTTAAGTCATTCGGTCTGTCTCATGGTGAGCATGATCTACTCATCCCTACTACCGATGATGCGTTCTTGGACTTAATTGCCTAGGTCGTTCCTTCGGTGCTATTACTTTGAAGAAATTAAAGTGCTCAAAGCAGGCCTACGCTTGTATACCTTAGTATGGGATAGCATCATAGGATTTCGATCCTATTGTGTTGGCCTTCGGGATCGGAGTAATGATTAATAGGGACAGTTGGGGGCATTCGTATTTCACAGTCAGAGGTGAAATTCTTGGATTTATGAAAGACGAACAACTGTAAAAGCATTTACCAAGGTTGTTTTCATTAATCAAGAATGAAAGTTGGGGGCTCAAAGAGAATCAGATACCGTCCTAGTCTCAACCATAAACGATGCGGACCAGGGATCAGCAGGTGTTACTTTTAGGACTCTACCAGCACTTTATGAGAAATCAAAATCTTTGGGTTTCGGGGGGAGTATGGTCGTAAGGTTGAAACTTAAAGGAATTGATATAAGGGCACCACCAAGAGTAGAGCCTATAGCTTAATTTGACTCACCACAGGGAAACTTACCTGATCCAGATATAGTAAGGATTGACAAACTAAGAGTTTTTTCTTGATTCTATAGGTGGTGGTGCATGGTCGTTCTTAGTTGGTGGAGTGATTTGTCTAGTTAATTCCATTAACAAATGAGACTTCAGCCTACTAACCAGCTATACGGAGGTGATCCTTCGTGGCTAGCTTCTTAGAGGGACTATGGCCGCTGAGGCCAAGGAAGTTTAAGGCAATAATAGGTCTGTGATACCCTTGATGTTCTGGGCCACATGCACACTACACTGATGTATTCAACGAGTCTATAGCCTTGGTTGATGAGCCTGGGTAATCTTTGAAATTTCATCATGATGGGGATAGATCATTGCAATTATTGGTCTTCAACGAGGAATTCCTAGTAAGTACAAGTCATCAGCTCGCGTTGACTATGTCCCTACCGTTTGTACATAACGACCGTTGTTCCTACCGATTGAATGGTCTGGTGAAATGTTCGGATCATGACGACATGGACGGTTCATCACCCACGACATCGTGAGAAGTCCACTGAACCTTATCATTTAGAGGAAGGAGAAGTCATAACAAGGTTTATATAGGTGAACCTGTGGAAGGATCATTGTCGAAAGCCCGCTCGACGGATGACCCATGAACGCGTTAATGAAACACCAAGGGGGCGAGGGTGTCTTCGTGCCCCGAGACCCTTTAACCCCAAGCACGTATGACGGTCACTTCGTGCCCCCTATCGAATGGGTGAAATGATCAGTGTCGTCTCGCTCGCTGCCAAACAATGAACCCCCAGCACGAATCATGCCAAAGAATCGAAATGAAAATGAAACGCATACGCCATCGCCATCCCATTCGCGGTGCGTGTGCACGTGGCTTCGTGACTCCTTTTGTCATGAAAAAATGAAATGACTCTCGACAACGGATATCTCGACTCTTGCATCAATGAAGAACATAGCAAAATGCGATACTTGGTGTGAATTGTAGAATCCCATGAACCATTGAGTGTTTTGAACACAAGTTGCACCCTAAGCCATTAAGCCGAGGGCTCGCCTACCTGGGTGTCATGCACCATCGCTCCCCCTCTGACCCTCTACCCATCGGGCTCCGGGGGAAGGGGGTGGGCGAAAGATGGCCTCTTGAGATCCCGTCAGTCGCAGTTGGCCTAAAAGCGAGTCGCTGGCAATGACAGCGCCGTGACCATCGATGGTAGAGCTCCCGGCATGCCTCATCCCTAGTGATGCATGCTCGTTGTCCACACGAACCCCGTCGGACCCCTCGCATCGCTTGATCGATGCTTGTGTCATGATCGTAGGTCAAGCGGGATCACTCACTGAGTTTAAGCATATCAATAATTGGAGGAAAAAAACTTACTAGGATTCCCCTAGTAACGACGAGTGAATCGAGAAGAGCCCAGCTTGAGAATAGAGTGCCCCTGGCATCCAAATTGTTGTCTGGAGAAGCGTCCTCAGTCGCAGACTAGGCCCAAGTCCCCTGGAAATGGGCATCAGAGAAGTTGAGAGCCTCGTTGTGCCCAGACCTTATCGCATCACGAGGCACTATCCACGAGTCGGGTTGTTTAGGAATGCAGCCCTAATCGGGTGACAAATTCTGTCCAAGGTTGAATACGGGTGAGAGACTGATAGCAAACAAGTATCATGAGGGAAAGATGAAAAGGACTTTGAAAAGAGAGTCAAAGAGTGCTTGAAATTGTTAGGAGGGAAGTGGATGGGGGCCAACGATGTGCCCCGATCAGATGTGGAACAGTGAGAGCTGATCCATCGATCAGCTCGGGTTGTGGATCGATAGGGGTCACGACGACAGCCCAAGCCCTAGCTTTCGATATGCCCGCAGAGACGTCGTCACCACGATCGTGGAATATAGCACGCGCCATCTCAGCATGCCTTGACACCCACGTGCTCCCGATGTCAGCTTGTGGGTTCCTCATCTGGCCTGTCTTAAAACATGGACTAAAGAGTCTGACATGCGTGTGAGTCAATGGGCCAAAAAACCCATCAGGCACAAAGAAGCTGATTGATGGGATCCCTCGCAGGTGCTTCACCGACTGACCTTGATCCTCTGAAAAGGGTTCGGATGTGAGCATGGTCGTTGGGACTCAAAAGATGGGAACTAT
>NW_019168060.1:378547-451566 GCF_002303985.1 Durio zibethinus
GTGGCCTTGCTACCATGATCCACTGAGATTTAGCCTTTTGTCGCTTAGATTCATCCCTCCTCCCTTCCCCCGTCGACCTTCATTCTTTTCACGCCACCCCCCTCTGGGGTTGGGCATGACCCAAGGCCCTCCATCCCTCGATCTCGATCGAGAACAAACTTCGCTCACCCCAGTCAGCCCACAAAATGAGTGTGCAGGCACTAAACCAACCATAGGGGTAGGATGTCAAACCAAGGATCTCGCTGCAGGTCCCCCTCGGTGGTTGCCACAAACGCCATCGATAGCGTCTCATCCTTGGTTGGTCAAGACTGGGAATACACTACGTATGCCTAAGTCAACCCACGAAATGAGAGTGCGAGCACTAAGCTGGACAGAGAGCCAGAATGCGTAAGCTAGGGATTGACTCGATCCCCCTCTGTGTGCTGTGGATCCTGCTATGGGTCCTTCGGTTTGGCTGGGGCTTAGACTAGAAATGAACTCTGTATGCCTAAGTCAACCCACGAAACGAGCGTACGGGCACTGAGCCAGCCAGAGATGCAGGATGCGTATGCCAAGGATCAGACTAGTCCTTTTCTATGTGTTGTGGATCCTTCTATGGGTCTCTTGATCCAGCTAGGGCTTAGACTAAGAATGAACTCCTATGCCTAAGTCAACCCATGAAATGAGTGTGAAGGCACTAAATGGGCTAGAGAGGTAGAATACACAAGCTGAGGATCGACCTGGTCCCCCTCTACGTGCTGTCAATCCTACTACAGGTCCTACTACCACAACCCTTGATCTAGTTTGAGCTTAGATTGGGAATGAACTCTGTATGCCTAAGTCAACCTACAAAATGAGTGTGCGGGCACTGAGCCAACCAAAGAGGCAAGATGTGCAAGCAGAGGATCAGTTCGATCCCCCTCTGCGTGCTATCGATCCTGCTACGGGTCCTGTTGCCACAACCCTCGATCTGGTCTAAGCTTAGACTGAGAATGAACTCCGTATGCCTAAGTCAACCAACAAAATGAGCATGTGAGCACTGAGCCGACCAGAGAGGCAGGATGCGCAAGCTAAGGATCGACCCGATCCCTCTTTACGTGCTACCGATCCTGCTGTGGGTCTTGCTGCCACAACCCTCGGTCTGGCTCAATCTTAGACTGGGAATGAACTTTGTATGCCTAAGTCAACCTACAAAACAATCGGGCAGGCACTACGTCAGCCAGAGAGACAAGATGCGTAAGCTGAGGATCGACCAAGTTCCCTTCTGTATGCTATCGATCCTGTTACGGGTCCTACTGCCACAACCCTTGATCCGATCAGAGCTTAGACTGGGAATGAACTCCGTATGCCAAAGCCATTTTTGTGACTGAAGAATTCATATGAGCCCTCCCCAATGCCCGTGCACCACGCGCAGGTGTCCTGAGCTCGGGCCAAGCACCAATGTGCGCCACGACCAGGTGGTAGGTGGGTTTAGGCACATCTTCATATTTTTGCTGTGCCAATACCATTTTTGTGGCATGTGAATTCACATGAGCACTCCCCAGTGCCCGTACACCACGTACGGGTGTCCTAAGCCCGGGCCGAGCACCATGCATGCCACGATCGGGTGGTAGGTGGGTTTAGGCACATCTTCATATTTTTGCCATGCCAATGTCATTTTTATGGCTTGTGAATTCATAAAATGGTCCCCTAAGCCTTCATGTAAAGTTTCATGACAAGATGACTCGTTGTCTATTTTTCATGATTTTTAAACTTTTTTATGGTTTGGGATTTTTTAAAATTTTTTAAAAGGAGTTTTGGCCCCAAATTTGGTAGACGTGATCCTTGTATTTTTTTTGGCATGCACAAAAACATTCAGCTAAAAAATCAAAGTGTAGAAGATTTTGTGACCATTTGAAAAAAGTGTCCCCATTTCAAACACTTGAATGGCTACTGGCAGTAAACCTGTAAAATCTCATATGCTCTTTAAAGGGGTGTGAGTTCTCAAGGTTTGTTGAGGGATAGGGGGCCAATATAAGGGCCAAGTACCAGTACCTATCGCACATCATGTGTGCACAGCCCCGACCCCCTAATCATCGAAACCCTCAATGTCATTGATCAGGTTCTCCGATGATGCTCCGACGATGGTGCCCTAGGCCAAAAAAATGTGGCACCAGCACATGCTCGAGCCCAGCATGTACACCGTGGTTTAAAATTGTACTTCAACCAAGGCCTCGACCATCAACAACCATGATGGCGCATGGTGATGGCACATGCATTGACCATCATCGGTACAGGCTGCCTTTTGTTATGGGCACTTACCTTGACTGCCATCGACACAAGTTGGCCCTTAGTATAGGCACTTGCCTTGACCACCATCGACACATGCATGCCTCGATGAGGATCGATAGAAGATGGCCCTTGGTACAGGCAGTTGCCTCGAGCACCATCGGCATGTGTTGGGCCTTGGTATGGGCACATGCCTCGACCACCATCGTCACAAGGTAGCCATTAGTACGGGCACTTGCCTAGACCATCATCGACATGTGCCATGCCTTGATCAGCATCAGCAGAAGATGGTCCCTGGTGCGTACAGTTGCCTTGAACACCATCGGTACATGTTAGACCTTGGTACGGGCCGTTGCCTCGAGTACTATTGGCATAAGTTGACCCTTGGTGGTGGAACTTACCTTGACCACCATCGGTAGAAGATGGCCCCTGGTATGGGCGGTTGCCTCGAACACCATCAGTAATTACTGAGCCTTGGGGTAGGCACATGTCTTGACCACCATTGACAGAAGATGGCTTCTAGTATAGGCAGTTACATCGAACATCATTGGCATATGCAAGGCCTTGGTACGGGTGATTGCCTCTATCACCATCGGTAGAAGATGGCCCCTGGTGTGGGCAGTTGCCTCGAACAACATCGGCACATGCTGAGCCTTGGTGAGGGCAGTTACTTTGATCACTATTGGTAGAAGATGGCCCCTGGTGCAAGCGGTTGCCTCGAACACCATCAGCACATGCTGGGCCTTGGTGTGGGTGGTTACCTCGAACACTATCGACATGTGTTGGGCCTTGGTATGGGCACATGCTTCGAGCTGGGGTGGGCGGTTGCCTCGACCACCATCGGCACGTGCTTAGCCTTAGTGCGGGCACATGCCTTAACCACCATCGACACAAGCCAACCCTTGGTGCGGGCACTTACCTCAATCACCGTCGGTACATGCCATGCCTTTATCAATATCGACAGAAGATGGTGCTTGGTATAGGCACTTACCTTGAACACCATCGGTACGTGCTAGGCCTTCGTGTAGGCAGATGCCTTGACCACCATCGATGCATGCATGCCTCAATTGACATGCAGACAAGCTAGAACTGGTGTGGGCACTTGCCTCGATCAACATCGGTAGAAGATGGTCCTTGGTGTAGGCAATCGCATCAAACACCATCGGCATGCTTTGGCCCTTGGTGCAGGCACATGGTTCGACCACCATCGGCACCTGTTCACCCTCGGTGTAGGATATGCCTGTGTTGGAAAAAATGTCCTCGTTTTAGACACTTTAACATCTACTAGTAGCATATCTACAAAATCTCTAATGCTCTTTAGTGGGTGGTGGTCTAGCACCCCCTCTCCCCCCTTATGAGGGGAGTAGGTGTGTGTGATGGGCCTCCCATTGCGTACACCCAAGGTAATGTCCCTTGAGTGAAATATAATGTGTGCATGCCTTTTGACCATTTTGTCCGGTGACTGGTTACTCCGGTGACTGACAGGTGCCCATGGCCTGATCAGTTGGTATGCATGCAAAAAAAGAGAGCTAAGCTCGAGCTTGTGCATGTGGTAGATGCTGCCCTAGACCCCATACCAAGTCCCTGAATTAGACAATGACTCCCTGGGGTGGTGTGAGCAGAAGCTGTAGTTACGGGCTTGGCCTAGCCAAGTCTCTCGATATTTGATGGTCTTGTGGTCCCTTCTCGTCGACCACAAAAATACCTTGGCCTCGACGAGGCCGTGCATGCAACCGATGCTGCCCAAGACCCTAGGAACAAGTCCCTGAATCAGGCAACGTCCTCTTAGGGTGGTGTCAGCGGAGCTCACGCGTGCGGTCCCCGCCAGGCCAAGCATTGGTGGTATTGTGTCGTTGTTGCCTGTCGGATGGCAAAGGCAGTCCCCGTGGCCTTTGCTTGTGTTTTTCTCATGCTAAGTGATTGTGGCGTGGCCTTGCACGTCATTCTACTCACTCATCAAGTAATCGATCGGGTGGGTTATGGATCGACGTGCGTGGATGCTGCCATTTGTACATAATGGGCATATGAGTGGTGCTATGGGTGTGCGTGTTGGAAGGCTCTGTGCTCGACACATCAAACTGTCGACCCATCATCCTCTTCAATCTCCCCCTATGTGGTCATCATAGCTCGGAGGTGCGATCAGGATCCTGTGCTGCATACCTGAATCGATGGAAATCAGATGTCTTGCCATCCCTCATTTGTCTCGTGTCCTGAGGGGCTATGGGTCGAACGTCAATCCTGGCCGATGTCCCAAGCATGCCACCCAATCCTCCATGGCCGTATTGGTACATCGATGTTCGATCGTGCTCTCGGATGTGAAATGTTTAGTAGGCGCGAGCTCTCGACCTCGTTCATCCGATGCTATGCATTTCACGTGCTTGACACGTACGATGCTTGCGCTTTACGTTGGGCTCTATCCGTCACTCGGTTGGTACGTCAAGGCCCATGCGATGCCAACATCCTGAAAGAATGCTACCTGGTTGATTCTGCCAGTAGTCATATGCGTGTCTCAAAGATTAAGCCATGCATGTGTAAGATTGAACTAATTCAGACTATAAAACTACGAATGGCTCATTAAATCAGTTATAGTTTGTTTGATGGTATCTACTACTCGGATAATCATAGTAATTCTAGAGCTAATACATGTAACAAACTCTGACTTTTGGAAGGGATGCATTTATTAGATAAAAGGTCGACGCGGGCTATGCCCATTGCTTTGATGATTCATGATAACTCGACGGATCCCACAGCTTTTATGCTGGTGAGGCATCATTAAAATTTTTGCCCTATCAACTTTTAATGGTAGGATAGTGGCCTACTATGGTAGTGACGGGTGACAGAGAATTAGCATTCGATTCTTGAGAGGGAGCCTGAGAAACGGCTACCACATCCAAGGAAGGTAGCAAGCGCGTAAATTACCCAATCTTGGCATAGGGAGGTAGTGACAATAAATAACAATACTGGGCTCTATGAGTCTGGTAATTAGAATGAGTACAATCTAAATCCCTTAATAAGGATCCATTTGAGGGAAAGTCTGGTGCCAGCAGTCGCGATAATTCCAGCTCCAATAGCATATATTTAAGTTGTTGCAGTTAAAAAGCTCGTAGTTGGAACTAAGGTTGGGTCATTCGATCCTCTTCACGAAAAGCACTGGTCTATTCATCCCTACTACTGATGATGCACTCTTGGACTTAATTGCCTGGGTCATTCCTCCAACGCTGTTACTTTGAAGAAATTAGAGTGCTTAAAGTAGGCCTACACTTGTATACATTAGTATGGGATAACATCATAGGATTTTGGTCTTATTGTGTTGGCATTCGGGATCGGAGTAATGATTAATAGAGACAGTCGGGGGCATTCGTATTTCATAGTCAGAGGTGAAATTTTCAGATTTATTAAAGACGAACAACTGCGAAAGCATTTGCCAAGGATGTTTTCATTAATCAAGAATGGAAGTTGAGGGCTCGAAGATGATTAGATATCGTCCTAGTCTCAACCATAAACGATGTCGACCAGGGATTAATGGATGTTAATTTTAGGACTCTGCCAGCACCTTATGAGAAATCAAAGTCTTTGGGTTCCAAGGGGAGTATGGTCGCAAGCCTAAAACTTAAAGGAATTGATGGAAGGGCACCACCAGGAGTGGAGCTTGCGACTTAATTTGACTCAACACAAGGAAACTTACCGATCCAGACATAGTAAGGATTGACAGACTGAGAGCTCTTTCTTGATTCTATGGGTGGTGGTGCATGGCCGTTCTTAGTTAGTGGAGCGATTTGTCTAGTTAATTTCGTTAATAAACGAGACCTCAACCTATTAACTAGCTACGTAGAGGTGATCCTTCGTGGCTAGCTTCTTTGAGGGACTGTGGTCACTTAGGCCAAAGAAGTTTGAGGCAATAACAGGTCTGTGATGCCCTTAGATGTTGTAGGTCGAACATGTGCTACATTGATGTATTCAATGAGTCTATAGCCTTGGTTGATAGGCCCGAGTAATCTTTGAAATTTCATCATGATGGGGATAGATCATTGCAATTGTTGGTCTTTAATGAGGAATTCCTAGTAAGCGTGAGTCATTAGCTTGTGTTGACTACATCTCTACCCTTTATACACACTGCCCATCGCTTCTACTGATTGAATGGTTCGGTGAAGTGTTCAGATCGTGGTGACATAGACGGTTCACCGCTCGTGACGTCGCGAGAAGTGCACTGAACCTTATCATTTAGAGGAAGGAAAAGTCGTAACAAGGTTTTCATAGGTGAACCTACGGAAGGATCAATGTCGAAACCCCGCTCGATAGATGACCCACGGACGTGTTAATGAAACACCAAAGGGGAGAGGGTGCCCCTGTGCCTCGAGCCCCTTTCGACCCCAGGCAAGCGTGACGGTCGCGTCATGCCCTCTATCGGGTGGGTGAAATGATCGACATCGTCTCACTCGTTGCCAAACAACGAACCCCTAGTGCGAATTGTGCCACGAAACCAAAACAAAAACGGAGCACGCACCCCGTCACCATCCCATTCGCGGTGTATGTGCAGGCAGTGTCGTGACTCCTTTTATTGCGAAAAAATAAAATGACTCTTGGCAATGGATATCTCGACTCTCGCATCAATGAAGAACATAGCAAAATGCGATACTTGGTGTGAATTACAGAATCCTGTGAACCATCGAGTCTTTGAACACAAGTTGCACCTCAAGCCATTAGGTCAAGGGCACACCTGCTTGGGTGTCATGCACCGTCGCCTCCCTTCAACCCCCCCAATCGGGCTTCAAGGAAAGGGGGCCAGCGGAAGATGGCCTCCCACGATCTCGTCGATCGTGGTTGGCCCAAAGGTGAGTCCCCGACAACGACAGCACCGTGACAGTCAATGGTAGAGCTCCCAGCGTGCCTCGTCCCCGATGATGCACGAACGTTGTCCACCCAGACCCTATCAGACCCCTTGCATCACTTGATCGATGCTCGCGTCGTGACCCCAGGTCAAGCGAGATCACCCGCTAAGTTTAAGCAGAGGAAAAGAAACTTACCAGGATTCCCCTAGTAACGGTGAACGAATCAAAAAGAGCCCAGCTTGAGAATCTGGCACCTCCGGCATCTGAATTGTAGTATAGAGAAGCGTCCTTAGCGACGGACTAGGCCTAAGCCCCAGGAAAAGGGCGTCGAAGAAGGTGAAAGCCCCGTTGTGCCCGGACCCTATTGCACCATGAGGCGCTGTCCGCGAGTTGGGTTGTTTGGGAATGCAGCCCTAATCGGGTGGTAAATTCCATCCAAGGCTGAATACGAGCGAGAGAGTGAAAGCAAACAAGTACTACGAGGGAAAGATGAAAAGGACTTTGAAAAAAGAGTCAAAGAAGGCTTGAAATTGTCAGGAGGGAAGCGGATGGTGGCCGACGATGCTCCCCGATCGGATATGGAATGATAAGAGTCGATCCATCGATTGACTTGAGGTGTAGATCGATGCAGGTCATGGTGGCAGCCCAAGCCCGAGCTTTCAAAATGTCCACGGAGATGTTGTTACTACAATCATGGAATGCAGCACGCGTCGTCTCGGCGTGCCTTAGCACCTGTATGCTCCCGACATCTGCCAGTGGGCTCCCCATTCAGCCTATCTTGAAACACAGACCAAGGAGTCTGACATGTGTGCGAGTCAATAAGCCAGAAAACCTGGAAGTTGTTAGGAAGCTAATTGACGGGATCCCTCACGGGTGCACCGCCAATCGACCTTGATCTTCTAAGAAGGGTTCAAGTGCGAGCATGCTCGTCGAGACCCAAAAAATGGTGAACTATGCCTGAGCGAGGTGAAGCCAGAGGAAACTTTGGTGGAGGCCCACAGCGATACTAATGTGTAAAACGTTCATCTGACTTGGGTATAGGGGCGAAAGACTAATCGAACCGTCTAGTAGCTGGTTCCTTCCAAAGTTTCCCTCAGGATAGCTGGAGCCCCCAGCGAGTTCTATAAGGTAAAGCCAATGATTAGAGGCATCGGGGGCGCAACGCCCTCGACCTATTCTCAAACTTTAAATAGGTAGGACAATGCAGCTGTTTCGTTGAGCCGTGCCATGAAATCAAGAGCTCTAAGTGGGCCATTTTTGGTAAGCAGAACTGGCGATACGGGATGAACTGAAAGTCAGGTTATGGTGCCAAACTGTGTGCTAACCCAGAACCCACAAAGGGTGTTGGTCGATTAAGATAACATGACGGTGGTCATGAAAGTCGAAATCCGTTAAGGAGTGTGTAACAACTCACCTGCCGAATCAATTAGCCCCAAAAATGGATGACGCTTAAGGGTGTGACCTATACCCGGTCATCAAGGTAAGGGCCAGGCTTCGATGAGTATGAAGGCATGACGGTCACCGTAAAACTCAAGACGTGAGCCCTGGTGGAGTGACCGTTGGTGCAGATCTTAGTGGTAGTAGCAAATATTCAAATAAGAACTTTGATGGTCGAAGAGGGGAAAGGTTTCATGTGAACAACACCTGCACATGGGTTAGTCAATCCTAAGAGACGGGGGAAGCCCATCCGACAGCGCATCCTGTGTGAGCTTTGAAAATGAATTAGGTTAAAATTTCTAAATCGGGATGCGGTGGTGACGGCAACATTAGGGAGTCCAAAGACATCGGTGGGGGCCTCAAGAAGAGTTATCTTTTCTGTTTAACAGCCTACCCACCCTAGAAACGGCTCAGTCAGAGGTAGGGTCCAGCTATCGGAAGAGCACCGCATGTCACGTGGTGTCCGGTGTGCCCCCGATAGCCTTTGAAAATTTAAAGGTAGAAGAGCTGTCCATACCCGATCATACTCATAACCGCATCAGGTTTCCAAGGTGAACAGTCTCTGGTCGATGGAACAATGTAGGCAAGGGAAGTTGGCAAAATGGATCTGTAACCTCGAGAAAAGGATTGGCTCTGAAGGTTGGGCCTGGGGGTCCCAGTCCTAAACTCGTTGGCTATCGGTACACTGCTCGAGCTATTCTTGCAGAAAGAGCGGGTCACCATATGCCAGCCAGGGGACAGACTAGGAATAGCTCCCTCAGAGGCCTTCCCCGGGTGATGAACAGTCGACTCAAAACTAGTACAGATAAGGGGAATCCAACTGTTTAATTAAAACAAAGCATTGTTATGGTCCCTATGGCTACTCACGCAATGTGATTTTTGCCCAGTGCTCTGAATGTCAAAGTGAAGAAATTCAACCAAGCACGGGTAAATGACGAGAGTAACTATGACTCTGTTAGGGTAGCCAAATGCCTCGTCATCTAATTAGTGACGCACATGAATGGATTAACGAGATTCCCACTGTCCCTGTCTACTACTTAGCGAAACCACAGCCAAGGGAACGGGCTTGGCGGAATCAACGGGGAAAGAAGACCCTGTTGAGCTTGACTCTAGTACGACTTTGTGAAATGACTTGAGAGGTGTAGGATAAGTGGGAGCCCCCGGGTGAAATTGAAATATCACTACTTTTAATATTATTTTACTTATTCCGTGAATCAGAGGTGAGGCATGACCCCTTCTTTTGGACCCAAGGTCGGCCTTGACCGATCGATCTAGGTGAAAGACATTGTTAGGTGGGGAGTTTGGTTGGGGTGGCACATCTATTAAAAGATAACGCAAGTGTCCTAAGATGAGCTCAACGAGAATAAAAATCTTGTGTGGAACAAAAGGGTAAAAGCTCATTTGATTTTGATTTCCAGTATGAATACGAACCATGAAAGCATGGCCTATCGATCCTTTAGACCTTCAGGATTTGAAGCTAGAGGTGTCAGAAAAGTTACCATAGGGATAACTGGCTTGTGGCAGCCAAGCATTCATAGTGACATTACTTTTTGATCATTCGATGTCGGCTTTTCCTATCATTGTGAAGTAGAATTCACCAAGTGTTAGATTGCTCACCCACCAATAGGGAATGTGAGCTGGGTTTAGACCATCGTGAGAAAGGTTAGTTTTACCCTACTGATGGTGGCGTTGCGATAGTAATTCAACCTAGTACGAAAGGAATCATTGATTCGCACAAGTAGTCACCGCGCTTAGTTGAAAAGCCAGTGGCGCGAAGCTACCGTGTGCTAAATTATGGTTGAACACCTCTAAGTCAAAATTTGAGCTAGAAGTGATGTGTACTCTTGCCACTCGATTGTCGACCCACAATAAGGGCCCATGAACCCTAAGGGTACGTGTCATAGGTGCAGCCCCCATGGCAGATAAGCCATAAGGGGCTTCCTTGGAGCTCAATTCTGATCGAGTGACAGGTAGAATCCATTGCAGATTACTTAAATACTTGATAGGGTATTGTAAGTGGCAGAGTGGCCTTATTGCCACGATCCACTGAGATTTAGCCCTTTGTCACTTCGATTCGTCCCTTACCCCTTCCGTCACCAACCTTTCTTCTTTTCACGCCACCTTATTTCAGGGTTGGGCATGACCCGGGGCCTTCCGTCTTTCAGTCTTGATCGGGAACGAACTTCGTTCAACCCAGTCGACCCACAAAATGAGCATGCAGGCACTAAACCAACCATAAGAGCAGGATGCACGAGCCAAGGGTCCCGTTATAGGTCCCCTTCGGTGGTTGCTACAAATGCTGTCAATAGCATCTAGCCCTTGGTTAGTCAAGACTGGGAATGCTCGACGTATGCCTAAGTCAACCCATGAAATGAGCGTGCGGGCACTAAATCGGCCAGAGAGCCAGAATACGCAAGCTCGGGGTCGACCTGGCCCTCCTCATTGTGCTACGTATCCTGCTGCGGGTACCTCAATCAAACAAGGGCTTAGACTAGGAATGAACTTCATATGCCTAAGTCAACTAATGAAACAAGTGTGCGGGTACTGAACCAACCAAAGAGGTAGGATGCGTAAGCCTAGGATCGGCCTGGTCCCCCTCTATGTGCTGTGGATCCTTCTGTGGGTCCCTCAATTCGATTGGGGCTTAGACTAAAAATGAACTCCGTATGCTTAAGTCAACCCATAAAACGAGCATGGGAGCACTAAGTCGACCAAAGAGGTAAAATGCATAAGCTGAGGATCTGCCTGATCCCCCTTTGCATGCTGTTGATCCTACTATGGGTCTTGCTGCCACAACCCTCAGTCCGATCTGAGCTTAGACTAGGAATGAACTTTGTATGCCTAAGTCAACCTACGAAACGAGCATGTGGGCACTGAACTAGCTAGAGAGGCAAGATGCACAAGTTGAAGATCGACTCGATGCCCCTCTGCGTGCTGTCGATCCTACTACGGGTCCTGCTGCCACAACCTTCGATCTGATCCGATCTTAGAGGGGGAATGAACTCTGTATGCCTAAGTCAACCTACGAAAGAAGTGGGTGGGTGCTTCACCGGCCAGAGAGACAGGATGTACAAGTTGAGGATCAATCGGGTTCCCCTCTACGTGCTGTCGATCCTACTATGGGTCCTGTTGCCATAACTCTCGGTCCGATCAGAGCTTAGATTAGGAATGAACTCCGTATGCCAAAGTCATTTTTTTGGCCCATGAATTCAAATGAGCCCTCCCCAATGCCTGCACACCACGTGTGGGTATCCTAAGCCCGAGCCGAGCACCAATGTGTGCCACAACCGGGTGGTAAGTGGGTTTAGGCACATTTTCATATTTATGCCATGCCTTGATAAGCATCGACAGAAAATGGCCCTTGGTGCGGGTGGTTGCCTTGAGCACCATCGGCACGTGTTGAGCCTTGGTACAGGCACCTGCCTCGACCACCATCGTCACAAGCTGGCCATTGGTACGGGCACTTACCTGGACCACCATCGGCATGTGCCATGCCTCGATCAGCATCGGTAGAAGATGGTCCTTGGTATGTGCGATTGCCTTGAGCGCCATCGGCACAAGTCAACCCTTAGTGTGGGCACTTACCTCGAACACCATCGACACATACTGGGCCTTGGTACGGGCAATTACCTCGATCACCATTGGTAGAAGATGGCCCCTGGTGTGGGCACTTGCCTCAAACACCATCGACACATGCTGGACCTTGGTATGGGTGGTTGCCTCGAACACCATCGACACGTGCTGGGCCTTGGTGTAGGCACATACCTCGAGCTGGTGTAAGTGGTTGCCTTGACCACCATCGACATGTGCTGGGCCTTGGTGCAGGCACATACCTTGACCACTATCGGTAGAAGATAGCCCCTGGTTTGAATAGTTACCTTGAAAACCATCGGCACATGCTGGGCCTTGATGAGGGCAGTTGCTTCGATCACCATCAGTAGAAGATGGCCCTTGGTGCAACAGTTGCCTTGAACACCATCGGCACATGCTTGGCCTTGGTTTAGGTGGTTGCCTCGAACACCATTGGCATGTGCCATGCCTCAATCAGCATCGACAGAGGATAGGCCTTGGTATTGTTACTTTGAAGAAATTAGAGTGCTCAAAGTAGGCCTACGCTTGTATATATTAGCATGGGATAACATCATAGGATTTTGGTCCTATTATGTTGGCCTTCGAGATTGAAGTAATGATTAACAGGGACAATCGGAGGCATTCATATTCATAGTCAGAGGTGATATTCTTGGATTTATGAAAAATGAACAACTGTGAAAGCATTTGCCAAGGATGTTTTCATTAATCAAGAATGAAAGTTGGGGGCTCGAAGATGATCAAATATCGTCCTAGTCTCAACCATAAACTATGCCAACCAGGGATCGACGTATGTCACTTTTTAGGACTCCATCGGTACCTTATGAGAAATCGAAATCTTTAGGTTCCAAAGGGATTATAGTCGCAAGGCTGAAACTTAAAGGAATTGAGGGAAGGGCACCACCAGGAATGGAGCCTGCGGCTTAATTTGACTCAACACAGGGAAACTTACTAGGTCCAGACATAGTAAGGATTGACAGACTGAGAGCTCTTTCTTAAATCTATGGGTGGTGGTGCCTGGCCGTTCTTAGTTGGTGGAGCAATTTGTCTGGTTAATTCTGTTAACGAACGAGACCTCAGCCTGTTAACTAGCTACGCGGAGGTGATCCTTCATGGCTAGCTTCTTAGATGGACTATAACCGCTTAGGCCAAGAAAGTTTGAGGCAATAACAGGTTTGTGATGCCCTTAGATGTTCTAGGCCGCACGCGTGTTACATTGATGTATTCAACGAGTCTATAGCCTTGGCCGATAAGCCCGGGTAATCTTTGAAATTTCATCGTCATGGGGATAGATCATTGTAATTGTTGGTCTTCAACGAGGAATTCCTAGTAAACACAAGTCATCAGCTCACGTTGACTACGTCCCTGCCCTTTGTACACATCGCCCGTCGTTTCTACCAATTGAATGATCCAGTGAAGTGTTTGGATTGTGGTGACTTGGATAGTTTGCCACCACGACATTACAAGAAGTCCACTAAACCTTATCATTTAGAGGAAGGAGAAGTCGTAACAAGGATTCTGTAGGTGAACCTATGAAAGGATCATTATCGAAACCCTGCTCGATGGATGACCCACAGATGCATTAATGAAACATCGAGGGGGCGAGGGTGCCCCTGTACCCTGAGCCCCTTCTGACCCCAGACGGGTGAGACGATCACTTCATACCCCCTACTGGGTGGGCAAAATGATCAACGTCATCTTGCTCACTGTCGAACAATGAACCCCAGGCACGAATCATGACAAGGAACCGAAATGAAAAAGAAGCGCATGCACCATCGTCATCCCATTCGTGGTGCATGTGTAGGCGGCATCAGGGCTCCTTTTGTCGTGAAAGAATGAAATGACTCTCGACAACAAATATCTTGGCTCTCGCATCGATGAAGAACGTAACAAAATGTGATACTTGGTGTGAATTGTAGAATCCCATAAACCATCGAGTCATTGAACGCAAGTTGCACCCCAAGCCATTAGGCCGAAGGGACACCTGCCTGGGTGTCATGCACCGTCGCCCCCCTCTAACCCTTGGCCCATTGGGCTTTGGGGGAAAGGGGCGGGTGGAAAATGGCCTCCCATGATCCTGTCGATCGTAATTGGCCCAAAAGTGAGTCCTCGACAATGATAGCACTGTGACCGTCGGTGGTACAGCTCTCGGCATGCCTCGTCCCCGGTGACGTGCACTCGTTGTCCACCCAAACCTCGTTGGACCCCCCGTATCACTCGATCGATGCTTGCGTTGTGACCCCAAGTCAGGCGGGATCACTTGTTAAGTTTAAGCATATCAATAAGCAGAGGAAAAGAAACTTACCAAGATTCCCCTAGTAACGACGAGTGAATCGGGAAGAGCCCAGCTTGAGAATTGGGTGACCCCGATGTCCGAATTGTAGTCTGGAGAATCGTCTTTAGTGGTGGACTAGGCCCAAGTCCCCTGGAAAGGGGCACCGAAGAGGGTGAGAGCCCTGTTGTGCCTGAACCCTGTAGCACCACAAGGCACTGTCCGTGAGTCGGGTTGTTTGGGAATACAGCCCCAATCAGGCAATAAATTCCATCCTAGGTTGAATACGGGTAAGAGATCGATAGCCAACAAGTATTACAAGGGAAAGATGAAAAGGACTTTGAAAAGAGAGTTAAAGAGTGCTTGAAATTGTCGAGAGGGAAGTGGATGAGGCTAACGATACAACTCGATCGGATGTGGAATGGCGAGAGCTGGTCTACCGATCGGCTCGGAGAGTGGACCGATATAGGATCACCATGATGTGAAATGTAGCATGTTTCTTCTCGATATACCTCGACACCCACGTGCTCTCGGCATCGACCTACGAGTTCCCTATCCGACTCGTCTTGAAACAAGGACCAAGGAGTTTGACATGCATGTGAGTCAATGGGCCAAAAAACCAGTAAGGCATAAGGAAGCTAATTGGCGGGATCCCTTATGGGTGTACCATCGATCGACCTTGATCTTCTGAAAAGGGTTTAAGTGCGAGCATGCCCGTCGGGACCCAAAAGATGGTGAACTATGCTTGAGTGGGCTGAAGCCAGAGGAAACTCTGGTGGAGGCCCGCAGTGACATTGACGTGCAAATCATTCGTCTGACTTAGGTATAGGGGTGAATGACTAATTGAACCATCTAGTAGCTGGTTCCCTTTAAAGTTTCCCTCAGGATAGCTAGAGCCCTCGATGAGTTTTATCGAGTAAAGCCAATGATTAAAGGCATCGGAGGTGCAATGCCCTCGACCTATTATCAAACTTTAAATAGGTAGGATGGTACGACTGCTTCGTTAAGCCGTGCCATGAAATCGAGAGCTCCAAGTGGCCCATTTTTGGTAAGCAAAACTGGCGATGCGGGATGAACCAAAAGTCGGGTTATGGTGCCCAACTGTGTGCTAACCCAGAACCCACAAAAGGTGTTGGTCAATTAAGACAGCAGGACGGTGGTCATAGAAGTCGAAATCTGTTAAAGAGTGTGTAACAACTCACTTGCTGAATCAACTAGCCTAAAAAATGGATGGTGCTTAAGTGCGTGACCTATACTCGACCGTCGAGGCAAGGGCCAGGCCCCGATGAGTAAGAGGGCATGACAGTCACTGTAAAACTTAGGGCATGAGCCCGAGCAGAGCGACCATCGGTGCAGATCTTGGTGGTAGTAGCAAATATTCAAATGAGAACTTTGAAGGCTGAAGAGGGGAAAGGTTCCATGTGAACGGCACCTGCACATGGGTTAGTCAATCCTAAGAGAGGGGGGAAGCTTGTCCGACAGCACATCCTGCGTGAGCTTCGAAAGGGAATCGGGTTAAAATTTTTGAATCGGGACGCGATGATTGATGGCAACATTAGGGAGTCTAGAGACGTCAGTGGTGGCCTTGGGAAGAGTTATCTTTTCTATTTAACGGCTTGCTCGCCTTGGAAATGGCTCAGCCAGAGCTAGGGTCCAATGGTCGGAAGAGCACCGTACGTCGCATGGTGTTTGGTGTGCCCCCAACGGCCCTTGAAAATCAGAAGGACCAAGTGTCGTCTGTGTCCGATCATACTCATAACTATATTAGATCTCTAAGGTAAATAGCCTCTGGTCGATGGAACAATGTAGGTAATGAAAGTTGGCAAAATGGATCCATAACTATGGGAAAAGAATTGCTCTGAGGGCTGGGCACAGGGGTCCCCGTCCCGAACCCATCGACTATCGATGCACTGCTCAAGCTACTCCCACAGTGAGAGTGGGTCGCTGTGTGCCGACCGAGGGACGGACTGGGAATGGCTGCCTTGGGGGCCTTTCTCGGGTGATGAATAGTTGATTCAAAATTGGTACGAACAAGGGGAAACTGACTGTTTAATTAAAACAAAGCATTGCGATGGTCCTTGCGAATGCTCACGCAATGTGATTTTTGCCCAGTGCTCTGAATGTCAAAGTGAAGAAATTCAACCAAGCACGGGTAAACGGTGGGAGTAACTATGACTCTGTTAAGGTAGCCAAATGCCTCATCATCTAATTAATGATGCGCATGAATGGATTAATGAGATTCACACTGTCCCTGTCTACTATCCAGTGAAACCACAGCCAAGGGAATGGGCTTGGTAGAAGGAAAGAAGACCTTGTTGAGCTTGACTCTAGTCCGACTTTGTGAAAATTACTTGAGAGGTGTAGTATAAGTGGGAGCCCCTGGGTGAAATTGAAATACCACTACTTTTCACATTATTTTACTTATTCTGCGAATCGAAGGTGGAGCATGACCCCTTTTTTTGGACCTAAGGCCAGCCTCGATCGGTCGATCTAGGTGGAAGACATTGTCAGGTGGAGAGTTTGGCTAGGGTGTCATATCTGTTAAAAGATAACGTAGTTGTCCTAAGATGAGCTCAACAAGAACAAAAATCTCATGTGGAAGAAAAGGGTAAAAGCTCATTTGTTTCTGATTTCCACTATGAATACGAACTGTGAAGACGTGGCCTATCGATCTTTTAGACCTTCAAGATTTAAAGCTAGAGGTGTCAAAAAAGTTACCACAGGGATAATTGGCTTGTGGCAGCCAAGCATTCATAGCGACGTCACTTTTTGATCCTTCAATGTCGGCTTTTCCTATCATTGTGAAGCAAAATTCACTAAGTGTTGGATTGTTCACCCACCAATAGGAAACGTGAGCTGGGTTTAGACCATCGTGAGACAAGTTAGTTTTACCCTACTAATGATGGCATCACGATAGTAATTCAACCTAGTACAAGAAGAACCGTTGATTCATAAAATTGGTCATCGCACTTAGTTGAAGAGCCAGTGGCTTAAAGCTACCATGCGTTGGATTATGACTAAACGCCTCTAAGTTAGAATCCTAGCTAGAAGTGACACGCGTGCCCGCCACTCGATTGTCGACCAGCAATAAGGGCCCATGGCCCACAAGGCCACGTGTCGTAGGTGCAACCCCCACAGCAGATGAGCTACACGAGCCTCCTTAGAGCTCAATTCCCATCGAGCGACGGGTAGAATCCTTTGCAGATGACTTAAATACATGACATGGTATTGTAAGTGGCAGAGTGGCCTTACTGTCATGATCCACTAAGATTCAACCCTTTGTCACTTTGATTCGTCCCTCCTTCTCTTCCTCTATTGACCTTTCTTCTTTTCACATCGCCCCACTCTGGGGTTGGGCATGACCCGGGGCCCTCTATCCCTTGGTTCTAATAGGGAATGAACTTTGCTCACCCCAGTCGGCCAATAAAATGAATGTACAGGCACTGAACCGACCATGGGGGCAGGGTGCGAGAGCCAAGGATCTCACTGTAAGTCCCCCTCGTTGGTTGCTACAAACATCGTCGATAACATCTGGCCCTTGGTTGGTCAAGAGTAGGAATGCACCACGTATGCCTAAGTCAACCCATGAAATGAGTGTACGGGCACCAAGCAGGCCAGAGAGCTAGAATACATAAGCTAGGGATCAACCTGGTCCCCCTCGGTGTGCTACAGATCATGCTGTAGGTCCCTCGACCACCATCGGCACAAGCTGACCCATGGTGCAGGTGTCACGAGCTTCGACCTTAGACTCAGAATTCATGCGGCCTTAGGCTTGGAATCTCCTCCTTTATGCCTAAGTCAGCCTAAAACACAAGCGTGCGGGCACTAGAACAATGGGAAGGGCTGATTACATAAGTTAAAGAGAAACAGGATAACAAGGTAAAATGCTAGAAATATGCTCTGTATTCACTGAAACATAAGTGTTTGATGGTGTACAAATGAGGATGGAGCAGCCTTCTATTTATAGTTGAGGTTTCAGCTACACTTAATAGCAATATCCCTAGAATAAAGGCTAAAATCAAGGGATTACAAAGATTACAATCAATCAGGATTCTAACACCTAAATTTTATGGTCAACCAAATCTACCAAGAGGCTTCTGCTGATCCTGCAAGCTTCCAGAAGATTCACTTGCATATCTCCCACCTTGAGCCCCTCTGGATATGGTGTGGGTAGCCTGCAAGCCAGACCTTGGCCTCACGGGCTGGCCTGTAAGTTGGGCAGGTGTTCTGGCCTTGTCTCCTAGGTCTTGGGTGCAAATACCCACTAGTCGCCTGGTGTGCGGGCCTCAACCTTTGGCTCACCTACTGGCGTGCTTGATGTACCTAGCATGCCTGCCCAAGGTGTAACATTCTCCCCCACTTGATTATGCAATGCCCTCATTGCGTCTTCTGCATGGTACTACCTGATTTGGCCCTCGAACTGCCATAAGTCCTCTACTAGTTCCCATCTCACCTCAATGTCTGAAAGTCCTTTCCAGTGCACTAAGTACTCTTATCTTGGTTGATAGTTTTTCCATCTCATCTCTCGGTCAGCTATGATGCTATGGCCTTCCTTCTCATTTGAGGCCCTTGCTCTCAATGGTGCACGCTTTGACTCTACCCGTCTTGGATCTCCCTCATCCTCATAGAATAGCTTGAGCATGCTTACATGGAACACCGGGTGTACCTTCAGCTTAGGTGGCATATCCAGCTTGTAGGCAACCTTGCCTACCCTTTTGAGTACTCGAAAAGGTCCCTCATACCTCCAAACTAGGCCTTTGTGTAGCCTCCTATGGTGCACAATAGGATGCAGCTTCACCAACACCAAGTCTCCAACCTGGAAATGCACATCTCGCCTATTCTGGTCTGCCCACTTCTTCGACCTCTCTGCCACCTTGTGTAGATAGACTCTAGCCAAGTCAATTTGCTCCTGCCATACCTTGGCAAACTTGTATGCTGCTGGATTTGACCCTGTATAACCTGCAGTAATTGAACTAGGTGTTAGTGGTTGCTGACCTATCACAACCTTGAATGGGCTCTGGTTCGTTGCCTCACTCCTTTGCAAGTTGTAGGAAAACTATGCAACATCTAGTAGCTTTGGCCAGTCTCTTTGTATGGCACTCACATAGTGCTTAAGGTAGACCTCCAATAGTCCATTCACATGCTCAGTCTACCCATCGGTCTATGGATGCATGCTGGTGGAAAAGTTCAAGTTTGACCTTGATAGCTTAAACAACTCAGTCCAGAACCTGCCTATGAAAATCCCGTCTCGATCACTAACAATGGTCCTCGACACTCCTCAGTACTTAACCATGTTCTTTAAGAATAGTCGAGCTATTTCCTCAGCTGGGCACTCTTTGGTTGCTGGAATGAAGATTCCATACACGAAAAACCTGTCCACCACTACCATGATGCTTCCAAAGCCCTCAGCTTTGGGTAGACCGACTATAAAGTCTATAGAAACATTCTCCCATGGTTGCTCTGGCACTGGCAATGGCTCTAAAAGACTACCTGGTTTCTTGAGCTCCATCTTGTCCTGTTGGTACATATGATAAGTCTTCACATAGGCCTCAACATCATCCCTCATGTGCGGCCAGTAGTACTGGTCCTCTAGCAACGCCAAGGTGCTGCTCACTCCTGGGTGTCCAGCCCACCTTGAATCATGGCACTCTTGCAAAACTTCCTTATGAAGCTTCCCATGCTACGGTACAAACAATCTACTACCCCTGGGGTACAATAAACCATCTTATACCTAAAACCACCTAGTCTTACGTTGCTGGGTGTACTCCATAAGGGCCTTGGCTATAGGATCATGTGTAAGTCCCTTTTTGATGCGTGGCACTAGTGACCACTCTGGTTGGCTAATGGAAGCAAGGTTAGTCTTCTTGTTTAGGGCATCTACCACCAAGTTTGCCCACCCTGGCTTGTACTCTATTTGCAAATCAAATTTCGTAAGAAAATTTTACCATCTCCCCTACTTGGAGAATAGCTTCTTCTACGTCTAGAAGTAGCTGGTCACCACAATGTCCATCCTAACCATGAACCTCAACCTCAATAGGTAATGATGCCAAGTGCGCAAGCAGTGCACCACTGCAGTCATCTCTTTCTCTTAGACCATGTACTTAAGCTTAGTCTCGTTCAGCTTCCTGCTCTCGAATGCCACTGAATGTCCCTTATGCATCAACATGCCGCCTATGGCAAAGTCTGATGCATTTGTATGCACCTCATACGGCTTGGCATGGTCTAGCAAGGCTAAGACTGGCTCCTAGGTTACAGCCTACTTCAACCTATCAAAGGCTTCCTGGCACCCTGCACTCCACTCTCATGCTTTCTTGAGCAAGTCAGTCAATGGCATGGCTATTGCTGAGTGACCTTTGATGAAGCGCCTGTAGTTGTTAAGTAGCCTAAGGAATGATCTCAACTCAGTGACCTTGGCTGGTGGTTCCCACTCCAGGATGGCATGCACCTTGCCTTCATCCATGCGTATCCTGTCACCTCCCACTATGTGGCCTAGAAATGGGATCTCTTACTGGGCAAATGAGCACTTCTCCCTTTTGACAAATAGCTTGTGTACTTGCAACACCTCAAACACCTATCTCAAGTGGTCTACATGCTCTCTCAAAGTCTGGCTGTAGATCACAATGTCATCCAAATAAACCATAACAAATTGATCAAGGAACGACTAAAATACCTTGTTCATAAGGGTGTAAAAAGTTGCTAGGGCATTCGTGAGTCTGAAGGCATCACCAAGAACTCATACAAACCATACCGAGTGACACATGCTATCTTTGGCTCATCTCCCTTTGTGATCATGACTTGGTAGTAGCCCGACCTCAAATCCAACTTTGTGAACCACCTTGCACTCCTAAGTTGGTCGAACAAGTCCGCAATGAGTGGGATAGGATACTTATTCTTGATGGTCAACTTGTTCAAAGCCCGATAGTCTATGCACAATCGTAACGACCTATCATGCTTGTCCTGGAATAGAACCGGTGCACCATATAGTGCCTTCGATGGCCAGATGAAACCAGCATCAAGTAACTCTTTGAGCTACTTTCACAACTCCTCCAATTCTGGTAGGGACATTCAGTAAATGGCTCTATTTGATGGCTTGGCCTCAGACACTAGCTCGATCTTGTGGTCCATTTCCCTTTTAAGTGGTAGCTGGCTAGGCAGCTTTGCATGCATCACATCGCTAAAGGTTTTTAGCACTTTTAGCACCTCCAAGGGTGACTCGATCTCTTTTTCCCTTGGTTTCTCATACTTCAAGGCTGGCAAGAAGGTGTCTTTTTCTCTGCTTATTGCCTTGACAAATTGGATGGCTGACACCACCTGTGACCCAATTCCAGACCCTCTCCTCAATGGCACTAGGCATTGGCACTGTGCATCCAGGATGTAAATACAATTGGCAAAAGGCACAAGAAGGGCATTAATCTGAATAAGGAAATCCAACCCAATCACAAACTCATAGTCGTCAAGGGGCATTACCTCTATGGTCTCCTTGCCTTTCTAGTTTCCAAGCTACAACTTCACTCCCCGTGCTACTCCAATGGCTAGAACCTCCTTGGAGTTCACCATTTTAATGGTACCAATCCCTTTCTGCACCTTTAGTCTGAGCTTTTGGGTTCCATCACCTCAAATAAAAATATGTGAGGCACTTGTGTTCACCAATGCGCTCACTTTCTGACCCATAACCATTAGATCTAAAAACATCAAGACCTTTGGCTGGTAGCTTTCCTTACTCTAGACAGCATTGAGCACCAACGACCCAAGCTTTACTGCCCTTATCTTTAGCTACTCGTCAGACTCCTTGTCTATAGCAACCAGCTTGCCCTTTTGTGGGCAATTACACACTATGTGGCTCCCTTCACATAGGTAGCATGCTGGTGGCTCTCGGTCCCCCTTTGCTTTCCACTTGCCTATTGGTGGCTTCCTCTCACCATCCTTGGTTGAACGGTCTTGGTCCCCATCCTTAGACTCTCAGTCATGGTCTTTCCCTTTAGACTGTTTTTTTTTATCCCTATCATCCCTACCGTCCCTACCCTTACCCTTGGGCTTGAAAGACTCGAACTTGTTTAGAGCCTTAAACTCTATCAAGGACTCAGTAGTACTCATGGCTTTAGCCAAGTCATGAACTCCCCTCCGTTGTAGCTCATGCTTCACCCATGACTTCAGCCCATCAATGAAAGCAAATAAGGCATCCTTTTCACCTAGATCTGAGATCTGTAGCGTATCAGATTAGAGAATTTTTGGACATACTCCCTTATGTCCCCTTGCTGGCTCAGCCTGCATAACTTTGCCTGCGCCTCATCATCGCATACTTCGAGTAAAATTGCTCTTTAAACTCTTTTTGGAACTTTGCTCAGGTTCCAATCTTAGCATTCCCATGCCTAACATCATCATTCCTGCACCTCTACCACAATAAGGCTACATCAGTGAGATACATAGCAGTGGTGCTTACCTTTATTGTCTCGTTTTGCATGCCCATGGCTTGGAAATACTGCTCAATACCCCATACGTAGTTGTCTACTTCCTTGGCTTCCCTAGTTCCCTTGAACTCTTTAGGCTTGGGGACATCTATCCTGGACTTAGACACTCTAGCAAACATGCCATTCCCAATGGCAGTCTTGCAAGCAATGAGCTCACTGGTGAGCTCCTCCATCTGCTGGCATATGGCCTGCATGCCATCGTGCAAGGTAGCACTTCAGCCTCTAAGGCCTCATTCTTTTGGGTGATCACATCCATGCCTTTATTGAGAGCAGGTTGTAGCTCACCTTAGATCTCTTCCCCCATGAAGTCTAGTGATGCAATATAAGTCTCCGCTTCCTTAAACTTTTCCCCCATGTTGCCCATGGTCACCTCCACTTTGGCCAGCCTATCGTCCATGGTAGACCACATATCTCTTGAACTGGCTTTCCTGCCTCTTCCACACCCCTACTCTTGGGCCTCTGGTTGTTGGCTAGCAACGTCACTTTGGGATGCCATCTCTTCAATCATGATCTAACCTGCACAACACAAACACGCAGAATCGAACTTGCTCTGATACCAACTGTCATGGGCTCTGACCTTAGACTCAGAATCCGTGTGACCTTAGGCTTGGAATCTTCTCCATTATGCCTAAGTTAGCCTAAAACACAAGCATGTGGGCACTAGAACAATGGGAAGGACTGATTACGCAAGTTAAAGAGAAATAGGATAACAAGGCAGAATACTAGAAATATCTTTGTATTCACTGAAACAGAAGTGTTGATGGTGTACAAATAAGGGTGGGGCAGCCCTCTATTTATAGTTGAGGCTCCAATTACACTTAATGGCAATATCCCTGGAATAAAGCTAAAATCAAGGGATTACAAAGATTACAATCAATCAGGATTCTAACTCCTGAATTCTAGGGTCAACCAAATCTGCCAAGAAGGCTCCTACTGATCCTACAAGCTTCCAGATGAGGCCCCTCTGGATGTGGTACGGACAGCTTGCAAGCCAGGCCTTGGCCTTACGGGTTGGCCTGCAAGCTAGACAGGCATTCTAGCCTTGTCTCATTAGCCATCTGCACAAATACTAGCCAGTACACCTGATGTGCGGGCCTCAACCTCTGGCTCGCCTGTTGGTGCACTTGGTGTGCCTGGCCCGCCCGCCTAGTTTGTGACATAGGTACTTGCCTCGATCACCATCTGCATGTGCCATGCCTCAATCAGCATCGGTAAAAGATGGCCCCTGGTGTGAGAGGTTGCCTCGAACACCATCGGTACGTGCTGGGCCTTGGTGTTGGCAGATGTCTCGACCACCATTGATGCATGCATGCCTTAATCAGCATGCACATAAGCTAGAATCGGTGCAGGCACCTACCTCAATTAGCATTGGTAGAAGATGGCCCTTGTATGGGCAGTCACATCAAACACCATCGGCATGCGCTGGCCCTTGGTGTGGGCACATGCCTCGACCACCATTGGCACCTGCTCACCCTCGATGCGAGATATGTCTATGTTGGAAAAAGTGTCCCCATTTTAGACACTTTAACATCTACTAGTAGCATATCTGTAAAATCTCTAATGCTCTTTAGGGGGTGGTGGTCTGGCACCCCCTCTTCCCCTCATGGGAGGGGTAGGTGTGCGTGATGGGCCTCCCATTGCGTACACCCAAAGCAACATCCCTCGAGCAAAATACAGGGTGTGCATGCCTTCGAACCATTTTATCTAGTGACTGGTTGCTCCGGTGATCGACAGGCACCCATGGCCTCGATCGGTTGGTGTGCATGTAAAAAATAAGAGCCGAGCTCAAGCCTGTGCACACAGCGGATGTTACCCTAGACCCCAGACCAAGCCCCTAAATCGGGCAACGGTTCTCTGGGGTGGTACAAGCAGAAGTTGCAGTTACGAGCTTGGCCTGACCAAGTCTCTTGGTATTTGATAGTCTCGCAGTCCCTTCTCATTGACCATAAAAACACCTTGGCCTCGATGGGCCATGCTTGCAGTCGATGCTGCCTAAGACCCCAGGAACAAGTCCCTGAATCGAGTAACATCCCCTGGGGTGGTGTCAGCGGAGCTCGTCCGTGCAGTCTCAACTAGGCCAAGCATTGGTGGTATCATGCCATTGTTTCTGTCGGATGGTAGGGGTAGCCTCATGGCCCTTGCTTGTGTTTTTCTCATGCCAAACGATTGTGGCATGGCCTCGCATGTCATTTCCTCCACTTGCTCACCGAGTAATTGATCGGGTAGGTTGTGGACCGGTGCGGGTGGATGCTACCACTTGTACGCAGTGGGCATATGAGTGGTGCTATGGTTGTGCGTGTAGGTAGGCTCTGTGCTCGATGCATCAAACTTTTGACCTGTTATCCTCTTAAATCTCCCCCTGCGGTCGTCGTACCCTAAGAGCACGATTGGGATCCTATGCTACATACCCGAATCGATGGAAACCGGATGTCTCACCATTCCTCATCCGTCTCATGTCTCGAAGGGCTATGGGTCAGACGTCAATCATGGTCGGTGTCCCAAGCGCATTCACCCAATCTTTCGTGGCTGCATTGGTGCACCAGTGTTCGATCGTGCTCTCGGATGTGGAATGTTTAACGAACATGGGCTCTCGGGCCCTCTTTGTCCAATGCTATGCATTTCACGTGCTCGACATGCACGATGCTTGCGCTCTAAGTTGGGCTCTCTTCGTCACTCGGTCAATGTGTTGAGGCCCACGTGGTGCCAATGTCCTGAAAGAATGCTACTTGATTGATCCTACCAGTAGTTATATGCTTGTCTCAAAGATTAAGCCATGCATAAGTATGAACTAATTCAGACTGTGAAACTACAAATGGCTCATTAAATCAGTTATTGTTTGTTTGATGGTATCTACTACTCAGATAACCATAATAATTCTAAAGCTAATACATGTAGCAAACCCCGACTTCTAGAGGGATGCATTTATTAGATAAAAGGTTGACGTAGGCTATGCCCGTTGCTCTGATGATTCATGATAACTCGACGGATCGCATAGCCTTTGTGCCGATGACGCATCATTCAAATTTTTGCCCTATCAACTTTCGATGGTAGGATAGTGGCCTACTATGGTGGTGATGGGTAACAGAGAATTAGGGTTTGATTTCGGAGGGGAAGCCTGAGAAACGGCTACCACATCCAAAGAAGGCAGCAGGTGCACAAATTACCCAATCCTGACATAGGGAGGTAGTGATAATAAATAACAATACCAAGCTCTATGAGTTTGATAATTAGAATGAGTACAATCTAAATCTCTTAACGAGGATCCATTAGAGGGTAAGTCTGGTGCCAGCAGCCATGGTAATTCCAGCTCCAATAGCATATATTTAAGTTGTTATAGTTAAAAAGTTCATAGTTGGAACTAGGGTTGGGTCATCCAATCCGTCTCACGGTTAGCATCGATTTACTTGTCCCTACTGTCGATAATGCGTTCCTAGACTTAATTACCCGGGTCAATCCTCTAGTGCTGTTACTTTGAAGAAATTAGAGTGCTCAAAGCAGGCCTACGCTTGTATACATTAGCATGGGATAACATCATAGGATTTCAGTCTTATTGTGTTGGCCTTCGAGATTGGAGTAATGATTAATAAGGACAGTCAGGGCCATTCGTATTTCATAGTCAGAGGAGAAATTCTTGGATTTATGAAAGACGAACAACTGCGAAAGCAATTGCCAAGGATGTTTTCATTAATCAAGAATGAAAGTTGAAGGCTTGAAGACAATCAGATATCGTCTTAGTCTCAACCATAAATGATGCCAACCAGGGATTGACAGATGTTAATTTTAGGACTCCGTCGGCACCTTCTGAGAAATTAAACTCTTTGGGTTTTGGGGGAAGTATGGTCACAAGGCTGAAACATAAAGGAATTGATGAAAGGGCACCACCAGGAGTGGAGCCTGCGGCTTAATTTGACTTAACACAGGGAAACTTACCAGGTCCAGACATAGTAAGGATTGATAAACTGAGAGCTCTTTCTTGATTCTATGGGTGGTGGTGCATGGCCGTTCGTAGTTAGTGGAGCGATTTATCTGGTTAATTCCATTAATGAACGAGACCTCAGCCTGCTAACTAGCTATGTGGAGGTGATCCTTCGTGGCTAGCTTCTTAGAAGGACTATGGCCGCTTAGGCCAAGGAAGTTTGAGGCAATAATAGGTTTGTGATGCCCTTAGATGTTTTGGGCCGCACGTGCGCTACACTGATGTATTCAATGAGTCTATAGCCTTGGTCGATAGGCCTCGATAATTTTTGAAATTTCATCTTGATGGGGATAGATCATTGTAATTGTTGGTTTTCAATGAGGAATTCCTAGTAAGCGTGAGTCATCAGCTCACGTTGACTACATCCCTACCCTTTGAACACATCGCCCGTCACTCCTACCGATAGAATGGTCCGGTGAAGTGTTTGGATCGTAACGATGTAGACGGTTCATCATCCATGATGTCATGAGAAGTCCACTGAACCTTATCATTTAGAGGAAGGAAAAGTCGTAACAAGGTTTTTGTAGGTGAACCTACAGAAGGATCATTGTCGAAACCTTATTCGACGGATGACCTGCGGACGTGTTAACAAAACACCGAGGGGGTGAGGGTGCCCCCGTGCCCTGAGCCCCTTCGGGCCTTGGGCGGGCCTGAAAGTGCCCTCAACCGGGTGGGTGAAATGATCGGTGTCATCTCGTTCACTACTGAACAATGAACCCCCAAAGCAAATCACCCCAAAAAACCAAAACAAAAATGGAGCGCGCTCGTCGTCGCCATCCCATTCGCCGTGTGTGCGCGGGCAGCGTCACAACTCTTTTTGTCATGAAAAAATGAAATGACTCTCAGCAACAGATATCTCGGCTCTCACATGGATGAAGAACATAGTGAAATGCGATACTTGGTGTGAATTGTAGAATCTCGTGAACCATCGAGTCTTTGAATGTAAGTTATGCCTCAAGCCATTAGGTCGAGGGCACGCCTGCTTGGGTGTCATGCACCATCGCCCCCCTCCGACCCCCCGCCCATCAGCTTCGGGGGAAGGGGACGGGTGAAAGATGGCCTTTCGTGATCCCATCAGTCATGGTTGGCCCAAAAGCAAGTCCCTAGCAATGACAGTGCCGTGACTGTCGGTGGTAGAGCTCCCGACGTGCCTTATCCCCGGTGACGCTCACTCGTTGTCCACCTGACCCTATCAGATCCCCCGCATTGCTCGATCGATGCTCACTTCGTGACCTTAGGTCAGGTGGGATCACCCACTGAGTTTAAGCATATCAATAAGCAGAGGAAAAAAAACTTACCAGGATTCCCTTAGTAACGACGAGTAACCGGGAAGAGCCTAACTTGAGAATTAGGCACCCTTGACGTCTGAATTATAGTATGAAGAAGCATCCTTAGTGGTGACCGAGCCCAAGTCCCTTGGAAAAGGGCATCAGAGACGATGAGAGCCCTGTTGTGCCTGGACCCTGTCGTACCATGAGACGCTGTCCGCGGGTCGGGTTGTTTAGGAATACAACCCCAATCAGGAGGTAAATTCCATCCAAGGCTGAATACGGGTGAGAGATCAATAGTAAACAAGTACCATGAGGGAAAAATGAAAAGGACTTTGAAAAGAGAGTCAAAGAGTGCTTGAAATTGTCGAAAAGGAAGTAGATGGGGAATGACGATGCACCCCGATTAGATGTGGAATGGTGAGAGTCGGTCCGTAGATCAGCTCAAGGCATGGATCGATGTGGGTCACGATAGTGGCCCAAGCTTGGGCTTTCGATGTGCCAGCAGAGATGTCATCATCATGATCGTGGAATGCAGCACGCACCATTTCGACATTCCTTGACATCTGTATGCTCTCGACGTAGGCCTGCGGGCTCTCCACCTGGCCTATCTTCAAACACGAACCAAGGAGTTTGACATGTGTGTGAGTCAACAGGCCAGGAAACCCATAAGGAGCAAGAAAGCTGATTGGCAATCCCTCATGGGTGCACCGTCGACTGACCTTGATCTTCTGAGAAGGGTTCGAGTACGAGCACGCCCATCGGTACCCGAAAGATGGTGAACTATGCTGAGCGGGGTGAAGCCAGAGAAAACTCTGATGGAGGCTCGCAGCGATACTGATGTGCAAATCGTTCCTTTGACTTGGGTATAAGGGTGAAAGACTAATCAAACCGTCTAGTATTTGGTTCTCTCTGAAGTTTCCCTCAAGACAGCTAAAGCCCTCGACAAGTTTTATCGGGTAAAACCAATGATTAGAGGCATCGAGGGTGCAACGCCCTCGACCTACTCTCAAACTTTAAATAGGTAGGATGATGCGACTACTTCGTTGAGCCACGCCATAGAATTGAGAGCTCCAAGTGGGCCATTTTTGGTAAGTAGAACTAGCGATGCGGGATGAACCGAAAGCTAGGTTACAGTGCCCAACTCTATGCTAACCCAAAACCCACAAAAGGTGTTAGTCAATTAAGATAGTAGGACGGTGGTCATGTAAGTTGAAATCCGCTAAGGAGTGTGTAACAACTCACCCGTTGAATCAACTAGCCCAAAAAATGGATGGGGCTTAAGTGCACAACCTATACCTGGTCGTCGGGGCAAGGGCCAAGCTTCGATGAGTAGGAGGGCATGACGATCATCATAAAACACCAACTGTGAGCCAGGGCGGAGCAGCCGTTAGTGCAAATCTTGGTGGTAGAAGCAAATATTCAAATGAGAACTTTAAAGGTTGAAGAGGGAAAGGTTCCATGTGAACAGCACTTGCACATGGGTTAATCAATCTTAAGAGACGAGGGAAGCCTGTTCGACAGCATGTCCCATACGAGCTTCGAAAGGGAATCGAGTTAAAATTCTTGAACCAGGATGCGATGGCTGACGGTAACATTAGGGAGTCCAGAGACATCGGTGGGGGCCTCGAAAAGAGTTATCTTTTCTATTTAATAGCCTGCCCACCCTAGAAATGACTCAACTAGAGGTAGGGTCCAGTGGCCAGAAGAGCACCGCACGTCACGTGGTGTCCGATGCACCCCCGGTGGCCTTTGAAAATTCAGAGGACCAAGTGCCATTTGCCCTCGATCATACTCATAATCGCATCAAGTCTCCAAGGTGAACAATCTCTAGTTGATGGAACAATGTAGGCAAGGGAAGTTGACAAAATGGTTCTGTAACCTCAGGAAAAAGATTGGCTCTGAGGGTTGGGCATGAGGGTCCCAGTCCTGAACCCGTCGGCTATCGATGCACTGCTTGAGCTGCTTCTGCATGCCGGTCAAGGGACAGATTAGGAACGGCTCGCTCAGGGGCCTTCCCCGAACGATGAACAGTCGACTCAGAACTGGCACGGACAATGGGAATCCGACTATTTAATTAAAACAAAGCATTGCAATGGTCCTTACAAATGCTCACGCAATGTGATTTCTACCTAGTGCTCTAAATGTCAAAGTGAAGAAATTCAACCAAGCAATGGTAAATGACGGGAGTAACTATGACTCTCTTAAGGTAGCCAAATGCCTCATCATCTAATTAGTGACACGCATGAATGGATTAATGAGATTCCCATTGTCCCTATCTACTATCCAGCGAAACCACAGCCAAGGGAACGGGCTTGATAGAATCAACGGGGAAAGAAGACCCTGTTGAGCTTGACTCTAGTTTGACTTCGTGAAATGACTTGAGAGGTGTAGGATAAGTGGGAGCCCCTGGGCACAATTGAAATACCACTACTTTTAACGTTATTTTACTTATTTCATGAATCGGAAGCGGGGCATGACCCTTTCTTTTAGACCCAAGGCCGGCCTCTGCTGGTCGATCTGGATGGAAGACATTGTTAGGTGGAGAGTTTGGCTAGGGTGGCACATCTGTTAAAAGATAACGGAGGTGTCCTAAGATAAGCTCAACGAGAATAGAAATCTTGTTGGAACAAAAGGGTAAAAGCTTGTTTGATTCTGATTTCTAGTACGAATACGAACTGTGAAAACATGGCCTATCGATCCTTTAGACCTTTGAGATTTGAAGCTAGAGGTGTCAGAAAAGTTACCACAGGGATAGCTGGCTTGTGGCAGCCAAGCATTCATAGCGACGTTGCTTTTTTATCCTTCGATGTCGGCTCTTCCTATCTTTGTGAAGCAGAATTCACCAAGTGTTGGATTGTTCACCCACCAATAGGAAATGTGAGTTGGGTTTAAACTGTCATGAGATAGGTTAGTTTTACCCTACTGATGGCGGCATCATGATAGTAATTCAACCTAGTATGAGAGAAACTGTTGATTCATACAATTGGTCATCGCACTTGGTTGAAAAGCCAGTGGCATCAAGCTACCATACGCTAGATTATGACTGAATGCCTCTAAGTCAGAATCTGAGCTACAAGCATGCCCGTCGCCCGATTGTCGACCCATAGTAAGGGCTCATGGTCTCTAAGGGCACGTGTCGTAGGTGTAGCCCCCGTGGTGGACGTGCCACGTGGGTCTCCTTGGAGCTCAATTCCCACTGAGCGGTAGGTAGAATCCTTTGCAAATGACTTAAATACACGACGGGGTATTGTAAGTGGCAGAGTGTCCTTGTTTGATCCATTGAGATTCAACCCTTTGTTGCTTCAATTCGTCCCTCCCCCTTTCCCCTGCCGACCTTCCTTCATTCACTTCGCCCCTTTCCGAGGTTGGGCATGACCCAGGGCCCCCCGTCCCTCGATCTCGACTGGAACAAACTTCGCTCATCCCAGTCAGCCTATGAAACGAGTGTGCGGGCACTAAACCAACCACAGGGGTAGGATGCACGAGCCAAGGATCCCGCTGCAGGTCCCCCTTGATGGTTGCCACAAACGCCGTCGATAACGTCTGGCCCTTGGTTGGTCAAGACTGGGAATGCACTATGTATGCCTAAGTCAACCCACGAAACGAGCGTGCGGGCACTAAGCTGGCCATAGAGCTAGAATGTTCAAGCTAGGGATCGACTCGATCCCCTTCAGTGTGCTACGGATCCTATCGTGGGACCCTTATTCTGGCTGGGGCTTAGACTGGGAATGAACTCTGTATGCCTAAGTCAACCCAAGAAACGAGTGTGCGGGTATTGAGCTAGCCAAAAAGGCAGCATGCACAAGCCGAGGATCTGTCTGGTCCTCCTTTGTGTGCTGCGGATCCTTCTGTGGGTCCCTCGACCCGACTTGGGCTTGGATTGGGAATGAACTCTGCATGCCTAAGTCAACCCATAAAATGAGTGTGGGGGCACTGAGCCGACCAGAGCAGCAGAATGCGCAAGTCGAGGATCGACCCAATCCCCCTCTACGTGCTACGGGTCCTGCTGTGGGTTCTGTTGCCACACCGTCGATCTAGTCTGAGCTTAGACTAGGAATGAACTCCATATGACTAAGTCAACCTATGAAACAAGCATGTGGGCACTGATCCAGCCAGAGAGGCAGGATGCGCAAGCTGAAGATCGGCCCGATCCCCCTTTGCATGCTATCGATCCTGCTG
This sequence comes from Durio zibethinus, assembly GCF_002303985.1. Next base: position 410,815 of record NW_019168060.1, read on the forward strand.
CAGGTCCTGCTAGCACAACCCTCGATCTGATCCAAGCTTAGATTGGGAATGAACTCTGTAAGCTTAGATTGAGAATGAACTCCATATGCCTAATTCAACCTACGAAATGAGCGTGCAGGCACTAAGCCGGCAAGATAGGCAGGATGCGCAAGCTGAGGATCGACCCGATCCCCCTCTACGTGCTGCCGATCCTGCTATGGGTCTTGCTACCATAACCCTTAGTCTGGTTCGATCTTAGGCTGGGAATGAACTCCATATGCCTAAGTCAACCTACGAAACAAGTGGGCGGGCACTACGTCGGCCAGAGAGACAGGATGCGCAAGTTGAAGATCTATCAGGTTCTCTTCTACGTGTTGTCGATCCTGCTGCCACAGCCTTCGGTTCGGTCAAAGTTTAGATTGGGAATGAACTCCGTATGCCAAAGCCATTTTTGTGGCCCATGAATTCATATGAGCCCTCCCTAATGCCCGCGCACCATGCACAGGTGTCCTAAGCCCGAGCTGAGCACCAATGCGTGCCACGATCGAGTGGTAGGTGGGTTTAGGCACATCTTCGTATTTTTGCCATGCGAATACCATTTTTATGGCCTGTGAATTCACATGAGCACTCCCCAGCACCCACACACCACGCGCGGGTGTCCTGAGGCTGAGTCGAGCACCATGCACGCCACGATCGGGTGGTAGGTGGGCTTAGACACATCTTCATATTTCTACCATGCCAATGCCATTTTTATGGCTTGTAAATTCAAATAATGGTCCCCTAAGCCTTCATGTGAAGTTTCATGGTAAGATGACTCGTTGTCTAGTTTTCATGATTTTTAAAATTTTTTACTGTTCGGGAGTTTTTAAAATTTTTTTAGAAGGCATTTTGGCCCCAAATTTGGTAGACGTGATCCTTGTATTTTTTTTGGCATGCATAAAAAAAATTCAATTAAAAACTTGAAGTGTAGAAGATTTTGTGACCATTTGAAAAAAGTGTTCCCATTTCAGACACTTGAATTGCTACTGGCAGCAAACCTGTAAAATCTCATATGCTCTTTAAATGGGTGTCAGTTCTTGAGGTTTGTTGAGGGATAGGAGGCCAATATAAGGGCCAAGTACCAGCACCCATCACAAATCATGTGTGCACACCCCTCGACCCCCCAATCGCTGGGACCTCCAATGCCGTCGATCAGGTTCACAGATGATGCTCCGACGATGGTGCCTAGGCAAAAAAAATATAGCACCAGCACATGCTTGAGCCCAGCATGTGCATCTTGGATCAAAATCAAACTTTGGCCAAGGCCTCGACCATCAACAACATAAGATGGCACATGGTGATTGCACATGCATCGACCATCATCGACACAGACTGCCTTTTGGTATGGGAACTTACCTCGACCACCATCGGCACAAGCTGGACCTTGGTACAGGCACTTGCCTCAACCACCATCGACACACGCATGGCTCGATGAGCATCGGCAGAAGATGGCCCTTGGTGCGGGCAGTTGCCTCGACCACCATCGGCACGTGTTGGGCCTTGGTGCGGGCACATGCCTCAACCACCATCGTCACAAGCTGGCCATTGGTATGGGCACTTACCTGGACCACTATCGGCATGTGCCATGCCTTGATCAGCATCGACAGAAGATGGTCTCTGGTGTGTGGTTGCCTCGAACACCATCGATACATGCTGGGCCTTAGTGCGGGCAGTTACCTTGAGCACCATCGACACAAGCCATCCCTTGGTGCAAGCACTTACCTCAACCACCATCAGAAGAAGATGGCCCCTGGTGCAGGTGGTTGCCTCGATCACCATCGATAGAAAATGGTCCCTAGTATGGGTGGTTGCCTCGAACACCATTGGCATATATTAGGCCTTAGTACGAGCGGTTGCCTTGATCACCATCGATAGAAGATGGCCCATGGTACGGGCGATTGCCTCGAACACCATCGATACATGCTAGACCTTGGTATGAGCGGTTGCCTCGAGCACCATCGGCATATGCTGGGCCTTGGTGCGAGCACATGCCTCAACCACCATCGACAAAAGATGGCCCTTGATGTGGGCGGTTGTGCGAACACCATCGACACATGTTGGGCCTTGGTGTGGGTAGTTGCATCAATCACCATCGATAGAAGATGGCCCTTGCTGTGGGCGGTTACCTCGAACACCATTGGCATGTGCTAGGCCTTGGTGAGGGTAGTTACCTCGATCACCATCGGTAGAAGATGGCCCCTAGTACGGGCGGTTACCTTGAACACCATCAGCACATGCTGGCCCTTGGTGCGGGCACATTCCTCGACCACCATTCTCACAAGCTGGCCATTGGTACGGGCACTTACTTGGACCACCATCGACATGTGCCATGCCTCGATCAGCATCGACAGAAGATGGTCCCTGGTACGTGCGATTGCCTCGAACACCACTGGCACATGCTGGGCCTTGGTGAGGGCGGTTACCTTGAGCACCATCTGCACAAGATGGCCCCTGGTGTGGGCATTGGCCTTAACCACCATTAGCAGAAGATAGCCCCTGGTGCGGGTAGTTGCCTCGATCACCATTAGTAGAAGATGGCCTCTGGTGTGGGTGGTTGCCTCGAACACCATCAACACATACTGGACCTTGGTACGGGCAATTGCCTCGAACACCATTGGCACATGCTGGGCCTTGGTGAGGGTGGTTACCTCGAGTACCATCTACACAAGATGGCCTCTGGTGCGAGCATTTGCCTCAACCACCATCGACAAAAGATAGCCCTTGATACGGGCAGTTACCTCGATCACCATTAGTAGAAGATGGCCTTTGGTGTGGGTAGTTGTCTCGAACACTATCGACACATACTGGACCTTGGTACGGGTGGTTGCTTTGAACACCATCAGCACGTGCTGGGCCTTGGTGTAGGTACATGCCTCGAGCTGATACGAGCGATTACCTCGACCACCATCAACATATGCTGGGCCTTGGTACAGATAACACGAGCTCTAACCTTAGATCCAAAATTCGTATGGCCTTAGGCTTGGAATCTCCTTTTTTATGCCTACATCAGCCTAAAACACAAGCGTACAGGTACTAGAACAATGGGAAGGGCTGATTGGGCAAGCTAAAGAGAAACAGGATAACAAGGCAGAATGCTGGAAATATGCTCTGTATTCATTGAAATAGAAGTGTTTTATGGTGTATAAATAAGGGTGAAGTAGCCCTCTATTTATAGTTGAGGCTCCAGCTATACTTAATGGCAATATCCCTAGAATAAAGGCTAAAATCAAGAAAATACAAAGATTACAATCAATCAGGATTCTAACTCTTGAATTCTAGGGTCAACCAAATCTGCCAGGAGGCTCCAGCTGATCCTGTAAGCTTTCAAAAGATTCACTTATGTATCCCCCACCTTGGACCCCTCTGGATGTGGTACAGGTAGCTTGCAGACCAGGTCTTCACCTCATGGGCTAGTCTGCAAGCTAGGCGGGCATTCTAGCCTTGTCTCTTAGGCCTTACAGGCAAATATGTGCCGACGTACCTGGTGTACGGGCCTTAAACTTTGGCTCGCATGCTATTGCACCTGATGTGCCTGGCACACTCGCCTAGGGCATGATATTCTCCCCCACCAGACTATGCAATGCCATCATTGCATCCTCTACATGATACTTCCTGAGTTGGTCCCTGAACTGCCGTAAGTCTTCTACTGGTTCCCAGCTCACCTCACTGTCTGGAAGTCCCTTCTAATGCACCAAGTACTCTTATCTTGGTTGATAGTTTTTTCATCTCACCTCTTGGTTAGCTATGATGCTGTGGATTTCCTTCTCATATGAGGCCCTTACTCCCAATGGTGCATGCTTTGACTCTGCCCGTCCTGGATCTCCCTCATCCTCATGGAACAGCTTAAGCACGCTTACATAGAACACCAGGTGTACCCTCAGCTTGGGTGACATATCTAGCTTATAAGCAACCTTGCCTACCCTCTTGAATACTCGAAAAGGTCCTTCATACCTCTAGACTAGGCCTTTGTGTAGCCCCCTGTGGCACACAATGGGATGCAACTTCACCAACACCAAGTCTCCAACCTAGAACTGCACGTCCTACCTATTTTGGTCTGCCCACTTCTTCGACCTCTTTGTCACCTTGTGTAGACAGACTCTGGCCAAGTCAGTTTGATCCTGCCATGCCTTGGCAAACTTGTATGCTACTGGATTCAGCCCTGTATAACCTATAGCAATTGAACTAGGTGTTAGTGGTTGTTGACCTGTCACAACCTCAAATGGGCTTTGGTTCATTACCTCACTCTTTTGCAAGTTGTAGAAAAACTGTGCAACATCTAGCAGCTTTGGCCAGTCCCTTTGTGTGGCACTCACATAGTGCCAGAGGTAGACCTCCAATAGTCCATTCACACGTTCAGTCTGCCCATTGGTCTATGGATGCATGCTGGTGGAAAAGTTCAAGTCTAACCCCAATAGCTTAAACAACTCAGACCAGAACCTATTTGTGAAACGCCCGTCCTGATCATTAACAATGGTCCTTGGCACTTCCCAGTACTTAACCATGTTTTTCAGGAACAATCGAGCTGCCTCCTTGGCTGAGCACTCCTTGGTTGCTGGAATGAAGATTCCATACTTGGAAAACCTGTCCACCATTACCATGATGCTTCCAAACCCCTCTACTTTGGGTAGACCGACTATAAAGTCCAAAGAAACACTCTCCCATGGTCACTTTGGCACTAGCAATGGCTCCAAGAGACCACCTAGTTTCTTGAGCTCCACTTTGTCCTATTGGCACACAAGGCAAGTCTTCACATAGGTCTCCATAACGTCTTTCATGTGCGGCCAGTAGTACCGACCTCTAGCAATGCTAAGATGTGGCTCACTCCTGGGTGTCCAGCCCACCTTGAATCATGGCACTCTTGCAAAACTTACTTGCAAAGCTTCCCATGCTGCGGCACAAATAGTCTACTACCCTGGTGTACAACAAACCATCCTGCACCTAAAATCGCCTAGTTTTACCTTACTGGGTGTACTCCATAAGAGCCTTGGCTGTAGGATCATACGGAAGTCCCTCTTTGAAGCACGACACTAGTGAGCCCTCTGGTTGGCTAATGGCAGCAAGGTTAGCCTTCTTGCTTAGGTTGTCTACCACTAAGTTCACCCATCCCAACTTGTACCCCATCTGGAAATCAAATTCTGTAAGAAAATGTGCCATCTTGCCTGCTTGGGGGACAGCTTCTTCTGTGTCTGAAAGTGGCTAGTCAACACATTCTCCATCCTAACCATGAACCTTGAACCCAACAGGTAATGATGCCAAGTGCACAAGTAGTGTACCACTGCAATCATCTCTTTTTCTTTGATCGTGTACTTACGCTCAGTCTCGTTCAGCTTTCTGCTCTCGAATGTGACTAGATGTCCCTCCTGTATCAACTCGTCCCCTATGGCAAAGTTTGATGCATTCGTATGCATCTCATATAGCTTGGCATGGTCTGGCAAGGCCAAGACTGGCTCCTTGATCATAACCTCCTTCAACCTGTCAAAGGCTTTCTGGTACCCTGCGTTCCACTCTCATGCTCTCCCTTTCTTGAACAAGTCAATCAATGGCATGGCTATTACTGAGTGACCTTTGATGAAGCGCCTGTAGCAGTTAACCAGTCTAATGAATGACCTCAACTCAGTGACCTTGGCTAGAGGTTCCCACTCCAGGATGGCATGCACCTTGCCTTCATCCATGCGTATCCTGCCACCTCCCATTATGTGGCCTAGGAATGGGATCTCCTGCTGGGTGAATGAGCACTTCTCCCTCTTAACAAATAGGTTGTGCACCCATAACACCTTATACACCTATCTTAAGTGGTCTACATGCTCTCCCAAGGTTTGGCTATAGATCAAAATGTCATCCAAATAAACCACAACAAATCAATCAAGGAACAACTAAAGTACCTTGTTCATAAGGGTGCAGAATGTTGCTGGGGCATTCATGAGTCTAAATGGCATGACCAGGAACTCATACGAACCATACCGAGTGACACATGCTATCTTTGGCTCATCTCCCTCTATGATTTTGACTCGATAGTAGCTCAACCTCAAATCCAGCTTGGTGAACCACCTTGCGCTCTCAAGTTGGTCGAACAAATTCGTAATGAGTGGGATAAGGCACTTATTCTTGATGGTCAGCTTGTTCAAAGCCTGATAATCTATGCACAGCCACAACGACCCATCATGCTTGTGCTGGAATAAAATCGGTGCACCATACAGTGCCTTCGATGGCCTGATGAAGCCAGCATTAACTAACTCTTTAAGCTACTTCCTCAACTCTTTCAACTCTGGTAGGGACATTCAGTAAAGGGCTCTAACTAGTGGCTTGGCCTCAGACACCAGCTCGATCTTGTGGTCCACCTCCCTCTTAGGTGGTAGCTGGCTAGGCAGCTTTGCAGGCATCACATCACTAAAGGTCTTTAGCACCTTTAGCACCTCCAAGGGTGACTCGATCTCCTTCTCCCTTGTCTCTTCATACTTCAGGGCTGCCAAGAAGGTGTCTTATTCTTTGCTTACCGTCTTGGCAAATTGGATGGCTGACACCACTTGCGACCTAACTTTGGAGCCTCTTCTCAATGGTACTAGGCATTGGCACCGTGTATCCAAGATGTAAATACAATTGGCAAAAGGCACAAGGAGGGCATTAATCCAAACAAAGAAATCCAACCCAATCACAAACTCATAGTCGTCAAAGGGTATTACCTCTATGGTCTCCCTACCTTTCTAGTCTCTAAGATGTAACTCCATTCCCCGCACTACTCCAACGGTTGGAACCTCTTTGGAGTTCATCATTTTAATGGTACCAGTCTCTTTCTGCACCTTTGGTCCGTGCTTTTTGGCACCATCACCTGAAATAAAAAGATGTGACGCACCTATATCCACCAGTGCTCTCACCTTCTAACCCGTAACCATTAGATCCTCAAACATCAAGCCCTTTGGCTTGTGACTCCCCTTACTCTGGACAGCATTGAGCACTAACGACCCAAGCTTTGCTGCCCTTATCTTTGGCTCCTCATTAGACTCCTTATCTATAGCAGCCAGTTTACCCTTTTATGGGTAATTGCATGCTATGTGGCTCCCTCCACATAGGTAGCATACTAGTGGCTCTCGGTCCCCTTTTGCTTTCCACTTGCCTACTGGTGGCTTCCTCTCGCCATCTTTGGTTGAACGGTCTCGGTCCCCCTCCTTGAACTCTCGATCACGATCTTTCCCCTTAGATTGCTTCTTTCGATCCTTTTTGTCCCTGCCCTTACCCTTGGGCTTGGAAGACTCGAACTTGTTCAAAGGCTTAAACTCTATCAAGGACTCAACAGTAGTCATGGCTTTAGCCAAGTCATAAACTCCCCTCTGTTGTAGCTCATGCTTCACCCACGGCTTCAACCCATCCATGAAAGCAAATAAGGCATCCTTTTCGCCTAGATTCGAGATCTGTAGCATCAGTTCAGAGAATTTTTAGACATACTCCCTTATGTCCCCCTACTAGCTCAGCTTGTGTAACTTTGCCCGTGCCTCATCATTGGCATACTTCGGGTAAAATTGCTCTTTGAACTCTTTTTGAAACTTTACCCAGGTTCTAATCTTGGCGCTCCCACACCTAACATCATCACACCTGTGCCTCCACCACAATAAGGCTACATCAGTGAGATACATAGCAGTGGTGTATACCTTTGTTGTCTCGTCCTATATGCCCATGGCCTGAAAATACTACTCCATACCCCATCGGTAGTTGTCTACTTCCTTGGTCGCCCTAGTTCCCTTGAACTCTTTAAGCTTGGGGATATCCATCCTGGACATAGACACTCCAGCAAACATGCCATTCCCAATGGCAGTCTTGCAAGCAACGATCTCACTGGTGAGCTTCTCCATCCACTGGCGCATGGCCTCCATGCCATCGTGCAAGGTCAACCTTCAACCTCCAAAGGCCTCATTCATTTCGGTGATCACATCCATGCCTTTATTGAGAGTAGCTTATAGCTTACCTTGGATCTCCTCTCCCATGGAGTCTAACGATGCAATGTGAGTCACCACTTCTTCAAGTTTCTCCCTCATGTCACCCATAGTCACCTCTACCTTAGCCAGCCTACCGTCCATGGTAGACTATATTTCTCTTGAACTGGCTTTCCTGCCTCTTCCATGCCCCTACTCTTGGGCCTCTAGTTGTTGGCTAGCAACATCGCTTTAGGATACCATCTCCTCAATCACGATCTAAACTGCACAACAAAAGCATGCAGAACTGAACTTGCTCTGATACCAATTGTCACGAGCTCTGACCTTAGACTTAGAATCTATGCAGCCTTAGGCTTGGAATCTCCTCCTTTATGCCTAAGTCAGCCTAAAACACAACCGTATGAGCACTAGAACAATGGGAAGGGCTGATTATGCAAGTTAAAGAGAAACAAGATAACAAGGTAGAATGCTAGAAATATGCTCTGTATTCACTGAAATAGAAGTGTTTGATGGTGCACAAATAAGAGTGGAGCAGCCCTCTATTTATAGTTGAGGCTCCAGCTACACTTAATGGTAGTATCTTTAGAATAAAGGGTAAAATCAAGGGATTACAAAGATTACAATCAATTAGGATTCTAACTCCTGAATTCTAGGGTCAACCAAATCTGCCAGGAGGCTCCTACTGATCTTGCAAGCTTCCAGAAGACTCACTTCCATATCTCCCACCTTGGGCCCCTTTGGATACGATGCAGGCAGCATGCAGACCAGGCCTTAGCCTCATGGGTTAGCCTACAAGCTGGGCGGGCATTTTGGCCTTGTCTCCTAGGCCTTGCACATAAATACCCGTTAGTGCGACTAGTGTGCGAGCCTCAACCTTTTGCTCGCGTGCTGGTGCACTTGATGTTCTTGGCATGTCTACCTAGGGCATGACATTCTCCCTCACCTAATTGCCTAATGCCCTCATTGCATCCTCTGTATAGTACTGCCTGATCTAGTCCCTGAACTGTCATAAGTCCTCTTTTGGTTCCCAACTCACCTCACTATCTGGAAGTCCCTTCTAGCGCACCAAGTACTCTTATCTTGGTTGATAGTTTTTTTGTCTCACCTCTTGATCAGCTATGATGTTGTGGACCTCCTTCTCATATGAGGCCCTTGCTCCCAATGTTGCACTCTTTGACTCTATCCATCCTAGATCTCCCTCATCCTCATTGAACAGCTTGAGCATGCTTACATGGAACACCGGGTGTCCCCTAGGCTTGGGTTGTATATCCAGCTTGTAGGCAACCTTGCCTACCCTCTTGACTACTCGAAAAGGTCCCTTATACCTCTGAACTAGGCCTTTGTGTAGCCTCCTATGGTGCACAATGGGATGCAGCTTCACCAATACCAAGTCTCCAACCTGGAACTACATGTCCCACCTATTATGGTCTGCCCGCTTCTTCGACCTTTTGCCACCTTGTGTAGATAGACTCTAGCCAAGTTAGTTTGCTCTTGCCATGCCTTGGCAAACTTGTATGCTGCTGGATTTGGCCCTGTATAACCTGCAACAATCAAACTGGGAGATAGCGATTGTTGACCTGTCATAACCTTAAATAGGCTCTAGTTCATTGCCTCACTCTTTTGCAAGTTGTAGGAAAATTGTGCAACATCTAGCAGCTTTGGCTAGTCCCTTTGTATGGCACTCACATAGTGCTTGAGGTAGACCTCCAATAGTCCATTCACACACTCAGTCTGCCCATCGGTCTGTGGATGCATGCTGGTGGAAAAGTTCAAGTCTAACCCCAATAGCTTGAACAACTCAATCCAAAACCTGCCCATGAAATGCCCATCCCAACCACTAACAATGGTCCTTGGCACTCTCTAGTACTTGACCATGTTCTTTAGGAACAATCGAGCTACCTCATTGGCTGGGCACTCATTGGTTGCTGGAATGAAGATTCCATACTTGGAAAACCTGTCCACCACTACCATGATGCTTCCAAACCCCTTTGCTTTGGGTAGACTGACTATAAAGTCTAGAGAAACACTCTCCCATGATCACTCTGGCTCTGGCAATGGCTCCAAGAGATCACTTGGTTTCTTGAGCTCCACCTTGTCCTATTGGCACACAAGGCAAGTCTTCACATAAGCCTTCACATCGTCCCTTATGTGCGGCCAATAGTACTAGTCCTCTAGCAATGCCAAGGTACGACTCATTCTTGGGTGTCCAGCCCACCGTGAATCATGGCACTCTTGCAAAACTTCCTTGTGCAGCTTCCCATACTATGACACAAATAGTCTACCACCCCTGGTGTACAACAAACCATCTTGCACCTAAAACCACCTAGCCTTACCTTGCTAGGTGTACTGCGTAAGAGCCTTGGCTGTAGGATCATGCACAAGTCCTTCCTTGATACGCGACACTAGTGACCCCTCTAGTTGGCTAATGGCAGCAAGTTTAACCTTCCTGCTCAGGGCGTCTACCACTAGGTTCACCCGTCTGGCTTGTACTCCATCTGGAAATCAAATTCTATAAGAAAATCTTGCCATCTTGCCTGCTTGGGGGATAGCTTCTTCTACATCTGGAAGTAGTTGGTCACCACATTGTCCATCCTAACCATGAACCTTGACCCTAACAGGTAATGATGTGAAGTGCGCAAGCAATGCACCACTACAGTCATCTCTTTCTCTTGGACTGTGTACTTGCACTCAATCTTGTTTAGCTTTCTGCTCTTGAACACGACTGGATGTCCCACTTACATCAACACGCCTTATATGGCAAAGTCTGATGCATCCATATGCACCTCATATGGCTTGGCATGGTTTGGCAAGGCCAAGACTAGCTCTTCAGTGATAGCCTGCTTCAACTTGTCAAAAACTTCCTGGCACCCTGCACTCCACTCCCATGCTCTCCCTTTCTTGAGCAAGTCAATAAATGGCATGGCTATTGCTGAGTGACCTTTGATGAAGCATCTGTAGCAGGTAACTAGCCCAAGGAATGACCTCAAAGCAGTGACCTTGGCTGGTGGTTTCGACTCTAGGATGGCGAGGACCTTGCCTTCATCCATGCGTATCCTACCACGTCCCACTATGTGGCCTAGGAATAGGATCTCTTACTGGGCAAATGAGCACTTTCTCCTCTTGACAAATAGCTTGTGAGCTTGCAACACCTCGAACACCTGTCTCAAGTGGTCTACATGCTCTCCCAAGGTCTGGCTATAGATCATAATGTCATCCAAATAAACCACAATAAATCGATCAAGGAACGATTAAAGTACCTTGTTCATAAGGGTGCAGAATGTTGCTGAGGCATTCGCGAGTTTGAATGGTATGACCAGGAACTCATACGAACCATACCGAGTGACACATGCTATCTTTGGCTCATCTCCTTTCGCAATCCTGACTTGGTAGTAGCCCGACCTCAAATCCAGCTTGGTGAACCACCTTGCACTGCCAAGTTGGTCGAACATGTTCGCAATGAGTGGGATAAGGTACTTGTTCTTGATGGTCAGCTTGTTCAAAGCCCAGTAGTCTATGCATAGCTACAATGACCCATCATGCTTACACTAGAATAGAATCGGTGCACCATATGGTGCCTTCGATGGCCTGATGAAGCCTGCATTAACTAACTCTTTGAGCTGCTTCTTTAACTCCTCCAACTTTGGTGGAGACATTCAGTAAGGGGCTCTAGCTAGTGGCTTGGCCTTGAACACCAGCTTGATCTTGTGGTTCACCTCCCTCTTAGGTGGTGGCTGGCTAGGCAGCTTTACAGGCATCACATCACTAAAGGTCTTCAGCACCTTTAGCACCTTCAAGGGTGACTCAATCTCCTTTTCCCTTAGCTTTTCATACTTCAGGGCTACCAAAAGGTGTCTTCTTCTCTGCTTATCACCTTGGCAAATTGGATGGTTGACACCACCCGCGACCTAACTCTAGATCCTCTCTTCAATGGTACTAGGCATTGGCACCGTGCATCCAAGATGCAAATGCAATTGACAAAAGGCACAAGGAAGGCGTTAATCTGAACAAGGAAATCCAACCCAATCACAAACTCATAGTCGTCAAGGGGTAGTACCTTTATGGTCTCTTTGCCTTTCCAGTTTCCAAGTTGCAACTCCACTTCTCGTGCTACTTCCAAGGGTTGAAACCTCCTTGGAGTTCCCCGTTTTAATGGTACCAGTCCCCTTTTGCACCTTTAGTCTGAGCTTCTGGCTTCATTACCTGAAATAAAAAGATGTGAGGCCCATGTTTCCACCAGTGAGCTCACCTTCTGACCCGTAACCATTAGATCCATAAACATCAAGCCCTTTGGCTTGGGACTTCCCCTTACTCTGGACAGGATTGAGCACCAATGACCCAAGCTTTGCTGCCTTTATCTCTGGCTCCTCGTCAGACTCCTTGTTTACAGTAACCAGCTTGCCTTTTTGTGGGTAATTGCATGCTATGTGGCTCTTTCCACATAGTTAGCATGCTAGTGGCTCTCAGTCCCCCTTTGCTTTCCACTTGCCTACTGGTGGCTTCCTCTTGCCATCCTTGGTTGAATGGTCTCGGTCCCTTTCCTAGGACTCTGATCGCAGTCCTTCCCTTTAGACTACTTTTTTCGATCCCTCTCATCTCTGCCCTTACCCTTGGGGTTGGAAGACTTGAACTTGTTCAGAGGCTTAAACTCTATTAAGGACTCAACAGTAGTCATAGCTTTAGCCAAGTCATGAACTCCCCTCCATTATAGCTCATGCTTCACCCACGGCTTTCAGCCCATCCAAGAAAGCAAATAAGGCATCCTTCTCACCTAGATTCGAGATCTGTAGCATCAGTTCAGAGAATTTTTGGATATACTCCCTTATGTCCCCTTGCTGGCTCAGCCTGCGTAACTTTGCTTGCACCTTGTCATAGGCATATTCTTGGTAAAATTGCTCTTTAAACTCTTTTTAAAACTCTGCCCAGGTTCCAATCTTGGCGTTCCCATGCCTAACATCATCACACCTGTGCCTTCACCATAATAAGGCTACATCAGTGAGATACATAGCAGCGATGCTTACCTTTATTGTCTCATCCCGCATGTTCATGGCTTGGAAATACTGCTCCATACCCCATAGGTAGTTGTCTACTTCCTTGGCTGCCCTAGTTCCCTTGAACTCTTTAGGCTTAGGGACATCTATCTTGACTTAGACACTCCAACAAACATGCCATTCCCAATGGCAATCTTGCAAGCAACGAGCTCGCTGGTGAGCTCCTCCATCAGCTGATGCATGGCCTCCATGCCATCATGCAAGGTCAGCACTTCAGCCTCCAAGGCCTTATTCTTTTGGGTGATCACGTCCATGCCTTTATTGAGAAAAGCTTGTGGCTCACCTTGGATCTCCTCCTACATGGAGTCTAGCGATGCAATGTGAGTCTCCACTTCCTCAAGCTTCTCCCCCATGTCACCCATGGTCACCTCTACCTTGGCCAGCCTACCATCTATGGTAGACCATATATCTTTTGACCTTGCTTTCCTACCTCTTCCATGCCCTTGCTCTTGGGCCTCTCGTTGTTGGCTAGTAGCGTCACTTTGGGATGCCATCTCTTCCATCACGATCTAACCTGCATAACACAAACACGTAGAACCGAACTTGCTCTGATACCAATTGTCATAGGTTCTGACGTTAGACTCAAAATCCATGTGGCCTTAGGCTTGGAATCTCCTCCTTTATGCCTACGTTAGCCTAAAACACAAGCATGCGGGCACTAGAATAATGGGAAGGGCTAATTACGCAAGTTAAAGAGAAACAAAATAACAAGGCAGAATGCTAGAAATATGCTATGTATTCACTGAAACAGAAGTGTTTGATGGTGTACAAATGAGGGTGGAGCAGCCCTTTATTTATAGTTGAGGCTTCAGCTACACTTAATGGCAATATCCCTAGAATAAAGGCTAAAATCAAGAAATTACAAATATTACAATCAATCAAGATTCTAACTCCTGAATTCTAGGGTCAACCAAATCTGCCAAGAGGCTCATGCTGATCCTGCAAGCTTCTAGAAGATTCACTTGTGTATCTCCCATCTTGGGCCTCTTTGGATGTGGTGCGGGCAGCATCGAGTCCTTGGCCTCACGGGCTGGCCTGCAAGCTGGGCGGGCGTTCTAGCCTTGTCTCCTAGGCCTTACACGTAAATACCCACCAACGCGCTTGGTGTGCGGTCTTTAACCTCTAGCTCACATGTTGGTGTGCCTGATGGGCCTGGCGCGCCTACCCAGGGAATGACACGAGCACATGCCTTGACCATCATCGGTAAAAGATAGCCCCTAGTGCTGGCGATTGTGTTGAACACCATCGGCACATGTTGGGCCTTGGTGCGGGCGATTGCCTCGATCACCATCGATAGAAGATGGCCCTTAGTGCGAGCAGTTACCTTGACTACCATTGGTAGAAGATGGCCCCTAGTACTGGTGGTTGCCTCGAACACCATCGGTACGTGTTGGGCCTTGGTGTGGGTGTCACGGGCTCTGACCTTAGACTCAGAATCCAACGGCCTTAGGCTTGGAATCTCCTCCTTTATGCCTAAGTTAGCTTAAAACACAAGCGTGCAGGCACTAGAACAATAGGAATGGCTGATTATGCAAGTTAAAAAGAAACAGGATAATAGGGCAGAATGCTAGAATATGCTCTGTATTCATTGAAACAGATGTGTTTGATGGTGTACAAATAAGGGTAGAGCAACCCTCTATTTATAGTTGAGGCTCCAGCTACACTTAACGGCAATATCCCTAGAATAAAGGCTAAAATCAATGGATTTCAAAGATTACAATCAATCAAGATTCTAACTCTTGGTTTATAGGGTCAACCAAATCTACCAGGAGGCTCCTGCTGATCCTGCAAGCTTTCAGAAGCTTCACTTGCGTATCTCCCACCTTGGGCCCCTTTAGATATGGTACGGGCATCCTGCTGGCCAAGCCTTAGCCTCACGGGCTGGCCTGCAAGCTGGGTAGGCGTTCTGGCCTTGTCTCCTAGGCCATATGGGCAATACTTGCTAGCGCACCTGGTGTGCGGGCCTCAACCTTTGGCTCACATGTTGGTGCGCCTGATGTGCCTGGCGCACCCGCCCAGTGCATGACATTCTTCCTCACCTAATTATGTAATGCCCTCATTACGTCCTCTGCATGGTACTACCTGAACTGGTCCTCGAACTGCCATAAGTCCTCTACTAGTTCCCAGCTCGCCTCACTATCTGAAAGTCCCTTCTAGTGCACCAAGTACTTTTGTCTTGGTTGATAGTTTTTTCGTCTCACCTCTCGATTAGCTATTATGCTATGGACCTCTTTCTTACATGAGGCCCTTGCTCCCAATGGTGCACGTTTTGACTCTGCCCATCCTGGATCTCCCTCATCCTTATGGAACAGCTTGAGCATGCTTACATGGAACACCAATTGTACTCTCGACTTGGATGGCATATCCGGCTTGTAGGCAACCTTGCTTACCCTCTTGACTACTTGAAAAGGTCCCTCATACCTCCAGACTAGGCCTTTATGCAGCCTCCTATGGCACACAATGGGAGACAGCTTCACCAACACCAAGTTTCCAACTTGGAACTGCACGTCCCGCCAATTCTGGTCTGCCCACTTCTTCGACCTCTTTACTACCTTGTGTAGACAAATACTGGTCGAGTCAGTTTGCTCCTGCCATGCCTTGGCAAACTTGTATGCTACTGGATTCGACCCTGTATAACCTGCAGCAATTGAACTGGGTGTTAGTGGTTGTTGGCCTATCACAACCTCAAATGGGCTCTGGTTCGTTACCTCGCTTCTTTACAAGTTGTAGGAAAACTACGCAACATCTAGTAGCTTTGGCCAGTCCCTTTATGTGGCACTTACATAGTGCTTGAGGTAGACCTCCAACAGTCTATTCACACACTCAGTCTGCCCATCGGTTTGCGGATGCACGCTGGTGGAAAAGTTCAAGTCTGATCCCAACAGCTTGAACAACTCAGTCTAGAACCTACCCATGAAACACCCGTCCTGATCACTAACAATGGTCCTCGGCACTCCCCAGTACTTAACCATGTTCTTCAGGAACAATCGAGCTGCCTCCTTGGCTGGGTACTCCTTGGTTGCTGGAATGAAGATTCCATAGTTGGAAAACTTGTCCACCATAACCATGATACTTCCAAACCCCTCTGCTTTGGGTAGACTATTTATAAAGTCTAGAGAAACACTCTCCCATAGTCACTTCGGCACTGAGAATGGCTCCAAGAGATCACTTGATTTCTTGAGCTCCACCTTGTCCTGTTGGCACACAAGATAAGTCTTCATATAAGCCTTCACATCGTCCCTTATGTACGACTAGAAGTACCAATTCTCGATTAGCGTTAAGGTATAGCTCACTCTTAGGTGTCCAGCCCACCTTGAATCATGGCACTCTTGCAAAACTTCCTTACGGAGCTTTCCATGCTGTGGCACAAACAGTCTACTCCCCTAGAGTACAACAAACCATCTTGCACCTAAAATCACCTAGTCTTACCTTACTGGGCATACTCCAGAAGAGCCTTGGCTGTAAGATCATATGCAAGTCCTTCCTTGATGCGCGGCACCAGTGACCCCTTGGGTTGGCTAATGGTAGCAAGGTTAGCATTCCTGCTCAGGGTGTCTGCCACCAGGTTTGCCCGCCTGGCTTATATTCCATCTAAAAGTCAAATTTCATAAGAAAATCTATCCATCTCACCTACTTAGAGGATAGCTTCTTCTACGTTTGGAAGTAGCTGGTCGCCACATTGTCCGTCCTAACCATGAACCTTGACCCCAACAGGTAATGGCACCAAGTGCGCAAGCAGTGCACCACTGCAGTCATCTCTTTCTCCTGGATCATGTACTTACACTCAGTCTCATTCAGCTTTCTGCTCTTGAACGCGATTGAATGTCCCTCCTGCATCAACACGCCTCTATGATATTGTCTGATGCATCCATATGCACCTTATACGGCTTGGCATGGTCTGGCAAGGCCAAGACTGGCTCCTCTATCATAGCCTGCTTCAACCTATTAAAAGCTTCCT
This sequence comes from Durio zibethinus, assembly GCF_002303985.1. The sequence continues at coordinate 427,764 of NW_019168060.1, forward strand.
GGAATCTTGTGCTCTACTCCCATACTCTTCTTTTCTTAACCAAGTCAGTCAATGGTGTGGCTATTGCTGAGTGACCTTTGATGAAGTGCCTGTAGTAGTTAATTAGCCCAAGGATTGATCTCAACTCAGTGACCTTGGCTAGCAGTTCCCACTCCAGGATGACGTGCACCTTGCCTTCATCCATGCGTATCCTACCACCTCCCACTATGTGGCCTAGGAATGGGATCTCCTGCTGGGCGAATGAGCACTTCTCCCTTATGACAAATAGCTTGTGTGCCTGTAACACCTTGAACACCTGTCTCATGTGGTCTACATGCTCTCCCAAAGTCTAACTGTAGATCACAATGTCATCCAAATAAACCACAACAAATCAATCAAGGAACGACTGAAGTAACTTGTTCATAAAGGTGCAAAATGTTACTAGGGCATTCGTGAGTTCGAATGGCATGACAAGGAACTCATACGAACCATACCGAGTGACACATACTGTCTTTGGCTCATCTCCCTCTACAATCCTAACTTAGTAGCAGCCCGACCTCAAATCTAGCTTGGTGAACCACCTTGCGCTCCCAAGTTGGTCGAAAAAGTTTGTAATGAGTCAGATAGGATACTCGTTCTTGACGGTCAGCTTGTTCAAAGCCCGGTAGTCTATGCATAGTCACAACGACCCATCATGCTTATGTTGGAATAGAATCGGTGCACCATATGGTGCCTTCGATAGCTTGATGAAGCCAATATCAACTAACTTTTTAAGCTACTTCCTCAACTCTTTCAACTCTGGTGGGGACATTCGGTAAGGGACTCTAGCTAATGGCTTGGCCTGAACACCAGCTCAATCTTGTGGTCCACCTCTTTTTTAGTGGTAGCTGGCTAGGCAGCTTTACGAGCATCACATCGCTAAAGGTCTTCAGCACTTCCAAGGGTAACTCGATCTCCTTTTCCCTTGGCTCATCATACTTGAGGGCTGCCAATAAGGTGTCTTTTTCACTGCTTATTACCTTGGCAAATTGGATGGCTGACACCACTCGTGACCTAACTCCAGACCCTTTCCTCAATGGTACTAGGCATTGGCACTATGCATCTAAGAAGTAAATACAATTGGCAAAAGGCACAAGGAGGGCGTTAATCCAAATAAGGAAATCCAACCCAATCACAAACTCATAGTCGTCAAGGGGTATTACCTCTATCGTCTCCCTACCTTTCCAGTCTCCAAGCTGTAACTCCACTCCCTGTACTACTCCAATGGCTGGAACCTCCTTGGAGTTCACCATTTTTAATGGTACCAATCTCTTTCTACACCTTTGATTCATGTTTTTTGGCTCCATCACCTGAAATAAAAAGATGTGAGGCACCTGTGTCCACCAGTGTGTTCACCTTTGACCCATAACCATCACTTTCGTAAACATTAAGCCCTTTGGCTTATGGCTCCCTTTACTTTGGATAGCATTGTGCACCAATGACGCAAGCTTTGCTACCCCTGACTCTAGCTCCTTCTCAAACTCTTTGTCTACAGCAGCCAGCTTGCCTTTCTGTGGGCAATTGCATGCTATGTGGCTCCCTCCACATAGGTAGGATGCTAATGGCTCTCGATCCCCCTTTACTTTCCACTTGCCTGTTGGTGGCTTCCTCTCACCATCCTTGGTTGAACATTCTTAGTCCCTCTCATTGGGCTTCCGATCATGGTCATTCCCCTTGGATTGCTTCTTTCGGTCCCTATCGTCCCTACCTTTACCTTTAGGTTTGGAAGACTCAAACTTGTTCAGAGGCTTAAACTCTATCAAGCACTCAACAGTAGTCATGGCTTTAGCCAAGTCATGAACTCCCCTCCGTTGTAGCTTATGCATCACCCATGGCTTCAGCCCATCCATGAAAGCAAATAAGGCATCCTTCTTGCCTAGATTTGAGATCTATAACATCAGTTCAAAGAATTTTTGGACATACTCCCTTATGTCCCCTTACTGGCTCAGCCTATGTAATTTTGCTTGTGCCTCATCATCTACATACTCTAGGTAAAATTACTCTCTGAACTCTTTTTGGAACTCTGCCCAAGTTCCTATCTTGGTGCTTCTATGCCTAACATCATCACACCTGTGCCTCCACCATAACAAGGCTACATCAGTGAGATACATAGTAGCGGTGCTTACCTTTATTATCTTGTCCTACATGCCCATGGCCTGGAAATACTACTCCATACCCCATAGATAGTTGTCAACTTCCTTGGCCGCCCTAGTTCTCTTAAACTCTTTAGGCTTCGAGACATCCATCCTGGACTTAAACACTCCAGTAAACATGCCATTCCCAATGGCAGTCTTGCAAGCAACAAGCTTTTTGGCAAGCTCCTCCATCCATCAGTGCATGGCCTCCATGCTGTCGTGCAAGGTCAGCACTTCAGCCTCCAAGGCCTCATTCCTTTGGGTGATCACGTCCATGCCTTTATTGAGAGTAGCTTATGGCTCACCTTGGATCTCCTCCCCTATGGAGTCTAGCGATACAATGTGAGTCTCCACTTCTTTAAGCTTCTCTTTCATGTCACCCATGGTCACCTCCACCTTGGCTAGCCTACTGTCCATGATAGACCATATATCTTTTGAACTGGCTTTCTTACCTCTTCCATGCCCCTACTCTTAGGCCTCTCGTTGTTGGCTAGCAACGTCGCTTTGGGATGCCATCTCCTCAATCATGATCTAACTTACACAACACAAACACGTAAAATTGAACTTGCTCTGATACCAATTGTCACGGGCTCTGACTTTAGACTCAGAATCCGTGTGGCCTTAGGCTTGGAATCTCCTCTTTTATGCCTAAGTCAACCTAAAATACAAGCATGCAGGATCTAGAATAATGGGAAAGGCTGATTACATAAGTTAGAGGGAAACAGGATAATAAGGTAGAATGCTAGAATATGCTCTATATTCACTCAAACAGAAGTGTTTGATGGTGTACAAATGAGGGTGGAGTAGCCCTCTATTTATAGTTGAGGCTCTAGCTACACTGAATGGCAATATCCCAAGAATAAAGGCTAAAATCAAGGGATTCCAAAAATTACAATCACTCAAGATTCTAACTCCTGATTTCTAGGGTCAATCAAATCTGCCAGGAGGCTTCTGCAAGCTTCCAGAAGCTTCACTTGCGTATCGCCCACCTTAGTCCCCTCTAGATGTGGTGTGGGTAGCCTACTGGCCAGGCCTTGGCCTCACGGGCTGGCCTACAAGCTTGGCGGGCATTCTAGCCTTGTCTCTTAGTCCCTACGTGCAAATACCCACCAACCCCCTGGTGTGCGGGCCTCAACCTCTTGCTCGCATGTTGGTGTGCCTGATGTGCCTGGCGTGCCTGCCCAGGGTGTGACACGGGCACATGTCTCGAACTGGTGTGGGCGGTTGCCTCGACCACTATCGACACGTGCTAGGCCTTGGTACAGGCACATGCTTCGACCATTATCGGCATAAGCCGGCCCTTGGTGTAGGCACTTACCTTGATCACAATCGGCACGTGCCATTCTTTGATCAGCATTGATAGAAGATGGCCCCTGGTGTGGGTAGTTACCTCGAACACCATTGGCAGGTGTTGGGCCTTGGTACGGGCAGATGCCTCAACCACCATCGATGCATGCATGCCTCAATTAGCATGTGTACAAGCTTGAACCGATACGGGCACCTACCTCGATCAGCATCGACAAAAGATGGCCCTTGGTACGGGCAGTCGCATCAAACACCATCGACAAGAGTTGGCCCTTGGTGTGGGCACATGCTTCGACCACCATCGACAAATGCTCACCCTCGGTGCGAGATATGCATGTGTTGGAAAAAGTGTCCCCGTTTCAGACACTTTAATGTCTATTGGTAGCATATCTGTAAAATCTCTAATGCTCTTTAGGGGTGGTGGTCTGACACCCCCTCTTCCCCTACGAAGGGAGTAGGTGTGTGTGATAAGCCTTTTATTGCATACACCTAGGGCAACATCCCTCGAGCGAAATATATGGCGTGCACGCGTTTTGACCATTTTGTATGATGATTGGTTGCTTTGGTGATCGACAGGCACCCATGGCTTCGATAGGTTGGCGTGCATGTGAAAAAAGAGAACCAAGCTCGAGCCCATGCACGCGATGGATGCTTCCATAGACCCCAAATCAAGTCTCTGAATCGAGCAATGGCTCTTTGGGGTGGTACAAGCAGAACCTGCGGTTGCAGGCTTAGCCTGGCCAAGTCTCTCAGTATTTGATGATCTTGTGATGCCTTCTCATTGACCACAAAAATGGCTTGGCCTCGACGAGGTCGTGTACACAGTCAATACTGCCCAAGACCCCAAGAACAAGTCCTTGAATCAGGCAATGTCCCCCTGGGATGGTGTCAGTGGAGCTCACGCGTGTGGTTTCAACCAAGCCAAGCATTAGTAGTATCGCACTGTTGTTGCCTGTCAAATGGCAGGGGTAGTCTCATGGCCCTTGCTTGTGTTTTTCTCATGCCAAACGATTGTGGCATGGCCTCTCACGTCATTTCCTCTGCTCGCTCGTCAAGTAATCGATCGGGTGGGTTGTGGACTGGCACACGTGGATGTTGCCACTTATACGTAATGGCCATATGAGTGGTGCTATGGTTGTGCTGTTAGTAGGCTCCATGCTCGATGCATCGAACTGTCGACCCATCATCCTCTTCAATCTCCCCCCATGCGATCGTCGTACCCCGAGGGCACGATCGGGATCCTGTGCTGCATACTTGAATCAATAAAAATTGGATGTCTTGCCACCTTCATCTATCTCGTGTCTTGAGGGGCTACGGGTCAGATGTCAATCGTGGTCGATGTCCCAAGGGTGCCACCTAATCCTTCGTGGCCGCACTGGTGCATCGGTGTTCGATTGTGCTCTCGGATGCGAAACGTTTAGCGGGCGTGAGCTCTCGACCTCCGTTCGTCCGATGCTATACATTTCACGTGCTCGACACGCACGATGCTTGCGCTCCACGTTGGGCTCTCTCTGCCGTTTGGTCGATGTGTCAAGGCCCATGCGGTGCCAACATCCCAAAGGAATGCTACCTAGTTGATCCTACCAGTAGTCATATGCTTGTCTCAAAGATTAAGCCATGCATGTGTAAGTATGAACTAATTCAGACTGTGAAACTACGAATGGCTACTACTCGGATAACTGTAGTAATTCTAGAGCTAATACATGCAACAAACCCTGACTTCTGAAAGGGATGCATTTACTAGACAAAAGGTCGACACAGGCTATGCTCATTGCTATGATGATTCATGATAACTCAACGGGTCGCATGACCTTTGTGTCGGTGACGCATCATTCAAAATTTTGCCCTATCAACTTTCGATGGTAGGATAGTGGCCTACTATGTGGTGATGGGTGAGAGAATTAGGGTTCGATTTTGGAGAGGGAGCCTGAGAAACGGCTACCACATCCAAGGAAAGCAGCAGGTTTGCAAATTACCCAATCTTGACACAGGGAGGTAGTGACAATAAATAACAATATCAGGCTCTATGAGTTTGGTAATTGGATTGAGTACAATCTAAATCCCGTAACGAGGATCCATTAGAGGGCAAGTCTGATGTCAGCAGCCATGATAATTCCAGCTCCAATAGTGTATATTTAAGTTGTTGCAATTAAAAAGCTCATAGTTGAAACTAGGGTTGGGTCGTTCGGTCCGCCTCACGGTGGGCATCGATCTACTTGTCCCTACTGCTGGTGATGCACTCTTAGACTTAATTACCCGGGTCATTCCTTCGACGCTATTACATTGAAAAAATTAGAGTGCTTAAAGTAGGCCTACACTTGTATACATTAGCATGGGATAACGTCATAGGATTTCGGTCCTATTGTGTTGGCCTTCGGGATCAGAGTAATGATTAATAGGGACAGTCAGGGGCATTCATATTTCATAGTCAGAGGTGAAATTCTTGGATTTATGAAAGACGAACAATGTGAAAGCATTTGCCAAGGATGTTTTCAATAATCAAGAACGAAAGTTAGGGGCTGAAGACGATCGAATACCGTCCTAGTCTTAACCATAAATGATGCCGACCAAGGATCGACAGATGTTACTTTTAGGACTCCGTCGGCACCTTATAAGAAATGAAAGTCTTTGGGTTCTGGGGGGAGTATAGTCGTAAGGCTGAAACTTAAAGGAATTGATGGAAGGGCACCACCAGGAGTAGAGCCTGCGGCTTAATTTGACTCAACATGGGGAAACTTACCAGGTCCAAACATAGTAAGGATTGATAGATTGAGAGCTCTTTCTTGATTCTATGGGTGGTGGTGCATGGTCGTTCTTAGTTGGTGGAGCGATTTGTCTAGTTAATTCTGTTAACGAATGAGACCTCAGCCTGCTAACTAGCTATATGGAGGTGATCTTTCATGGCTAGCTTCTTATAGGGACTATGGTCGCTTAGGCCAAGGAAGTTTGAGGCAATAACAGGTCTGTGATGCCCTTAGATGTTCTGGGCCACACGTGCACTACACTGATGCATTCAAAGAGTCTATAGCCTTGGTCGACAAGCTCGGGTAAGCCTTGGCCAACAAGCCTGGGTAATCCTTAGCCAACAAGCCCGGGTAATCTTTGGAATTTCATCGTGATGTGGATAGATCATTGCAATTGTTGGTCTTTAATGAGGAATTCCTAGTAAGAGCGAGTCATCAGCTCGCGTTGACTACATCCATGCCCTTTGTACACACCGCCCATCGTTTCTACAAATTGAATGGTCTGATGAAGTGTTCAGATCGTGGTGATGTGGATGGTTCACCGCCCGCGACATCGTGAGATGTCCACTGAACCTTATCATTTAGAGGAAGGAGAAGTCGTAACAAGGTTTCCATAGGTGAACCTGCGAAAGGATCATTGTCGAAACCCCGCTCGATGGACGACCCACGAATGTGTTAACGCAACACCAAGGGGGCGAGGGTGCCCTCGTGCCCCGAGCCCCTTCCGACCTCAAACAGGCATGACGGTTGCTTCATGCCCCATATCGGGAGGGTGAAACGATCGGTGTCATCTCGCTCGCTGCCGATCAACAAACCCCTGACGCAATTCACTGTCGATCAACGATCCCGTTCACGGTGCGTGCCCGGGCGACGTCGCGACTCCTTTTGTCACAAAAAATGAAACAACTCTCGACAATGGATATCTCGACTCTCGCATCGATGAAGAACGTAATGAAATGCGATACTTGGTGTGAATTACAGAATCCCGTGAACCATCGAGTCTTTGAACACAAGTTGCACCCCAAGCCATTAGGCCGAGGGCACATCTGCCTGGGTGTCACGCACCATCGCCCCCCCTCTGACGTCCCAGCCCATGGCCCCCATCGACACGCGCGCCTGTCGCCCGATTGTCGACCTATAGTACGAGTCCATGGCCCCTAAGGGCACGTGTCGTAGGTGCAGCCCCCACGGTGGACAAGCCACGCAGGCCTCCTTGGAGCTCATTTCCCATCGAGCGGTGGGTAGAATCCTTTGCAGATGACTTAAATACACGACAGGGTATTGTAAGTGGCAGAGTGGCCTTACTACCACGATCCACTGAGATTCAGCCCTTTGTCGCTTTAATTCGTCCCTCCCTCTCCTTCCCCCATCGACCTTCCTTCTTTTCTTACGGCCCCCCTCCGTGGTTGGGCATGACCTGGGGCCCTCCGTCCCTCAGTCGTGATTGGGAATGAACTCTGCTCGCTCCAGTCGGGCCACAAAACGAGCTTGCGGGCACAAAACCAACCACGAGGGCAAGATACGCGAGCCAAGGATCCCACTGTAGCTCCCCCTTGGTTGTTGCCCCAAACATCATCGACTGTGTCTGGACCATGGTTGGTCAAGATTGGGAATGCACTATGTATGCCTAAGTGAACCCATGAAACAAGTGTGTGGCCACTGAGTCGGTCGGAGAGCTAGAATGCGCAAGTTAGGGATCGACCTGGTCTCGCTCTGCGTGCTATGAATCTTGCTACGAATCCCTCAGTTCGATTGGGCTTAGACTAGGAATGAACTCCGTATGCCTAAGTCAACCCACGAAATGAGCGTGTGGGCACTGAACAAGCTAGAGAGGCAGAATGCGGATGCTGAGGATCAGTTCGGTCCCCCTCCGCGTGCTGCCAATCCTCCTGCGGGTCCTGCTACCACAACCCTCGGTCTGATTCGAGCTTAGACTGGGAATGAACTTTGTATGCCTAAGTCAACCTATGAAACGAGCGTGCGGGCACTGAGCCGGTTAGAGAGGTAGGATGTACAAGCTGAGGATCGACCCGATCCCCTTTTGTGTGCTACCTATCCTGCTACGGGTCCTGCTGCCACTAAGCTCGGTTCGATCTGAGCTTAGATTGGGAATGAACTCTGTATGCCTAAGTCATCCTATGAAACAAGCGGGCGGGCACTACGCCAGCCAGAGAGGCAAGATGCGCAAGCTGAGGATTTATTGGGTTCCCCTCTACGTGCTGTCGATCCTACTGTAGGTCCTGCTGCCATAACCCTTAGTCCGATTGAAGCTTAGACTGGGAACGAACTCCCTATGCCAAAGCCATTTTTGTGGCCCATGAATTCATATGAGCCCTACCCAATGCCCGTGCACCATGCACGGGTGTCTTGAGTTGGAGCTGAGCACCCATGCGTGCCACGACCGGGTGGTAGGTGGGTTTAGGCACATATTCAGATTTGTGCCATGACAATACCATTTTTATGGCCTGTGAATTCACATGAGCACTCTCCAGCGCCCGTACACCACGCGTGGGTGTTCTAAGCCCGGACCGAGCACTATGTGCACCACGATCGGGTGGTAGGTGGGTTTAGGCACATCTTTATATTTCTGCCATGCCAATTCCATTTTTATGGCTTGTAAATTCATACAATGGTCCCCTAAGCCTTCATGTGAAGTTTCATGGCAAGATAACTCGTTTTCTATTTTTCATGATTTTCAAAATTTTTTGCGGTTCAAGATTTTTTAAAATTTTTTTAAAAGGAGTTTTGGCCCCAAATTTGGTAGACGTGATCTTTGTATTTTTTTTGGCATGCAAAAAACTATTTAGCTAAAAACTCGAAGTGTATAAGATTTTGTGACCGTTTGAAAAAAGTGTCCCCATTTCAGACACTTGAATGGCTACTGGCTGCAAACTTGTAAAATCTCATATGCTCTTTAAGTTAGTGTGAGTTCTCAAGGTTTGTTGAGGGATAGGGGGCCAATATAAGGGCCAAGTACTAGCACCCATCGCACATCATATATGTACATCCCTCGACCCCCCAATCACCGAAACCTCCAATGTCACCGGTCAGGTTCTCTGGTAATGCTCCGGTAATGGTGCCCCGGGCAAAAAAAATATGGCACCAGCATATGCTGGAGCCCAGCATGTGCACCGTGGCTCAAAATCAAACTTCGACTAAGGCCTCGACCATCAACAGCATATGATGGCGCATGGTTATTGCACATGCATCGACCATCATCAGCATAGGCTACCCTTCGGTACGGGCACTTGCCTCGATCGTCATTGGCACAAGCTGGCCCTTGGTACAGGCACTTGCCTCAACCACCATCGACACATGCATGCCTCGATGAGCATCGATAGAAGAAGGCCCTTAGTGCAGGTGGTTTCTTCGAGCACCATCGACACATGTTGGGCCTTGGTGCAGGCACATGCCTCGACCACCATCATCACAAGCTGGCCATCAGTATGCGCACTTGTCTGGACCACCATCGACATGTGCCATGCCTCGATCAACATTGGCAAAAGATGGTCCCTAGTGCATACGGTTACCTCGAACACCATCAGCACATGCTGGGCCTTGGTGCGGGTGATTGCCTCGAGCACCATTGGCACAAGCCAGCCCTTAGTGCGGGCACTTGCCTCGACCACCATTGGCAGAAGATGGCCCCTGGTGCAAGTGGTTGCCTCAATTACCATCGGTAGAAGATGGGCCCTGGTGTGTACGGTTGCCTCGAACATCATTGACAAATGTTGGGCCTTGGTGCGGACGGTTGCCTCAAACACCATTAGCACGTGCTAAGCCTTGGTGCGGGCGGTTGCCTCGACCATCGACATGTGTTAGGCCTTGGTGCAGGCGATTGCCTTGACCATCGACATGTACTGGGCGTTGGTGCGGGCACTTACCTTGACCACCATCGATAGAAGATGGCCCTTTGTGCGGGCGGTTGCCACGAACATCATCGGCACATGCGGGGCCTTAGTGCGGGCGGTTGCCTCGAACACCATTGACATGTGCTAGGCTTTGGTGTGGGCAGTTGCCTCGAACACCATCAGCACGTGCTAGGCCTTGGTGTGGGAATATGCTTCAAGCTAGTACGGGCGATTGCCTTGACCACCATCGACACGTGCTAAACCTTGGTGTGGGCACATGCCTCGACCACCACCAGCACAAGCCGACCCTTGCTATGGGTACTTGCCTTGACCACCATCATCAAAAAATGGCCCCTGGTGTGGACGATTACGTCGAACACCATCGGCACAAGCTGGGCCTTGGTGCGGGCAGTTGCCTCGATCACCATCAGTAGAAGCCGGCCCCTGGTGCGGGTGGTTACCTCGAACACCATCGGCACATGCTGGGCCTTGCAATGGGCGGTTGCCTTGAACACCATTGCCACGTGCTAGGCCTTAGTGCAAGCACATGCCTAAAGCTGATGCAGGTGGGCCAGACCAAGCCTATGACCATAGCTTCTACTTGCACCAACCTAGGGGCTATTGCTTGATTTAGGGACTTGGTTTAAGGTATGGTGCAGCATTAGTAGTAGGTGTCATTTTACAGGGGCTTAAGCCTAGCACACATGTGGCCTTAGGGTAGAAACAACCATCCATGAGCCTAAGTTAGCCTCTTTTCCAACTCTATGCTGAATACTTGTGTCGTGCATTCCATTGGCTCAATTTCATGATCCACCTTTCTCTTTGGTTATAGCCTCTTGGGTAATTTAATGGGCATCATGTTTCTAAATGACTCTAGCACCTCTGGTACTTCTAAGGGGTAGTCAACATTATTCTACTTGGACTTTTCCATCTTCAAGGCTACAAGGAAAGTGTCTTTTTTTTTCTACTCACTTTCCTAGGCAATTGTATGATAAACAGCATCCTGGTCCTTGACCTTGATTCTTATCTCATCGACATGATGCATGGGTATCAACTATCCAATATGCAAAGACAAATGGCAAAAGACACCACAAATGCACTAATATGGTCAAGGAATTCTAAACCAACAACAAGATCATAATCATCTAAAAGAATTACCTATATTGATTCCTTTCCTTTCCACTCCCCAAGTTATAGCTCCACTCCATGTGCTATGTCAATTATTGGATCTCTTTATAGTTAACTATTTTGTCATAATAGCCCCTCTTTATACCTTCAGGTTTAACTTTTGGGTTGTATCTCCAGATATGAACAAATGAGATACTCTTGTGTCCATAACTGCATTCAGTTTCTTACCTCAATTATCATGTCAAAAACATCAATCCTTTCTACTTACGGCACCCTTTGGCCTAGATTGAATTTATCACTATCAGGCCAAGCTTCGTGGTTTCCTTCCCTGACTCATCACCATCCTCCTTATTGATGGTAGATAGCTAGGTTTTCTTAGGGTAACTCTCGATAAGTGTAGACCTTCACAAATGTAACAAGTCAGTGGCTCATGATCCTTATTGTTCCACTACCTTGGCTTCCACTTTCCATTTGGTGGCTTGCCTTGACCATTCTTGGTCTATCGACCTTTGTCTCCATCCTTGGACTATTGGTCTTTGTCTCCCTCTATGGACTATCGATCTTTTCCATCACATTTTGGCTTGAATGACTCAAACTTCTTTTATGGCCAAATCTCTACCAAGGATTTAGTAGCTATCATGGCTTTGGCCAGATCTTTAACACCCTTTCATTGTAACTCATTCTTGGCCCATGATTTCAGTTCATCCATGAAACAAAAGAGACCTTCTTATTCTCCAAGGTTTGAAATTTGAAGCATTAGCTCTAAAAACTCTCAAACATACTCCCATACCTTGTCTCTTTGACTAAGCTTATGAATTTTCACCCTTGACTCATCATTAGCATACTTAGGGTAGAACTACTGCTTAAACTCTACCTTGAACTCCTCCCAAGTCTAGACAACAGCATCTCTATAGCTTGCATCATTACACCTACATCTCTACCATAACAATACAATGTCAACCAAATACATAGAGGCTATACTTACTTCAGTGGCATCCTCATCAATGCCCATGGCTTGAAAGTATTGCTCTATTCCCCATAGAATGTTTTCCACATCTTTTGTGGACCTAGCTCCCTTACACTCCTTTGGCTTGGGAATTGCCACTTAAGCCTTAGTTGTTATAGCTAACACACCATTTCCAATGGTTGCCTTGCATGTTGTTAGCTCATTTTTGAGCTCATTCATCTCTTTGCACATCACCTTAACCATGTACACTAAGGATTCATTCTTCTGGGTGAACATGTGAATGGTTTTGTTAAGTGTACCATGAAATCCTTCCTTCATATCTTTTTAGTTTCCTTAAACCTCTCCCTAAGGTCTAACACTATCACCTTCAACTTAGCTAAATGGCCAGTCATGATTGACATCATGTCTTTCAAGGTAGCCTTTTTCCCCTTTCCATAGGTTGGCTCCTAGACCTCTAGTTGTTAGCTACCAACATATCTTTGAGAAGCCATTTCCTTGAACACTTTGAGTGTGAACTAAACACAACCTTGAAGTAAATCTTACTCTAATACTAATTATCATGGGTTAAGACTCAAGCTTCGAATCATACAACTCCAAGATTCGAGAATGGACTCATTTGGTGTCTTAGATCAGCCTTCAATTGAACTAATGCACAGGCACATAGTACTCTAGGGCCAACCACCCAAGTTACTGCTAGACAAGGCTACACATAAGATGTTTAATGGAAAGCTAAAGAGAACAATAGAGATAGGAAAGAGAAAACTTGTATTATTCAAGTTATGGTGAGTACATCAAATAAGGGTGGGAAAGCCCTCTATTTATAGTTGAAGCCCCCTAAGAATCAATGGCTACGATTGACCCAATCCAATGGCTATTATAACATCCAAGATTATAAAAAGATTACATGAGATATATATCAAGAGTTTAAATTGTACAGGGAAATATACTATCCTTAGTAGTATCCAAATCCTTCTAGAAAGCTCTATTTGTTATATCTGTTTGGGCCTATGCTTTGTTGCATCTACTAGGGATTTCATCACTTGGCTAAATCGATTGCAATGGAGAACACCATTCATTCCTAACCCAAAAAGGGTATGGTGTAAAAAAATCAAGTGAGAGGACTTTGATGGGTATGGTAGGGGGAGGAATAAATTGAAGTGACAAAGGGCTGAATCTTAGTGGATTATGGTAGCAAGGCCACTCTACCCCTTACAATACCCCATTACGTATTATGTCATTTGCAAAGGATTCTACCCATTACTCGATGAGAATTGAGCTCCAAGAGTCTTACATGGCCTGTCTGCCATGAGGGCTGCACCTATGACATTTGTTCTTTTGGTCCGTGGGCCCCTACTATAGGTTGGCAACTGAGTGATGGGCATGTACATTGCCTCTAGCCTAGATTCTTACTTAGAGGCATTTAGTCATAATCCAAAGCTTGGTAGCTACGTCCACTAACTTTTTAATCAAGTGCGATGACCAATTGAGTGAATCAATGGTTCCTCTCATACTAGGTTGAATTACTATTGTGACACTGCCATCAGTAAGGTAAAACTAACCTATCTCATGACAGTCTAAACATAACTTACATTCCCTATTGCTATGTGAACAATCCAACATTTGGTGAATTATGCTTCATAATGATAGGAAGAACAGACATCGAAGGATCAAAAAACAATGTCACTATGAACACTTGGCTACCACAAGCTAGTTATCCTTGTGTTAACTTTTCTGACACCTCTAGCTTCAAATTTCAAATGATTGACAGGCCATGTTTTCATAGTTCATATTCATACTGGAAATTAGAATCAAACAAGCTTTTACCCTTTTGTTCCACATGAGATTTCTATTCTCATTAAGTTCATTTTCGGACACTTGCATTATCTTTTAATAGATGTGCTACCCCAGCCAATCTACCCACCTAACATTGTCTTCTACCATGATCAATCGAGCAAGGCTAGCCTTGGGTCTAAAATAAGGGGTCATGCCTTGCCTTTGATTCATTGAATAGGTAAAATAACGTTAAAAGTACTGGTATTTCAATTTTGCTCGAGGGCTCCCACTTGTCCTACACCTCTGAAGTCATTTCACAAAGTTGGACTAGAGTCAAGCTCAACAAGGTCTTCTTTCCCTGTTGATTCTACCAAGCCCATTCCATCGGCTATGGTTTCCCTAGATAGTAGACATGGATGGTGGGAATCTCATTAATCCATTCATGTGCATCACTAATTAGTTGATGAGGCATTTGGCTACCTTCAGAGAGTTATAGTTACTCCTACCATTTACCTATGCATGGTTAAATTTCTTCACTTTGACATTCAAAGCACCGGGTAGAAATCACATTGCATGAGCATCCGTAGAGACCATCGCAATGCTTTGTTTTAATTAAACAGTCAAATTCCCTTTGTTTGTACTAGTTTTAAGTCAACTATTTGTCACTTAAAAAATGCCCCTGAGGGTGCCATTCCCAACCATCCCTCGACTGGCATGTAGTGACCCACTCTCACCATGGGAGCAGTTCAAGCAGTGCACCAACACCAAATGGGTTCGGGACTGAGACCTCCATGCCTAGCCCTCATAGCTAATCCTTTTGTCGAGGTTACAGATCAATTTTACTGACTTCCCTTACCAACACTATTCCATTAACAAGAAGCTATTCACTTTAGAGACCTGATGTGATTATGAGTACCATCGAGTGTAGATAGCACTCAGTCCTCTAGACTTTCAAAGCCTATTGGGGGCGTACTAAACACCATGCAACATGTAGTGCTTTTTCTAGCCACTAAACCCTACCTCTGATTGAGCTATTTCTAGGGTGGGCAGGTTGTTAAACAAAAAAGATAACTCTTCTTAAGGCCCTTACTAATGTCTTCAGACTACCTAACATTGCCATCAGTCGTCATGTCCTAGTTTAGGAATTTTAACTCGATTCCCTTTTGTAGCTTATGCTGGATGCACTATCGAATAGGCTTCCCTCATCTCTTAGGATTGACCAACCCATGTGCAAGTGCTATTCACATGGGCCCTTTCCACTCTTAGGCTTAAGCCCCGACCCACCACACATGCTCAAGCTTGGCTAGACAAAGGTATTTTTGTGGTCAATGAGAAAGGGCCATAAGACTACCAAATACCTAAAAAACTTGACTAGACAAAGCCTATGATCGTAGCTTCTGCTTGCACCACCCTAGGGAGCCATTACTTGATTCAAGGACTTGGTTAGAGGTCAAGGGTCTAGGGTAGCATCAGTAGTAGGTGTCATAGGCTGGGGGTTTAAGCCAAGCACCCATGTGGCCTTAGGCTAGAAACTACTATGCATGTGCCTAAGATAGCTTCTTTTCTAACTCTATGCTAAACGCTTGTGCTATGGACTCCATTAGCTCCTTAAGAGCTTGGAAGAAAGCTAGGAAAGAGAGTTAAAGCAATTGTATTTCTATTTACTTGATGCTATGTACAATTACTTTTACATTGACTCTTATGTCTATCCTCAAGTTAATCTAACAAAGTCTATGCCTTAGTTCCTCTTACTTTTCTCTTGTTGCTTCTCCTATGAATTACAAATGAGAGGGAAGGCCTCTATTTATACCTGAGCCTTCCCAACACATATGGCTTTTATTGATCTAAGTGTGTGGCTTTTGTAAGCCTTTTAGACACTTTCGTGGCCCCTAAACGTATCCTAGTTTGGCTAAGGCCTTTGTAGAATCTAGCTTGTTCTAGGCTCCCTGTTGAACCTCAAGTCAGAAGAGTCTGGACACTCCTGCTAAGTGCCCATGCCTAATCAGTTCCAGAACCTTCCTCATCTAGTCACTATTCTACCCATAACTCTGGCATTCCTGAGCCTTCCTCATTTGGGCATTACAATACCTACTACTGTTCTTGCTCTAGGCCATTCTATAACATTTAGTGCTTGCACACTAGGCTAGCCTCCAAGCTTCTCTAAACTCTTTCATGCCAATGCACCTAGCCTATCTCCTGGCTAATCTAGAGCCATCTTTCTAACGAGCCGTCCCTATTCTTGACACTAGGTTGCTCACCTTGCCATGGTCTCGAACCTTAGCCTAGGCCCTAGTTTGCACACTTAAGCCTCATATGTGCCTTTAGGACCTTGGTCTCGATCCTTATTGGTCCTTTAGCTGCACCAACTTAAACAAGCTATGTCTCATAATCCTTTAAACTTAGAACTTGCGCATGGATCATGACATTGTCCCTCACTTGTTCTAGCAACACCCCTATTGCTAGGAGATGTAATTCTTTCATTACATGTGCACACTAGATTGATGTCCCATACTTGTCATCATAGTTAAAGGACAAAAAGTAGTTAAAGGA
The DNA here is from genome assembly GCF_002303985.1 of Durio zibethinus. Next base: position 444,235 of record NW_019168060.1, read on the forward strand.
CATAGTCATCATACTTGTCCTAGATCGAACCCTTGTTGCATGCCTTCTAATGCTGTATCTCTTTATTGGTTTCTTCTTCTTTTGAAGAATTGCTACTTTTATCTCTCTCACTCAAGCCCTTACCCTTAGGCTTAGTTGTTACCCTTGGACTATGGAGACTTAGTGCACTCAACCTCAACCACTGACTTAGCAATGGTAATACTCTTGCTTCAAGTCTCGTACACTATCGCTTCATTCGGCTCTTACCTATGGCTTTAACCCTTTTATGCACTATTCTAACATAGAGTCTAGCACTCATATATGATCTTTGGTGTCCTCAAACAAACATTCATGGATGATAACCACTCTTTTGACTAGCCTTCCTCCCCTTACACATAGGTGGGTAGCCATCATGCACATCACCTATGCATCCAACCATAAATGTGAAGCTCAAACTAAGGATCTCGCACACATCCTTATGAGCACTCAAGCATCCTTGTGCCTTACTCTCAGCACTAGCAACCAATAATACCCACACCATGCAAGCTATCATCACAAGTGGCACCCTAGCATTCAAGCTGCCCGTATAACTCAAACTAACATCAACATTGCACATAATGAAGGTTCTAATCCCTCTCCATTGAAACTTGGTCTGATACCAATTATCATAGGCTAGGGGCTTAAGCCTAGCACCCATGCGACCTTAGGCTAGAAACTGTCATCTATGTGCCTAAGTTAGCCTTTTTTCTAACTCTGTGCTAAACACTTGTGTCGTGCATTCCACTGGCTCCCAAGATGCTTAAGAGAAAGCTAGGAAGAAGAGTTAAAGCAATTGTAAATTTTATTTACTTGATGCTATGTGCAATTTCTCAATGACCTTACAATGACTCTTATGTCTATCCTCAAGTCTTTAATATGGCTAAGTCTATGCCTTGGTTCCTCTTACTTTTCTCTTGTTGGTTCTCTTGTTAACTACAAATAAGGGGGAAGCCTCTATTTATACCTAGGCCTCCACAACATATATGGCCCTTATTGATCCAAGTGTGTTACCTTTATAGGCCTTCTAGAGCCTTTCATGGCCTCTAGACACTTCTTAGGTCAGCTAAGGCCTTTGTAAAATCAAGCTTATTCCAAGCTCCCTATTAAGCCTTGGGTTTGGAAGAGTCCAAGCACTCTTATTGAGTGCCCTACCTAGTGGGTTCTAAAACCTTCCCTGTCTAGTCACTGCTCTGCACATAGCTAGGGCCTTCTAAAGCCTTTCTCATTTGGGTTATAGTACATGCAACTATTCCCATACTAGGCTATTTTGGAACTCTTGGTGTCGTGCAGTTGGCTGGCCTCCATGCTTTTCCAGGCTCTTTTGTGCCCATAAACATGGCTTGTCTTTAGGCTAATCTAGAGCCTGTTGTGCCTGTTTGCCAGTGCCACTCTTTCAGGCCATTTTAGATCCTTCCAATGAGAAATCCCAATTCTTGGCACTAGGTTGCTCTCCTCGCCATGCTTTTGTACCTTAGCTTAGGCCCTAGTCCACACATTGAAGCCTTATATGTGCCTTAAGGACCTTGGTCTTGATCTTTCTCGATCCTTCACCCATACCAACTCGAACAAGCTATGTATCTTAACCCTCTTAGCTTAGGACTTGCATACAGACCATGACATTCTCTCTTACTCGTTCTAGTAACACCCTCATTACTAAGGGATCTTATTCCTTCACTGTATGTGCATGCTGGATCGAAGTCCCACTCTTATTCTGATGGTCTTTGGCATATTATGGTTATTGCTACATGATGGTTCTTAGTAAACCTTCACAGTCATCCCTTGCTTTGATTGTGATCCCAATGTGGTTCCCATGAAACCATGCTTGTCAAAGCATGTAATGCCTTAGCTAGTGACATGCCATTACCCTTTCCCTGCACTTAATGGACCTTTTGGGGCATGTAGCACTCATGTCATGCAGGCTTCCATAAATCCCGGCATGTTGAAAAGTGTAGCACTTTTATGTTTGATGTGCCATTACCCTTTCCTTTGCACCATAGGGTCTTTACCCTCTTCCCACACTTAATGGGCCCTTTAAGATGTGCAGGGCACACTGATGCAGGGTGTGCAATGCTCACGACTAGGCCATTACACTTTCTTCAACAAACTATCCATTTCCTAGGCTAGTGGCTCTCCGCAACCACACTTACCTTACCCTCATCAGGAGCCTAAGAGATCCCTTCTTCTTGGTTTAATTGCCATTGCAACTCTTGCCATTGGACTCTCCCTAAATCCTTACAATGGCTCCATGCTTCTTCCACTCTAGCTATTTATTGGCTATATATGGTCCTAAGCACAATAAGCAGTTAAAAGACGTGGTCACTATACCTTTGTCCTGGACCGAACCTTGGTCCTTGCCTTTTGATGCTGTGGTTCTTCATTGGCCTCTTCTTCCCTTGAAGAACTGCTATTCTTAGCTCTTCAACTCAAGCCCTTACCCTTGGGCTTAACTCTTACTGTTGGGCTATGGAGATTTAGGGCACTCAACCTCGACCACCAACTCAGCAATGGCAATACTCCTACTTTAAGTTCCATACCCTACCACTTTACTCAACTATTACCTATGGTTTTTACCTTTTTTGAACTCCTTCCACATTGAGTCTAGCACTTGCATATGATCCTTGGTGTCCTCAAGTAGGTTTTCATGGTTGACAGTCTCTCATTTGAACTAGCCTTTCTCTCTTTACACATAGGTGGGTGGCCCTAATGCATATAACTCGTTCACTTAACCATAAATGTGAAGCTAGAAGTAAGGATCTCCCACACATCCTTATGAGCACTCAAGTGTCCTTGTGCCCTACTCTTGGAACTAACAACCAACAATGCCCACACTATGTAACCCCACATGCAAGCAATCATCACAAGCAGCACATTAGCACACATGTTGCTTGTACAACTCAAACCAGCATCAACACTGGTCATAACAAAAGTTCTAATCCCCTTGGTCAAAACCTACTTTGATACCAATTGTCATGGGCCAGAGGCTTAAGCCTAGCACCTATGCAACCATAAGCTAGAAACTACCATCCATGGACATAAGTCAACCTCTTTTCTGACTCTTTTCTGAACACTTGTGCCATGCATTCCATTGGCTTCCAAGGAGCTTAGTAGAAATCTAAAAAAGAGAGTTAAAGCAATTATTTTTCTATTTACTTGATGCTATGTACAATTGCTCAATGACCATACAATGATTCCAATGTCTACCTTAAGTCTCTAATATGGCTAAGTCTATGACTTGGTTCCTCTTACCTTTCTCTTGTTACATCTCTTGTTAACTACAAATGTGGGGAAGGGCCCTTGTTTATACCCACACATGGTGTGCAACCTAGCATGTGCCAATGATGTTCAAAGAAACTATCCTCACAAAGGGCTAGCATGTGCTGATGGTGGTCGAAGCATGTGTCAAGACCAAGGGCCAACATGTCCTGATAGTGGTCAAGGCATGTGGATGATCACAATCTGCAAGTAGGTCCTAGCACATGGGTTCTCTCTGAGTTGAGGAACAGTTCTAGTTTTAGCAAGATAGGGTTAGCTAGAGTGAATGGGCCTTGAACCCTACTGGAGGCCCAGGTCATAGGGAACTAGCCTAGAATAATGATATGGCAGTGATCAAGACTCTAGAGGCTCAAGCATGGTGTTCAGGTTTGGCGGAATTGAGCTAGGCCTAGGTACTGGCACTGGTGAGTGATTCATAAGCACACAATCAGACCGAAGTGTGGGCATTGATGATAGAGGTGCTGGCACATAGATAGACCCATGTACAGGCACTAATGATCAATGTGCAAGTGCACGATTAAACCAGGTGTGGGCACGCTTGAACACAGTATTAGGAGGATTAGATTTATGGGCTTATGGAAGGCCTAGTATTACAACACAATCTTTGACAAGCTAGAATTGTGTTGAGCACTTGAGTTTTATAGGCTGACTTAGGCAGATAAAGTCAATCCCCTATCCAAGGTCATACAAAGTTTGGCTCAAGATCAAAGCCCATGACACATGGATTAAGTGTCATTTGGTGCCTATGGCGATCGAGAGGCAGACAAGTATCTTGAGTGGGAGGTTCATAGTACACATGCTGCACCAAGTGCCAGCATCTACCAAAAAATTATCTAAGGCAACAACCCGTACTAAGGACCCACTTGCACCAATAATGGTTGAGGCAAGTGCTTGCACCAAGTTCCAGCATTTAGCAATGATGTCTAAGGCAACATCCTATACCAAGGGGCTAGCATCTGCTGATGGCATCTGAGCCAACAATACCCATCACATATTTAAGTCATCTACAAGGGATTCTACCCATCACTTGGTTGGAATTGAGCTTTAAGAAAGCCTATGCGGCTTGTTTATTGCAAGGGCTACACCTATGACATATGCCCTTAGGGGGCATCGACCCCTATTGCAGGTAGCAATTAGGCAACAGGTGCATGCATCACTTCTAGCCTAGATTTTGACTTAGAGGCATTTAGTCATAATCTAGCGCATGGTAGCTTAATGCCACCAACTTTTCAACCATGTGCGATTGCCAATTGTGAGAATCAATGGTTCTTCTCACACTAGGCTGAATTACTATTGCAACGCTGCTATCAGTAGGGTAAAACTAGCCTATCTCATGATGGTCTAAACCAAGCTCACATTCCCTATTGGTGGGTGAAAAATCAAACACATGGTGAATGTTGCTTCATAATGATAGGAAAAGCTTACATCAAAGGATGAAAAATCAATGTCACTATGAACGATTGGCTGCCACAAGCCAGTTATCCTTGAGGTAACTTTTTTTACACCTTTAGCTTGAAATTTTAAAGGTCTAACGGATCGATAGGCCATGCTTTCATCATTGATATTCATACTGTAAATCATAATCAAATGAGATTTTACCCTTTTATTTCACACGAGATTTCAATTCTCATTGAGCTCATCTTAGGACACTTGCATTATCTTTTAACATATGTGCTAGCCCAGCTAAACTCCCCACCTAACAATGTTTTTTGCTATGATCAACCAATTGAGGTTAGCCTTAGGTACAAAAGTCATACCCCACCTCTGATACATGGAATAAGTAAAATAACATTAAAAGTTGTGGTATTTTAATTTCACCTGAGGGTTGTCACTTATCCTACACTTATTAAGTCATTTCACAAAGTCGGACTAAAGTTAACCTCAACAAGGTCTTCTTTCCCCATAGAATGTACCAAGCCCATTCCCTTGGCTATGGTTTCACTAGATAGTAGACAGAGACAGTGGGAATCTTGTTAATCCATTCATGCTGGTTACTAATTAGATGACAAGGCATATGGCTAACTTAAGAGAGTCATAGTTACTCCTATCATTTACCCGTGTTTGGTTAAATTTCCTCACTTTGACAATCAAAGAATTGGGCAAAAATCATATTCTATAAGCATTTACAAAGACCATCACAATGCTATGTTTTAATTAAATAGTCAGATTCCCTTTGCCTATACTAGTTCTGAGTCGATTGTTCATCACTCGAAGAAGGCCACAAGGGAGGCATTCCTAGTCCATCCTTCAGCTAGCAAGCTATGACCCACTCACACTATGGGAACAGCTATAGTAGTGCATTGATAGTCAATGGGTTCAAGACTGGGACCCCCATGCCTAGCCTTCAAAGCTAATCTTTTTCTTGAGCTTATAGATCCATTTTGCTGACTTCCCCTACCTACATTATTCCATCAACTAGATGTTGTTCATCTAGGAGACCTAATACGATTATGAGTACAACCAAGCACAAATGCCACTCGATCCTCTAGATTTTTAAGGGCCATCAAGGGTGCACTAGACATTGCATGATGTGCGGTGCTCTTCTAGCTACTAGACCCTACCTCTGGTTGCACTGTTTCTAGGGTGGGCAGGCCATTAAACAGAAAAGATAACTCTTTTTGCGGCCATCACCAATGTCTCTAAACTCCTTAATGTTGTTGTTAGCTACCACATTCTGGTTTAAGAATTTTAACCTAATTCCCTTTTAAAGCTAACACTGGACACGCTATCGGATGAATTTCCCCCATCTCTTAGGATCAACTAACCCATTGTACAGTGTCATTCACATGGAACTTTTCTTTTCAGCCTTCAAAATTCTCATTTGAATATTTTTTACCACTATCAAGATCCACACCGACGATTGCTCTGCCCAAGCTCATACCATGGGTTTTGCAACGATCACCTTGCTTTCTCACTTATTGGGGCTCGATCTTTTCCCTGACAGCCAGGTATAGGTCACATGCTTAAACACCATCCATTTTTGGGTCTAGTTGATTGGTAGGTGAGTTGTTATATACTCTTTAGTAGATTTTGACTTCTATGACCACCATCCTGTATCTTAATTGACCAACCCTTTATGGGCTCTAAGTTAGCATGTAGTTAGGCACTGTAACTTGGCTTTTGGCTCAACCCACATTGCTAGTTATACTTACCAAAAATGGCCCCTTTAGAGCTATTGATTCCATGACATGGCTTAATGAAGTAGCAGCATCATCCTACCAATTTAAAGTTTGAGAATAGGTCAAGGGCATTACACCCCTAATGCCTCTAATCATTAGCTTGACCCTATAGAACTCACTAAGGGTGCAGTTATCCTAAGGGAAACTTTAAAAGGAACTAGCTACTAGATGGTTTGATTAGTTTTTTGCCCCTATACCCAATTTAGATGAACAATTTTAGCATCAATATCACTGTGGGCCTCCACCAGAGTTTTCTTTGGCTTCACCTTGCTCAGGATAGTTCACCATCTTTTAGGTCTTGACAAGCATGCTCACACTCAAACCCTTCTTAGAAGATCAAGGTTGGTAGGTAATGCACCCATGAGGTATCCTACCAATCAACTTCCTTACACCTTATGGGTTTTCTAGCCCATTGGACTCACACATATGTCAGACTCTTTAGTTCATGTTTTAAGATGGGCTATATTGGAAGCCTACAGGTTGATGTCAAAGAGCACATGGGTACCAAGTTACACCAATGTGGTGTGTTGTTGCATTCCACAATCATGGTGACAATGTCTCTAAGGGCATATCAAAAGCTTGGGCTTGGGCCGCTGCTGTGACCTAAGTTGGTCCATTCCCTGAGTTGATCGATAGATTGGCTCTTGCCATTTTACATTTGACTAGGGTGTGTACTAGCCCCATCTACTTTCTTCCCAACAATTTCAAGCACTCTTTGACTCTCTTTTCAAAGTCCTTTTCATCTTTCATTTACAATACTTGTTCACTATCGATCTCTCTAGTGTATTTAGCCTCATATAGAATTTATAGCCTGATTGGGGCTACATTTTTAAACAACCTCGACTCACAACAATGCTTCGTG
>NW_019168060.1:452566-474243 GCF_002303985.1 Durio zibethinus
AAACCCAAAGACTTTGATTTCTTATAAGGTTGCTAGCGGAGTCTTAAAAATAACATCCTCTGATCCCTGGTTAGCATCATTTATGGTAGAGACTAGAATGGCATCTGATCATATTCAAGCCTCTAACATTCATTCTTGATTAATGAAAGCATCCTTGGTAAATGCTTTCGTAGTTGTTCATTTTTCATAAATCAAAGAATTCCACCTTTGACTATGAAAAATGAATGCCCCTAATTGTCCATGTTAATCATTACTCTGATCCCGAAGGTGAACGTAATAGGATCGAAATGCTATAATGTTATCCCATGCTAATGTATACAAGTGTAGGCTTGCTTTAAGCACTTTAATTTCTTCAAAGGAATAACACTAGAGGAATGACTTGGCCAGTTAAGGCAATAAGGGCATCATCTGTAGTAGGGACAAGTAGATTGGTGCTCACCGTGGATGGACCAATCACCAACCTTAGTTCCAACTATGAGCTTTTTTACTGCAATAACTGAAATATATTTATTGGAGCTAGAATTACTATGGTTGTTGGCATAAGACTTGCCCTCATATGGATCCTTGTTAAAGGATTTAGATTATAATCATTTCAATTACCAGAGCCTAGTATTGTTATTTATTGTCACTACCTCCCCATGTTAGGATTGGGTAATTTGTGCACCTACTGCCTTCCTTGGATGTGGTAGCTATTTCTTAAGCTCCCTTTATAGAATCAAACCCTAATTTTCCATCACCCATCACCACTATAGTAGGCCACTATCCTACCATCAAAAGTTGATAGGGAAAAAATTTGAATGACGCATCGCTGGCACAATGGCCATGTAATTTGTCGAGTTATCATTAATCATCAGAGCAACGGGCAAAGCCCTCATCGACCTTTTATCTAATAAATGCATCCCTCTAGAAATTAGCATTTGTTGCACATATTAGCTCTAGAATTACTATGGTTATTCGAGTAGTAGATCCGTTAAACAGACTATAATTGATTTAATGAGCCATTCACAATTACACAGCCTAAATTAGTTCATACTTAGACATGCATGGCTTAATCTTTGAGACAAGCTTATGGCTACTAGCAAGATCAACCAAGTCACATTCCTTTAGGATGTTGGCACCACATGGGCCTCAACATAATGACTGTGTGGCAGAGAGAGCCAAAACAAGGCATAAGCATTAAGTGTGTGAAGCACGTAAAATGCATAGCATCAGATGAACAAGGGTTAAGAGCCCATGCCGACAAAACATTTTACATTTGAGAGCACGATTGAACACCAATGCACCGATGTGGCCATAGAGGTTTGGATGGCATACTTGGGACACAAGGCATAATTAAGGTCTGACTTATAGCCTCTAAAGACATAAGATGGATAAGGGATGGCAAGACATCTGATTTCTATCAATTTAGGTACATAACATAGGATCTTGATTGCACCCCCAGGGTATGATGACCATATGGGGGAGATTGAAGAGGATGATAGGTTGATAGTTTGATGCAATAAGCATGGAGCCTATTAACATGCATAACCATAGCACCATTTATATGCCTATTATGTATAATTGATAATATCCATGCATACTAATCCATAACCTACCCATTCAATTACGCAACGAGCGAGTAGAGGAAATGATGTACAAGGCCATGCCACAACCACATGGCATGGGAAAATACAAGGAAAGGCCATGAGATTGCCCCTACCATCCAACAGATAACAATGGCATGACACCACAATACTTGGTCTGGCTAGGACCGCACATGCAAACTCCTCTATCACCTCCATAAGGGATGTCACTCAATTCAATTACTTGTTCCTGGGGTCTTAGGTAGCCTCAACTACATGCAAGGGCTTGGCCAAGCCAAGGCATTTTTGTGGTTAAAAAGAAGGGATGCCATGACTGCCAAATACTTGAAGAGACTTGGCCAGACCAAGCCTATGACCTTAGCTTCTGCTTGCCCCACCCTAAAGAACTATTGCAAGATTTAGAGACTTGGTTTGGGTCTAGGGTAGCATCAACCTTAGGCATATGCTTAAGCTTGGCACAGTCGAGCCCTTTTTTGGTATGCACACCAATCAATCGAGGCCATAAGCACCTGTGAGTCACCAAAGTAACCAGTCACTAGACAACACTGCCAAAGGCATGCATGGCCTGGATTTTGCTCCAAAGACATTGTTGTTGATGAACACAACGATAGGTCCATCATGCACACCTATTCCCTTTGTGGGAGGGACAGGGGGCCCAAACAACCACCCTTTAAAAAGCATAAGAGATTTGATAGATATGCTAGCAGTAGACATTAAAATGTCTAAAATAGGGACATTTTTTCAAATAGACATATCCAGGACCAAGGATCCATAGGTGCTAATGATGGTCGAGGTAATTACTCACATTAAGGGCCATCTTTTATCGATGCTAATCGAAGCATGTGCTTGTGTCATGGGCTCCGACCTTAGACTCAGAATCCGTGCGGCCTTAGGCTTGGAATCACCTCATTGTAGCCTAAGTTAGCCTAAAACACCAGCGTGCGAGTACTAAAACAATGGGAAGGGCTGAGAGAAACAAGAAAATAAAATAGATTGCTGGAATATGTTTTGTATTCACTGAAAAAAAGTGTCTGATGGTGTACAAATGAGGGTGGAGTAGCCCTCTATTTATAGTTGAGGCTCCAGCTACACTTAATGGCAATATCCCTAGAATCAAGGCTAAAATCAAAGAATTACAAAGATTACAATCAATCAGGATTCTAACTCCTGAATTCTAGGGTCAACAAATCTACCAGGAGGCTCCTGCTGATCCTGTAGGCTTTTAGAAAATCTTATGTATCTCCCACCTTGGGTCCTTCTGGATGTGGTGCGGGCATTCTGCAGGTGAAGCCTTGGCCTCACGGGCTAGCCTGCAAGCTATGCGGGCATTCTGGCCTTGTCTCCTAGGCCTTGCACGTAAATACCCGCCAACGTGCCTGGTGTGCAGGCCTTAACCTCTGGCTCACGTGCTGCTGCACCTGATGTGCCTGGCGCATCCACCCAGGGCATGAGAATCTCCCCCACCTGATTGCACAATGCCATCATTGCATCCTCTGCATGGTATTACCTGATCTGGTCCTTAAATTACCATAAGTCCTTTGCTAGTTCCCAGCTCACCTTACTGTCTAGAAGTCCCTTCCAGTGCACCAAGTACTCTTGTCTTAATTGGTAGTTTTTCTATCTCTCCTTCCAATCAGCTATGATGCTATGGACCTCCTTCTCATATAAGGCCCTTGCTCCCAATGGTGCACACTTTAACTCTGCCTGTCTTGGATCTCCCTTATCCTCATGGAACAGCTTGAGCATGGTTACATGAAACACCGAGTGTACCCTTAACTTGGGTGGCATATCTAGCTTGTAGGCAACCTTGCCTACCCTTTTGACTACTCAAAAAGGTCCTTCATACCTCTGGACTAGGCCTTTGTACAACCCACTATGGTGCACAATGGGATGCAGCTTCACCAACACCAAGTCTCCAACCTGGAACTGCACATCCCACCTATTCTAGTCTACCCACTTCTTCGACCTCTTTGTCGCCTTGTGTAGACAGACTTTGGCCAAGTCAGTTTGCTCTTGCCATGTCTTGGCAAACCTGTATGCTACTGGACTTGGCCTTGTATAACTTGCAGCAATCAAATCGGGTGTTAGTGGTTGTTGACCTGTCACAACCTCAAATGGGCTCTGGTTCGTTGCCTCATTCCTTTACAAGTTGTAGGAAAATTGTGCAACATTTAGCAGCTTTGGCCAGTTCTTTTATGTGGCACTCACATAGTGCCTGATGTAGACCTCCAATAGTCCATTCATATGCTCTGTTTGCCCATCGACTATGGATGCATGCTGGTGGAAAAGTTCAAGTCTAACCCAAATAGCTTCAACAACTCAGTCCAGAACCTACCCATGACATGCCCGTCCCGATCACTAACAATGGTCTTCAGCACTCCCTAGTACTTAACCATGTTCTTCAGGAACAATCGAGTTGCCTCCTCGACTGGGCACTCATTGGTTGCTGGAATGAAGATTCCATACTTGAAAAACTTGTCCACCACTACCTTGATGCTTCCAAACCCCTCTACCTTAGGTAGACAACTATAAAGTCTAGAGAAACACTCTCTTATGGTCGCTCTGGCACTGGCAATGGCTCTAAGAGACTACCTAGTTTCTTAAGCTCTACGTTGTCCTGTTGGCACACAAGACAAGTCTTCACATAGGCCTCCACATCGTTCCTCATAAGCGGCCAATAATATCGGTCCTTTAGCAACACCAAGGTGCAGCGCTCTCCTGGCTGTCCAGCCTACCTTGAATCATGGCACTCTTGTAAAACTTCCTTGTGTAGCTTCCCATGCAGCGGCACAAATAGCCTACTACCCCTAGTGTACAACAAACCATCCTGCACCCAAAACCACCTAGTCTTACCTTGCTGGGTGTACTATATAAAAGCCTTGGCTGTAGGATCATGCGTAAGTCCCTTCTTGATGCATGGCACCAATGACCTCTCTAGTTGGCTAATGCAGCATGGTTAGCCTTCCTACTTAGGGCGTCGCCACCAGGTACGCTTACCTTGGCTTGTACTCTATTTGGAAATCAAATTTCGTAAGAAAATCTTACCATCTCGCCTATTTGGGGGATAGCTTCTTCTGTGTCTGAAAGTAGCTGGTCACCACATTGTCCATCCTGACCATGAACCTCGACCCCAACAGGTAATGACACCAAGTGTCCAAGCAATGCCCCACTACAGTCATCTCTTTCTATTAGATTGTGTACTTATGCTCAGTCTCATTCAGCTTCCTAGTCTCGAACGCGACTGGATGTCCCTCCTACATTAACATGCCCCCTATGGCAAAGTCTGATGCATCCATATGCACCTCATACGGCTTGGCATGGTCTGGCAAGGCCAAGACTGGCTCTTCGATCACAGCCTGCTTCAACCTGTCAAAGGCTTCTTGGCACCCTATGCTCCACTCCCATGCTCTCCCTTTCTTGAGCAAGTCAATCAATGGCGTGGCTATTGCTGAGTGACCTTTGATGAAGTCCCTGTAGTGGTTAACTAGCCTAAAGAATATCCTCAACTCAGTGACCTTGGCTAGTGGTTCCCACTCCAGGATGGCATGCACCTTGCCTTCATCCATGTGTATCCTGCCACCTCCCACTATGTGGCTTAGGAATGGGATCTCCTGCTAGGCAAATAAGCACTTCTCCCTCTTGAAAAATAGCTTGTGCACCCACAACACCTTGAACACCTATCTCAAATGGTCTACATGCTCTCTTAAAGTCTAGCTATAGATCACAATGTCATCCAAATAAACCATAACAAAGTAATCAAGGAACAATGAAGTACCTTATTCATAAGGGTGCAGAATGTTGCTGGGGCATTCATGAGTCCGAATGGCATGACCAGGAACTCATACGAACCATATCGAGTGACACATGCTATCTTTGGCTCATCTCTCTCCGTGATCCTGACTTGGTAGTAGCCTGACCTTAAATCTAGCACGGTGAACCACCTTGCGCTCCTAAGTTGGTCAAACAAGTTCGCAATGAGTGGGATAGGGTATTTGTTCTTGATGGTCAACTTGTTTAAAGCCCAGTAGTCTATGCATATCTACAACGACCCATCATGCTTGCATTGGAATAGAATCGGTGCACCATATGGTGTTTTCGATGGCTTGATGAAGCCAGCATTAACTAACTCTTTGAGTTGCTTCCATAACTCCTTTAGCTCTAGTGGGGACATTCGATAAGGGGCTCTAGCTGGCCTCGAACACCAGCTCGATCTTATAGTCCACCTCCCTCTTAGGTGGTAGCTAGCTAGGTAGCTTTGTAGGCATCACATCACTAAAGGTCTTCAGCACCTTTAGCACCTCTAAAGGTGACTCGATCTCCTTTTCCCTTGGCTCCTCATACTTCAGGGCTGCCAAGAAGGTGTCTTATTCTCTGCTTACCACTTTGGCAAATTGGATGGCTGACACCACCAATGACCCAACTCCAGACCCCCTCCTCAATGGTACTAGGCATTGGCACCGTGCATCCAGAATGCAAATACAAATGGCAAAAGGCACAAGAAGGGCATTAATCCGAATAAGGAAATCTAACCCAATCACAAACTCATAGTCATCAAGTGGTATTACCTCAATGGTCTCCTTGCCTTTCTAGTCTCTAAGCTGTAACTCCACTCCCCGTGCTACTCCAATGGCTAGAACCTCTTTGAAGTTTCCCATTTTAATGGTACTAGTCCCTTTTTACACCTTTAGTTCAAGCTTCTGGGCTCCATTACCTGAAGATGTGAGGCACCTGTGTCCACCAGTGCACTCACCTTCTGACCCGCAACCATCAGATCTACAAACATTAAACTCTTTAGCTTACGACTCCCCTTACTCTGGACAGCATTGAGCACCAATGACCCAATCTTTGCTATCTTGACTCTGGCTCCTCGTTAGAATCCTTGTCTACAGCAGCCAACTTGCCCTTTTGTAGACAATTGCACGTTATGTGGCTCCCTTTACATAGGTAGCATGCTAGTGGCTCTCAGTCCCCTTTTTTTTCCACTTGCCTGCTGGTGGCTTCCTCTCTCCATCCTTGGTTGAACGATCTCGGTCCCCATCCTTCGACTCTGGATCATGATCCTTCCCCTTGGACTACTTTTTCTGGTCCCTCTCATCCCTACCCTTACCCTTGGGCTTAGAAGACTCGAACTTGTTTAGAGGCTTAAACTCTATCAAGGACTCAGCAGTAGTCATGGCTTTAGCCAAGTCATGAACTCCCCTCCATTGTAGCTCATGCTTCACCCATGACTTCAGCCCATCCATGAAAGCAAATAAGGCATCCTTCTCACCTAGATCTGAGATCTGTAACATTAGTTCAGAGAATTTTTGGACATACTCCCTTATGTCCCCTTGCTAGGTTAGCCTGCATAACTTTGCCCATGCCTTATCGTCAGTATACTCCGAGTAAAATTGCTCCCTGAACTCCTTTTGGAACTCTGCCCAGGTTCCAATCTTGCCACTCTCATGCCTAACATCATCACACCTGCGCCTCCACCACAATAAGGCTACATCAGTGAGATACATAGCAATGGTGCTTACCTTTATTATGTCATCTTACATGCCCATGACCTGGAAATACTGCTCCATACCCTATAGGTAGTTATCTACTTCCTTGGCTGCGCTAGTTCCCTTAAACTCTTTAGGCTTGGGGACATCAATCCTGGACTTAGACACTCCAGCAAACATGCCATTCCCAATGGCAGTCTTGCAAGCAATGAGCTTGCTGGTGAGCTCCTTCATTCTTTTGCTTAAGGCCTCCACCACAGCCTCCAAGGTCTCACTCTTTTGGGTGATCACATCCATGCCTTTGTTGAGAGTAGTTTGCAACTTGCCATTGAGCTCCTCTTTTATGGAGTTTAGCACTTCAACGTGAGTTTCCACATCCTCAAGCTTCTCTTGCATGTCACCCATGCTCACTTCCACCTTGGCCAGCCTACCGTCCATGGTAGACCAGATGTCTCTTGAATTGGCCTTTTTGCCTCTTCCATGCCCCTACTCTTGGGCCTCTGGTTTTTGGCTAGCAACGTCACTCTAGGATGCCATCTCCTCAACTGTGATGTAACTTGAACAACACAAACACATAGAATCGAACTTGCTCTAATACCAACTGTCACGGGCTCTGACCTTAGACTCAGAATCTGTGTGGCCTTAGGCTTGGAATCACCTCCTTGTAGCCTAAGTCAGCCTAAAACACCAGCATGCGGGCATTAGAATAATGGGAAGGGCTGAATGCACAAGTTTGAGAGAAACAGGAAAATAGGATAGATTGCTGGAATATGCTTTGTATTCATTGAAACAAAAGTATCTGATGGTATACAAATGAGGGTGGAGCAACCCTCTATTTATAGTTGAGGCTCTAGCTACACTTAATGGCAATATCCTTAGAATCAAGGCTAAAATCAAGGAATTACAAGATTACAATCAATCGAGATTCTAACTCCTGAATTCTAGGGTCAACCAAATCTGCCAGGGGGCTTCTGTTGATCCTGCAGGCTTTTAAAAGATCTTGCATATCTCCCACCTTGGGCCCCTTTGGATATGGTGCGGGCATTCTGCAAGCTAGGCCTTAGCCTCAAGGGCTGGCCTGCAAGCTATGCGGGCGTTCTGGCCTTGTCTCCTAGGGCTTACGTGCAAATACCTATCACCGCACCTGGTATGCGGGCCTCAACATCTGGCTCGCGTGCTAGTGTGCCTGATATGCCTGGCGCACCTGCCCAGGGTGTGACACTTGCACTAGGTCTAGATTATGCTGATGCTAGTCAAGGCATGTGCTAGCACCAAGGGCTAGCATGTGCTGATGGTCATCGAGAAGTGCTCATACCAAGGGCCAGCTTGTGCCAATGATGGTTAAGGTATGTGCCTGCACCATGCACTTGCATGTGTCATTAATGGTCACGACCTTGGCAGAAGTTTGATTTTGGGCCATGGTGCACATGCTGGGCTTGGCCATGTGCTGGTGCCACATTTTTTTGCCTACAGCACCATCACCTGAGAACTTAGCTGATGGCATTGGGGGTTTCGATTATTGGGAGTGGGGGGTCAGGGGGTGTACGCACATGATGTGTGATGGGTGCTGGTTCTTAGCCATTATATTGGCCCTTTATCCCCTAAGGAATCTCAACAACTCACACCCCTTTAAAAAGGGTAAGAGCTTTTACAAGTTCGCAAGCAGTAGCCATTCAAATGTCTAAAATGGGGATGTTTTTTTCAAATGGCAACAAAATCTTCTACATTTTTATTTTTTGGCTAAATTTTTTTATGGATGCCAACAAAAATACAAGGATCATGTATACCAAATTTGGGGCCAAAACTCCTAAAAAATTTTCAAAAAAAATCTAAACCATGAAAAATTTTAAAAATTATGAAAAATGGAAAACGAGTCATCTTACCATCAAACTTCACATGAAGGCTCAAAGGACCATTATATGAATTTTCAAGCCATAAAAATGGCATTGGCATGGCAAAAATATGAAGATGTGCCTGAACCCACCTACTGCCTAGTCATGGTGTGCATGGTGCATGGCCTAACATCTACTAATAGTATTCAAGGGAGCTACCCACACAAAGGCCAACATGTGCCAATGGTGATTGAAACATGTGCTGAGATAAAAGGCCAAGAAGTCCCAATGGTGGTTAAGGTAGGTGCATGCATCGAAGGTCATTTAGTGTCGATGGTGGTTAAGGCATGTGCATATGTCACAGTCCACAAGCTGGTCTAGGCCCAAAGGTTCTCTTTGAGTTAAGGAGCAGTTCCAGTTTTAATGGGACAGGGTCTGATAGCTAGGGGAACCAGCCTTAAGGCCTACTGGTGGCCCAGCTCATAAGGAAATAGCATAGAACAGTGGTATGGGTAGTGATCAAGACTCTAGAGGCTCAGGCACAGTGTTTAAGTTTGACAAAATTGAGCTAGGCCTAAGTGTGGGTGTTAGTGAGTGATGTGTGAGCACACAATCAGACCCAAGCCTAGGCACTGATGATTGAGGTGTGGGAGCACAGTCAAACCCAAGTGTAGGCACTCCTAAACATAGTCATGGGAAGATCAAATTCAAGGGGTTCTAAAAAGCCTAATACTACAGCATAATCTTTACAAACTGGAATTATGCTAAGCACCTGAGTTTTGTAGGCTTACTTAGGCATAAAAAGTCAATTCCCTATCTAAGGCCACACGAAGTTTGGCTTATGGTCAGAGCTTCTGACACATGCACCAAGTGCCATTAGGTGTCAATGGCACTTAAGGGGTAGACAAGTGGCTTGGAAGGGATAAAAAAGTGGTGGGAGGGTCATGGTATACATGCTGCACCAAGTGCCAACATCTGGCAATGGTGTCTAAGGCAACAACCTGCCAAGGGCTAGCATATACCAATGGTGGTCAACATATGTGTTGAGACCAAGGGCTAAAATGTCTCGATAGTGGTCAAGACATGTGCATGTGTCATGGTTTGTAAGCTAGTCTAAGCCTAAAGGTTCTATCTGAGTCAAAAAGCAATTCTAATTCTAGTGAAACAAGGTCTGATAATAAGGGAGACCAAGTCTTAAGGCATACTAAAGGCCCAGGTCATGGAGAACTAGCCCAAAACAGTGGTATGGTGTCACAGGCTAAGCTTTCACTTAATGAAGTAATAGATCGTGTAGCACTTGGATGGACACTTTCACATAAGTTAGCTTAGTTTGATATCTTAGCCAGTGTGGTAGCCTAATAATACAGCAATTGCTCACTCTCTCTAAAGAGCTTAAGAGAATTTATAGCTATGCTACCTAAAGCCATTACAATGTTTGAAATAGGGACACTTTTTCCTAGCACATGAGATCTATCATCCCCCTTGGCACCTCTACTCAATCATGGCCCTATACATAGGTGTCTAATGACATCCTATACCCAGTCATGGTCCTATACTAGGTTGGCTCATGACATCTTCCCCCACCTATTCTGTCAATGCCTTCATTAACTTGTTCACATAAAATTCTTCAATCTTCAGCTGCAATGCTCAGAGGCCATGGTATCTCTCCTAACTAGGCTCTTTTGGTCCTAAGTCCTCCTACTTTATTAAATATTTATGAACTATTCTTCAAGATACTCAAGATACCGTGTTAGCTAAAATCTCTTCAACTCAATGTTTTGATGGTGGCTTCATGGTAATGGCAGCCCTGGTTGATTCACCGTGACTTGCATCTATGGTGTTTACATGTTAGGGCTTTAAGTTGCTCACATGGAACACTGGATACACCTTCACCCATTTTGGTAGGTTAATTTTGTTAGAGGCATTCCCCACTTTGGAAAGAATCTTAAATGGACCATCATATTTATGCACCAATCTATGATCCTATTTCCTTAGTAACTTGTTTTGTTAGAGCACTAGTCTGACAAGAACAAGATCACCAACTTTAAATTGTTGTGCCCTTCGGCCCTTATCTACCCACTTCTTCATGTGCTTCAATGCCTTTTCTAAGTATGCTTGTGCAATTTTTATGTTTTGTCTCCATTCTTTGCTAAGGTTGAAAGCTCCTAGATTTTTCCCTCAATATGGCTCAAGGGATGTATACGGTAGTCCTGGTAGTTGTCCAATGACCACTTTAAATGGACTCTTGTTTGTAAAAGAACACTTATTAGAATTAAAATAAAGTTTAGCTACATCCAACAATGAAGGCTAATTCTTCTTATTAGCTTGAACAAAGTGTCTTAAGTCTCTTCTGACAACCCATTAAATTGTTCGATTTGACCATTAGTTTAAGGGTGATAACTTTAAAAGATGTTGAGCTAAGATCCCAAGATCTTGAAAAGCTCTCTCTAAAATGGCCCAGTGAATGTCAGATCCCTGTCATTAATAATGGTTTAAGGGAGGCCTCAAATCTTGATTACATGTTTAAATACTAGCCGAGCAGTATCTTTCGTGATGTAATACTTTTGGGTGGGAATGAACATAGCATATTTTGAGAAATAGTCAATCACCATTAGATAGACCCAAGATCAACAACCTTAGGAAGGCATGTCAATGGAGATATTTTTTTATGGTTTTGTAGGCACAGGTAATGGTTCAAGCATGCCTGCTAGTCTCTTCTTTTCAACATTGTTCTATTGGCAAATGAAGCAAGTTTTCATATAGTCTATCTTATCTTATCACATGTGAGTGCTATAATAGCCTTGTTTTAGTAAAGCCAAAGTATGTTACAAACCAAGGTAACCTACCCATGGTGTGTCATGGCATTCCCTAATTATCTATCTTAGACCTCCCACTTTTGACATAAACAACTAAGGACCCTTGGTCAATAAGACCCCACTTTCTTGCCAAAAGTACTTGGACTTCCTTTCTTCTACTAGCTTCAAGATGGCACTAGCCTATGGGTCTTTATTCATATTATCTTCAATTAGGTTGCAAATATCTATTGTGATTTTACTAGCCACCATGGGGGCGATTCTCCTAAAGGTAGCCAACTCTGCCCATCTACTTAATGCATCTACCACTTGATTAGTTCTTCTAGCTGTGTGTTCAAAAAAAATTTCAAATTTGGCTAGAAACTCCTACCATCTAGCTTGCTTAGCTTTGAGCCTCTGTTAGATGACAAAATGACTAACCATTGCATTATCTATCTTAACTACAAATTGTGAACCTAACAAATAATGTCACCATGGATTACTGCCTGGAGTTCTTTCTTTTAAAACGTATATATCCTTTTAGCTTCGCTCAAATTTCAAATACTATCGGGTGCCATTCTTACAAAAGCACTCCCTTAAAAGCAAAATCAAATGCATCTATTTGAACTTCAAAAAGCTTCCTAATGTCATGGAAAGCCATGATAGGGTCCTTCATCATGATTTTTTCCAAACCCTCAAAAGCCTCATGACGTTCACTTGTCCAACACCATTTATACTTTTTTTTCAATAGCTCCATGAGAGTTGTGATTGTACGAGAGTACCTATCCATAAATCTCCTATAATTATTGGCCAATCCCAAAAATGATAAGAGTTCACTGACATTCTTTAGTGTTGCCCATTCCTTGATAGCATTAGCTTTTTCCATGTCCATTTGAATTTGGCTTAGAAAGTGAATCTTGGTTTAAGCAAATGCACATTTCTCTCTTTTAACATATAGTTGATGGTCTCATAGTCTTTGAAATGCAAGACACAGGTGCTCTTAGTGCTCTTCCATGGTAGAACTATAAAACACTATATCATCTAAATAGATGACCATAAACTTGTCAAGTTAGTCATGGTCCACCCGATTCATCAAGGTACAAAATGTGGCAGGGGCATTAGCCAACCAAAAGGCATACAAGAAATTCAAATGCACTATACTGCATTACACAAGTGGTTTTTGGCTTATCTCTTTCAACAATTCTAACTTGATGATAGCCAGATCTCAAGTCCAATTTGGATAAGTACTTGGCCTAGCTTAGTAATCAAACAAATTCATAATAAAGGAATAGGATATTTGTTTCTTGCAGTGACTTTGTTCAAGGCTCTGTAGTCCACACATAACCATAAACTCCTATCATGCTTTCTTTGAAATAGCATGGGTACCCCAAATAGTGCTTTTGATGGCCTAATGAATTCGGCTTGTAAGGGGTCATCTAATTGTTTTATCAATTCAACCAATTCTAGTGGAGCCATGCAATATAGGCCTCTAGCTAGTAGCTTAACTCTTGAGAGAAGCTTAATTTCATGGTCCACTGATCTTCAAAGAGATAAGACCTTGGGAAATTGCTCTGGCTTCACATTCTTGAACTCTTCCAATACTTTATACAACCTATCAGGTATCAATTCTAGCTCAATCCCATCATTGTAAATTCGCATGGCCACATAGAAGGGCTTCCCTCTTTTTACCTCTTTCTTGAATTATATGCTGAAATAATTTTCTTCCCACTCTTAGGGAGGATCGTGGCTAGCACAATATGCGAGCACTCCCCAAAGAACAATAAAAAACTAGTGATGGGGTTTGAGATTACTTAAGCCAACATCATGAAGTCCAATCCTAAGACAACATCAAAGTCATCTATGGGGCTATTATGAAATCTACATTTCCTTCCTATGGCCTCAACTTGGTCATCACACTCTTAGAGCTTCCACTAATCGCAAAGGTTGGTGAGTTAACCACTTTCATTTGCCAACAATCCTTATTAACCTTGAAACCACACCTTTTTGCTTCCTCTGGTGTGATGAAGGGATTAGTTGCATCCATATCTATCATGGCCTTTGTGGTTTTACCATTGAGTACTAGGTCCACATATATCAGACCTCTCCCAAGTTCTTTTTTTATCATGTTTAGTTAGGTACAATGAGCACTAAGAAACTATATTGAGCCTATCCTTATAGGCTCCTCCTCAACTTTTTTAATAGTTTCAGGCATTTTGAAAGACTTTTGAGAGAGGATCTTAAAGCATTAAAGGCATCTCTATGTGGGCATTTAGCCACCCAATGTGGCCCTTGGCATAGGAAACAAGCTAGCAGTTGCTTCAACTTGAAATTCAATGCATTGTTTGCCTTGGGTTGGGTATTGTCTCGAGTAGGAGGCCTTTTATCTGACCCCCCATAAAAAGGTCAGTCCATTCTAGCCATCTTTCCCCTATTCCCAAAGTTAGAGTTACTACCACCTAATGGAAGGTTATTTCTTTTTTAGGGCCCATTGTTACAGTCATTAAGATGTTTAGTGGCAACCATCACTATGGCCACATCTTGCACCTTTTATGTTTGCAATTCTATCTTGGCCCAAGGTTTAAGGCCCTCAAGAAAATAAAACATCTTGTCTTTTTTAGAGATGTCTTCAATGTCCAACATTAGGGTAGGAAAGCTCTTCACAAACTCTTGTACCATTCCTATTTGCACAAATTCTTGAAACTTCATTTGGGCCATATACTTCACATTATCAAGAAAGAATTGGTTTTTCAACTCTTGCTTAAGATCCACCCAAGTTTTGATAGGGCATTCATCATTTACAAATTTTGAATGCCAACATAGCTTGGCATCCCTATCAAGGTACATTGAAGCCATTGCAACCTTATCCTCCTTTGATTTTATGTGTACATTTCAAAATTATTTTTCTATATCAAATAGGAAGTTTGCAAGCTCTTTGGCATCTCTTGCCCCCTCGTAACGTCAAGGCTCCAACACTTTGGCCATTTTCCCTTTCTCTATTGAGCTAGAACTTGACCTAGCCATAGCCATTTGTAGCACACTCACTTAGGCCCTAAGCTTCTCAAATTCTCTCTAAATGACACTTAAGGCATCTCTGGTCTCCTTACCTAATCTATGTAGAGTATTAGCCAACTCTCGTTGGGATGTCTCAATCTACCTTAGTCAACCATAAGTTACTACATGAGGTTTAAGGGCAACCATTGTGGCTTTAAGCTCCTCGATCCTCTGTCAATCATTAAATCCACCACTTGTAGCCATCTCTAGCACATTTCAACAATGCTCTAATACCACATGTCATGGACTAAGCTTTCTGTCAATGAAGTAATAGACCATATGACATTTGGATAGATGTTTCCATATAAGTCAACCAAGGATAGTTCAATATCCTAGCCAATGATGTAGCCCAGTAATATGCCAACTGCTCACCCCTTTTAAAGAGCTTAAGAGATTTTATAGTTGTGTTACCTAGAACCACTACAATGTTTGAAATTGGGATATTGTTTCCTAGCACATGAGATCTATCCTCCTCTTTGGCACATCCTATGGCTGGTCATAGCCCTATATTTTGGTGGCTCATGACATCCTATGCCTGGTTCTGGCCCTCTACAAGGTTGACTCACGACATACAAGTAGTGGTCAAGACTCTATAGGCTTAGGCATAGTGTTCAAGTTTGGTAGAAATGAGCCAGGCCCATGTACAGATGCTAGTGAGCACTGATATGAATTTACAAGCCATAAAAAAGGCACTGGCTTTGTAAAAATATGAAAACGCACTTGATCCCACCTATAGCTCAATCATGGTGTACAGCAAGGGGCTAGGATACCTATTCATGGTGCATGGCCTAACATGTTGATGGCACATGCACACACACTATGAATAGGATGTTGATGGCATATGCTTTCCTTTTTGTTTCAATTTCATGGTGCGATTCATGCTAGGGGTTTGTTATTTAGCTACAAGTGATGATACTGATCATTTCACCTACCTGGGAGGCTAAACAAATCAATCATCATGCATGCCTAGGGTCAGAAGGGGCTCAAGGCACAAAGACACCCTCGCCTTCTTAGTGTTTTGTTAATGCATTTATGAGTTGTTCATTGAGCAAGTTTATACAATGATTTTTCTGCAGGTTCACTTAAAGAAACCTTGTTATGACTTTTCCTTCCTCTAAATGATAAGGTTCAGTAGACTTCTTATAACATCATGAGTAATGAACCATCCACATTGCCACAATCCAAACACTTCACTGAACCATTCAATTAGTAAGAGCAATGGGTGATGTGTACAAAAGGTAAGGACATAGTCAACGTGAGCTAATGACTCACACTTTCTAGGAATTCCTTGTTCAAGACCAACAATTACAATGATCTATCCCCATCATGATGAAATTTCAAAGATTACCTCTCATTGAATACATCAGTCTAGCGTGCATGTAGCCCAGAACATCTAAGGGCATCACAAACCTATTATTACCTCAAACTTCCTTGGCCTAAGTGGCCATAGTCATTCTAAGAAGCTATCCACAAAGGATCACCTCTATGTAGCTAGTTAGCAAGTTGAGGTCTCAGTTTGTTAATGGAATTAACAAGACAAATCACTCCACCAACTAAGAATGGCCATGCCACACCACCTATAAAATTAAGAAAAATCTTTCGATCTATCAATACTTGCTATGTATGGACCTAGTAAGTTTTTTTGTGTTGAGTTAAATTAAGCTGCAAGCTCCACTCTTGGTGGTGCCCTTCCATCAATTCCTTTAAGTTTCAACCTTGTGACTATACTCCCTTCAAAACCAAAGACTTTGATTTCTCATAAGGTGTTGGCAGAGTCCTAAAAGTAACATCCATTGATCCATAGTCAACATCATTAATGGTTGACACTAGGATGGTATTTGATCATCTTCAAGCTCCCAACTTTCATTCTTGATTAATGAAAACATCATTGGCAAATGCTTTCATAGTTGTTCGTCTTTCATAAATCCAAGAATTTCACCTCTGACTATGAAATATGAATGCCTCTGACTGTCCTTATTAATCATTACTCTGATCTCAAAGGCTAACACAATAGGATTGAAATCTTATGATGCTACCCTATGCAAATGTATACAAGTGTAGGCTTACTTGAGCATTTTGATTTTTTTCAAAGTAACAGCACCAAATGAATGACCCAATCAAATAAGGCCAAGATCACATTATTGATAATAGGGATAAGTAAATCATTGCTCATCATAAGGTGAGCTAGATGACCCAACCCTAGTTCTAACTATGAGTTTTTTAACTACAACAACTTAAATATACACTATTGGAGCTAGAATTACCATAGCTACTGGCACTAGACTTACCTTCCAATGGATCCTCACTAAGGGATTTAGATTATACCCATTCTAATTGCCAAACTCATAAAGCCTAGTATTGTTATTTATTGTCACTACCTCCCTATTTTCGAACACTTTGCCAAAACATTCAATTGGTAAAAGCAATGAGCGATGTCTATAAAGGGTAGGGATATAGTCAATGCAAGGTGATGACTCATGCTCACTAGGAATTCCTCATTTAAGACCAACATTTACAATGATCTTTCCTTATCATGGTTAAATTTCAAGGATTACCTAGCTTGTTGGCCAACGCTATGGGCCCATTGAATACATCAGTGTAGCACACATGTGGCTTGGAACATCTAAGGGCATTGTAGACCTATTATTGCCTCAAACTTCCTTGACCTAAGTGACCATAGTCCCTCTAAGAAGCTAGCCATGAAAGATCACCTCTATGTAGCTGTTAGCAAGCTGTGATCTCATTTGTTAATGGAATTAACTAGACAAATTGCTCTACCAACTAAGAATGGTCATGCACCACCACCAATAAAGTCAAGAAAGAGCTCTTAGTCCATCAATCCTTAGTATGTCTAAACCTAGTAAGTTTCCCCATGTTGAGTCAAATTAAGCTGTAGGCTCTACTCTTAGTGGTGTCCTTCCATTAATCCCTTTAAGTTTTAAACTCATAACCATCTCTCTCTAGAACCCAAAGAGTTTGATTCTCATAAGGTGCTGGCATAGTCCTAAAAGTAATATTCGCCAATCCCTGGTCAGCATCATTTATGGTTGAGATTAGGATAGTATCTGATCATCTTTGAGCCCCCAACTTTCATTCTTGATTGATGAAAACATCCTTGGTAAATGCTTTCATAGTTGTTCATCTTTCTTAAATTCAATAATTTTACCTCTGACTATGAAATTTGAATGCCCTTGATTGTCTTTATTAATCATTACTCGATCTTGAAGGTCAACACAATAGGATCAAAATCCTATGATGTTATCCTATGCTAATGCATACAAGTGTAGGCCTACTTTGAGCACTCTAATTTCTTCAAAGTAATAGTGCCAGATGAATAACCTTACCAATTAAGGTTAGGAGTGCATCACCGATAGTAGGGACAAATATATCAGTGTTCACTATAAGACAGACCAAATGACCTAACCCTAGTTTTAACTACTAGCTTTTTAACTGCAACAACTTAAATAAATGCTATTGGAGATAGAATTACTATGGCTACTAGCACCAGACTTGCCTTCTAATTGATCATCATTAAGGGATTTAGATTGTACTCATTCTAATTACCAGACTCATAAATCCTAATATTGTTATTTATTGTTGCTACCTCTCTATGTTAGGATTGGGTAATTTATGCACCTACTACCTTTTTTGGATGTGGTAGCCATTTCTCAAGCTCCCTTTCTAGAATTGAACCTTGATTCTTTGTCACCCATCACCACCATAGTAAGCCACTATCCTACCATTGAAAGTTGATAGGGCAAAATTTTGAATGATGCGTCATTGGCACAAAGGCTGTGCGATTCATCAAGTTATCATGATTATCAAAGCAATAGGCAAAGCCTGCTTTGACCTTTTTACTAATAAATGCATCCTTTTCAAAAGTTAAGGTTTGTTGCACATATTAGCTCTAGAATTACTATGGTTATCCAAGTAATAGATACCATCAAACAAACTATAATTGATTTAATGAGCCATTCACAATTACACAATCTGAATTAGTTCATAGTTTCACATGCATGGCTTAATCTTTGAGACAAACATATTACTACTAGCCAAATCAACTAGATAGCATTCTTTCAAGATGTTGGCACTGCATGGGCCTCAACACACTAATTTAGTAGTGGAAAGAGACAACACAGAGCATAAGCATCATGCATGTCGAGCATGTAAAATGCATAGCATCGAATGAATAGGGGCTAAGAGCCTGTACCCATAAAACGTTCCATATCTAAGAGCACGATTGAACACCAGTGCACCAAAGTGGCCACAAAGGTTTAGGAGGCACGCTTAGGACATAGGGCATAATTAAGGTTTGACCCATAGCCCTTAAGGACACAAGATGGATGCAAGATTGAAAGACATCATGTTTCTATTGATTTAGGTATGTAGCACAAGATCCTAATTATGCCCCCAAGTTATGATGACCACATAGGGAGAGATTGAAGAGGATAATGGGTCGACAGTTTTATGCATCGAGCATGAAGCCTACCTACACGCACAACCATATCACCACTCATGTGCCCATTATTTACAAGTGGTAGCATCCATGCACATCGATCCAAAACTTCTTCTAAAAAATTTTTAAAAAATCTTGAACTGTGAAAAATTTTAAAAATCATGAAAAATAGAAAGCAAGTCATCATGCTATGAAACTTCACAAGAAGGCTTAGGGGACCATTATATGAATTTACAAGCCATAAAAATGGCATTGGCATGGCAAAAATATGAAGATGCACATGGACCCACCTATTGCTCGATTGTGCACAAGATGCATAGCCCAAGACCAAGGTACCCATGCATGGTGTGTGGCTTAACATGTGCAGTTAGTGCTCAAAGGAACTATCCATACCAGGGGCTAGCATGTGCCAATGGTAGTCAAAGCATGTGTCGATGGTGGTCGAAGCATGTGTCGAGACCAAAGGCCAACATGTCCTAATGACAGTCAAGGCATATGCATGTGTCATGGTCCATATACTAGTCCAAGTGCAGAGGTTCTCTTCGAGTCAAAGAGTAGTTTCAACTCCAGTAGAACAAGGTCTGACAACTAGGGAAACTAGGCCTGAAGGCATACTAGAGGTCCAAGTCATGAGTAACTAGCCTAGAATAGTGGTACAGGCAATGATCAAGACTCTAGTGGCTTAAGCCCAGTGTTTAGGTTTGATAAAATTGAGCCAAGTCTAGGTATAAGTGCTAGTGAGCGTTATATGAATTTACAAGCCATAAAAATGGCATTGGCATGGTAGAAATATAAAGATGTGCTTGAACCCACCTACTACCCAGTCATGGTGCACATGGTGCATGGCTCAAGCCTAGGATAACTATGCTTTGTGCATGACCTAGCATGTACTGATGGTGTTCAATGGAACTACCTGAACAAAAGGCCAACATGTATGGATGGTGGTTAAAGCATATGCCAAGACCAAGGGCCAACATATCCTGATGGTTTTTTAGGTATGTTCATGTGCCATGGACAACAAGTTGTCTAGGCCTAGAGGTCTTTTTAAGTTGAAGATCAGTTCTAGTTCTAGCGGGATAGAGAGGATAGCCAAAGGGACTAGGACTTAAGGTGTACTAAAGGTTTAGGTCATGGGAAACTAGCCCAAAAAAGTAGTATGGGTAATGATCAATACTTTAGTAGCTCAAGCATAATGTTCAAGTTCAACGAAATTAAGCCAAGCCTAGATGCAGGCACTAGTGAGCATTATATAAATTTACAAGCTATAAAAATGGCATTGGCATGGCAGAAATATAAAGATGTGCCTGAACCCATGTACTATCTGGTCTAGGTGCACACAATACGTAGTCCGAGCCCAGGATACCCATGCTTAGTATACAACCCAGTATATACTAATGGTGTTTGAGGAAACTACCCTCATGAAAGGCTAGCATGTGTCAATGACGGTCAAACCTTATGCGAAGATTGAGGCCAACATGTCTCGATAGTGGTCGAGGCATGTGCATGTGTCATAGTCCACAAACTAGTCCATGCCCAAAGGTTCTTTTTGAGTCAAAGAACATTTCTAGTTCAAGTTGAAAAGGGTTTAATTGCTATGGGGACTAGGCCTTGAGGCCTAATGAGAACCTAGGTCATGGGGAACTAGCCTGAAACCATGGTATGGGTAGTGATTAAGACTTTAGAGGCTCAGGCACGGTGTTCAGCTTTGGTAGAATTGAACTAGGCCCAAGTGCGAGCATTGGTAAGCATTTATGTGAATTTATAGGCTATAAAAATGGCATTGGCATGGCAGAAATATGATGTGCCTAAACCCACCTATTACCCAATTGTGGTGTGCATTATGCACGGCCCAAGCCTAGGATACTCGCATATGGTGCGCAGCCTAGCATATATCAATGATGATTGATGGAACTACCCGCATAAAGGGTAAACATGTGCCGATAGTGGTTGAAGCATGTGCTGAGACCAAAGGCCAACATGTCCTGATGGTTGTCAATGATGGGCTTACGTCAAAGTCTACAAGCTAGTCCAAGCCTTAGGGTTCTCTCTGAGTTAAGGAACAGTTCTAGTTCTAGCAAGATAGGGCCTGAATGGCAATGAGACCAGGCTTTCAGGCCTACGTGAGGCCCAAGCTATGGGCAACTAGCCCAAAATAGTGGTATAAACAGTGATCAAGACTCCAGAGGCTTAGGTATGGTGTTCAGGTTTGATAGAATTAAGCCAGGCCTAGGTACTGGCACCAGTGAGGCCTTGTATGAATTTACAAGCCATAAAAATGGCATTACACATGGCAAAATATGAAGATGTGCCTAAACCCACCTATTACCCATCATGGTGTGCACGGTGCATGGCCTGAGCCTAAGATACCAGTGCTTGGTGTATGACCTAGCATGTGCCAATGGTGGTTGAAACATGTGCTGAGACAAAGGGCCAACATGTTTCAATGGCATTCGAGGCATGTGCATGTTCCATGGTCG